>OY744533.1:74578689-74658689 GCA_963556195.1 Sepiola atlantica
TTCAGATTGCATGCGTTATGTTCTTGAGCTTCGTTACGACATATCAACCCATTTTGTTTGTGTATGTTTTACATTATTCAAACAACTGTTTTCATCTTGGATGCTATTCTCACAAGGTTTAAGCTTAAGTTATCTGCGAATTTCGACATGTTAGTCTAGTAAAACTTATGGAATCTTTATGTCGACCATGAGAATTCGGACATAAATTTGAACGGAACTCTTTATTTTATCAACGGAGGTATATTGTTTTTGTTCCGTCAGCCATGACTGGGAAGATGCGTTAAGTAATTCTTAAATATATTCTTAGCATTCACTGTACTGGGGATTTAACATTCAACTTCAAGAAGACTGTTACTTAGAACTAATTATTGCGTTGCAGTTTATGCGTAGCATCACGCGTCTATGTCAGCATCAAATAAAGGGTTCAGTTCTAAATTCAATGGAGATTTTCTATTTGTAAATAAAGAATCCCGGATAACACGAAAAGGTGCATGAAAAAAGTCTGTAGAAACGTTGTGAGAATAAGATCAAATATGCGAAAAGTCGCCATAATAATCCAAATAATACAGCTCATCAATCCATAAGTTATAAAATTCCGAAACCATTTTATTTTATTTCATGCCGAAACCCAATACCTATTACACACGACTAGTTGAACAAAAGTTGTTATTAAACCCATAATTGTGTGAATATTGCGGATCAATACTTGTAGAGCGTTTGTTACTGAAACTTATTCGCTAGAATTCAAATTCAGCACTGCTAGTCTATTACAAAAAAAAACACTTAGGTATCACCTCAACTTGCATCTATCTCTTTCCTAACTCTATTAAAAAAGAAATGTTAAATTTATTCTTCTAACAAAATAATATAACTTTTTACCACATATAAAAAAAGTTGACAAAATAAATCTGGAAGAAACCTAAAAAAAAAGAGGGTGCACTATAGTAGAGGAGGTCTTTTCAAATATGATTCACCGTCAACCTCAAAGATTTTAAAATAACACTTGTCTCGTTCTTAAAATAACAGTTAAAGATACAAGTAAAAATTAGTCTCTTCAGTTGAATAATTTTTGCAAATATATATAATGTTTGATTCATATCTCAGTGAATAAAACCATTTAATTTCGTAGTTTTATATTCAAGCTAAATTACATAGTCAACTCTACTGTATAATCTACTGAAAATTAAATAACATTTTTAAAAACATATTTTTATGATCTGAGAGAATTTACTACAAATTCTATTATCATTAGAATGTGAGGAAATCCTATTTCATTGAAAAGATACCAAATAAATAAAATCAGTAGTACAAATATTTAGACGAAAGCAGGGCAACCTTTGTTGCTTTAATCGATAGTATTCAGAAAATGTGTTTTTAAAATCAGTAATGAAAATATATACCGCTGTTGATTTTTTAGGTATTATTTAGGTAAATTTAAAACCAACCCGATATATTGACTTAGATAAGCGTCAAGTAATCTCTCGTGTATAAATCTCTTATAAACTGAACACTTAAATAGCATCCGTAATAAAATAATTGACAAAATATGCTGAACACAAGCTTGAATATTCATTAGAATTTAACGAAAGCAATAACCATGAATTGAGAATAGTTGTTCATACCGGAAACCTGATGTTATAATTATTACATTATTATCATTCTTTGCAAGAACAGAAAAACATCAATTAAAATGCAATTGTTTAAAAATGATCTACAATATTTCTTTTAAGTAAACAATTTGATTAAATACACGTAATATGTTAAAAATATGATATGATAAACACACGTCTTAGTACAAGTAGTATAAGTTGTAATACAAGTTGCAGTAGTAGTAGTAGTAGTAGTAGTAGTAGTAGTAGGGTAATAAATAATATTTGAAAAGAAACCGTGTGTTGACTAACGTACGACCTCGGAAAAGATATGAAGCTTACATTAAATGCAGAGAGTAAATTTATTTAACATTACAATTATGGAATAAAAAGCTGATTAGATTCCATGTTATTTAAAAATTAATGAAGAAGTAAATATAACAAGTTAAGTTTTGTTTCATTGCTTTGCTTTAACATTCCTTCAAGAACTTATTTTGCATACGTATGAAAATCTAACCGCACAATTTGAAATCATTTGTATGTGTTACATTTCCTTATACACAGCATTAACATCATTAGGTTAATAGCAACTATTCGCCAATGCATTAAGTATTGTTGCTACATCTAAGCTGGTGCACCAACGCACGCCTCTCCCATTTGGGCAGGGTCCAAAAGAAGTCTCTAATCTAATAGGTCCTTCACTATCAAGCATGCTTCAACCTCTGCCTTATCGCCGCAATGTTGCATCCTTGCTTGTTTTACAAGTACTTCAATAGAATGTACTCCAACTAATTTCCTTCACTGGTGCCCCCTCTACGTAAATACCCCGATCAACCCGTCAATCAGCAAGATCCCACAACTTGACTGTCAAGGTCACCAAATGCCGGAAAGCTTTCGACTCTAATAGCTTCTTTCCTCGTACTTCTAGTCCTTTAAATTCACTTCTTGCTCTCTGTTTCCCTGACTGTACTAACACACAAACATTTAAATGTAATGTGAACAAGCATCTCGCTGCAAAACTCTCAATATAGGATTCCCCTAATTTACAGCAGCCTCCTACGCGAAAAACCTGAAGACGGTTGTAGTTTACATCTACCGAAACGTTGTGAGCAAAACATCCAAGATGAGAATGGTAGTCGGAATTATCCAAATAATACAAGTTATCAATCCTCATTCAACAATACCGTAACACAAATGCGACTGTAATTGTGTTTTATTTCATTTGACGACTCTACAGAATTAAAAAGACAAAACATGTAATTAGATTAAAATAATATAAATCTGTTTCTCTTTGTTTTTCAATTTTAATCTTTTTCAGTATTTACTTTCGAGAAACAAAACTAATATTAATGAACAATTTGCCATATATATATATATATATATATATATATATATATATATATATATATACATTATTGTTTGTATTACAGAAACTCAAGACAACAACGGTATCGTCGGTTTCAAATGCTAACAAAAGTGGAACTATAAAGACCTATTTATTGGACTCTCTCCAACCTCTGTTTATGTCTATCATCACGGAAAGTGGTTGTTCCTTTATAATAGGGACACCCATCTTCCGGGGAGACAGACATTAACAGAGGTTGAAGAGAGTCCAATAAATAGGCCTACATTAGTACCCTTTGTAAGGATTTGAAACCGACAGTACTGAGGTTTTCTGATCTTTTGTAATACAAATATTAATAAATATTATCCTCTTATTTTTGATTTTTTTAAATATCGAGCACTCTGCTGGGATTCTCTCCTACTAACATAATATATATATATATATATATATATATATATATATATATATATATATATATATATATATATTGAAATGTTTATTAACTTACAGAAGTTTGAAAGACCTGCATGTGATTGAAGGTATTCTTCGGTTGATTGTATAGCTATTATCAAAATAACTGATGTTTTGCTTCCGTAAACGGAAATGAAGGAATTAATTATTCAAAAAAGTTGTTATTTCGTAATTAAAATAATTGTAAAAAAGAAAACACGACATTTGTTACACATTTAGTGTTGCAGTTAAGTTTACATAGAGTAAGACAAATACTTTCGATTCTTCCAAATTCTTCAGATAGGGATTGCTAATTTGTATTAGCTCAATTATTCACACTAATCTATCTATATAATACTAAAACTCTATTGGTCTTGTATGTTTGCAATCAGCTTTCAGCTTTCCGGTTTTCAACATCCGGTTGCGCATGCGTAAATAGCATCGTCTTCAATCTGTGATTCCAATTCCGTTATTCTCTATTATGATTAACGAACGCATGAAATTTTTCATTCTGGAAATTTTTATATCGCTTTTAATATAAACAATTTCATTTAATTTCATCAAATAGTTTTTTTGTTTTCTTCACGGCTAAAAACATTCAACGGGAGGACTTCGTAAAGTCTGTCGCAGTTTCAAAAAAACTCCTCCCTTTTAAAAAACAAAAACAAACAAACAAAAAAACAACACTCATTATTAATATCAGCCATACTAGGTGACGAAACCACCTCCCACTTTCCCTCTCATAGATTTCACCACTCCTACTCCCTCTGTTTTCGTTACGTACGCGAGAAAGCTGAATCGGTAAATGCACACATTTCTATTACATTAAATAGTGTTTCCTTTTGTTGTTTTTTAAACAGCAAATACTTGAATCATATGTTTTACAGATATTACACCCCCCAAAAAAAAACAATTATAATAAACAGAACGACTCATAGAAATCTACCTATATTCTTTTTTCATTTTAATATACTTTCATAGAAATGCTTCTGTTATGTAAAAAAAAACTATTTTCTTTATGCCACAAGTGTCACGCTCATACATGAATTCCATAGTTAATATAACAAACTGACCCAACGGGTCACGGGTGGTCTAGTATTCATTTAAAATTCTTCGGCCAAACTAATCTCCGACTTTTTATTCGTGCATCTTGTCGAACCTAGAAACCTATATGGAATTTAGGGACTGAAAACAGTGGCGTAATGGATAAAAATAGCCAGTCTCCTGAAGGCCAAATTGAAGTTTTACTGCAGGCGATAATACATAAGAATAAGACTAACATTAATTTACATTTTTAATCAAAACAAATTTATTTGCCAAAAATAGAAAAGTGGTACAAGCCATGTACACATCTATATACTATCTGAACTTTTCGTCCAAGGCGAATTCAATCCTGAATATTATAAAAATCGTCACTACCTGTGGGAGCATGTACCACTAAGAAGAACCACAAGACATAATTGTGCTAAGGAGACGAATACGATTTTAATAAATCTTTTACTGAGACCAGTGGAGACTACAACTTTGTACTTGGGCGAACAACTTCTCAAAATCTATATTTAAATTTTGGGTAATGATGTTTGACGCCAGAAACGCGTACCAATGCACCCTCCGCTGCTCAAGTGATGGGTAATTGTCAGAAATAAAAGGCCGTGATTCATCCAACGCTACCGTGAACTGTTTTTTCGTCCTCAGACTGACCACGGCTTCTGGAAGTCTGTTTCACGGAGAAGCAAACTAACGGAAAAAGAAGCATTCTGACGATTAAGCCGAAATCGTCTCAGATACAGCTTTGCTGAATTTTCACAAAAACCCTATCTGCGGAGCTGGTGTAAAAGACATTGTCACGAGGCACATTGTATTGATTTACTCCTCTCCAGGAGTTAGGCACAAGGCCAGTTGTTATCTTACTCCTACAAGTAAGATGTGACCCAAGGTCGGGTCGGGAAAGTGGGGTTTAAAAATTGCCTGGGCAGGCCCGTCGGCATTCCCCGGTAGGGGCGCCTCAGGCAGTAAGCAATAAACTTACTCCTCCCCAAAGAGGGGAGGCGAAGCCTGGGAGGGTGGACCTCCTAGAACTGCACAGGACAGACCCATAGACCGGCGTAAATCAAGCTCCGAAGGCCAAGACAATACCAGTCAATGGGGTGCAGTATCCATCGGAACAGATACTACACTTTGATCTTAGCCAAAAGGCCAAGGTATCGAGGCACATTGTAGTTGCTGCGCAATGTTAAAGGCAAGGACGAAGTATCCACGCAACCGCTTACGATCTAGGAAATAGTAGTTCAAGGCTTCCAATCGTTATTCATAGGACTTTGTGTCTAGCCCATGGACCATCCATGTTGTGAGTCTCTGAACTCGCTCTAGGTTCTCGATACCCCGAACTAAATTGGGGGATTAAACTTGGACGCAATATTCCATTTAAAATAAGCGGAGTGACATAAATACAACGTCTGGGGAAATAATGTGTGAAGTTCATATGGGTTTCGTTTTCGACAATATACAATTAAAGAAGGTCGACGGTTACATCGGCCGAAACGTCGTGAAAATAACGATAAAGAAGAAAACACTAATCTGAATAATCCAAATTAAATACTTGATTTTCTGCTAAAACAGGACAGACGAATTAGGATAGTTTATTTTAAAAAGATTTCAAAACAGGTTTTTACTGAATAATTTTCTCATATTATTGGTCTCCGGGGGGGCTTACGTTTGGAGGCATGTCCGTCCGTCCGGATTTTTCTCCGCAACCATCTATTACATTTCTCTGAAATTTTGCATGAAGTTGTAACTTTGGTCAGGTTAGAAAGTGACATTCTCCGATTTTTGAAAGAAATTCTGGTTAGCCCCCCCCCCAGGGTGTCAAAAGGCCTCGAAATGGCAAAAAATGACATTTTTTGCCCCATAACGTTTGATCCATCCATTCAATTTTTCTGAAACTTGGCCAAAATGTACAGGCAATTCTTCTGAATATAAAACGATCATCCTTGACCACAAAAATTCTGGTTCGCGCCCCCAGGGGGTAAAAATGCCCCAAATTTTGCCCAAATTTATTGCATTTTACACTCGCCACATCAGGTCACATACAGAGGGGGACCACGCATGCGCGGCTTGTTTATATGTATTTCTATTCTGTTATTTCCATAAAAAAGCAACAATTATTTTCAGATATTTAATGAAAACTCAATTTCTAAGATAGACTTAAAGGTTTCCATACGCATTAATAAAAAACATTAACTCATTTATGCATGCTCATTTTGATTTGCTTCAAATTCACTTCAGACATTGGCTATGCATTCTGGTTGCTGTACGTTAATCATTGAACAACAGTTTTCTTTTATTGTTTTGCGGTATTATAGTCCAGTTCGAAGTCGAATACAGAAGTTCCCAGTCTCGTTGCACGTGTAACCGTATCATCTTTGCGTTTTTAAAATCGCGCACAGTAAAGTAATGCAGAGTAATCAGTGCACTAACTACCAGTTATTACCAACCAAAGTGAGTACATTCCATGACTTGAACTTCTTCGGCCACATGACATACACGTTTCTAAATAGCACATGTGAAAGTATTTAAAAGCTTTTGACTCTAACTCGTACTTTATTATCCTTATATTTCTGTTTAATCAATAGACATTTTACTTGATTCGATGTTTGTGTCCAAACGTTGAACGAGACAGATGAAGTCTTATAAATATAATTGCAAATTCTAAAAGCCATTAATGAACGTTGATCGCTGAATCTATATGTTAGATAATAAAGAAAATACAAACTGTCTTTAAAGTTAATCTTCTCATCTCTATCCGTCGGTCTCTCTGTTTCCTTTTAATCATACACGATATATTTATGCTGAAATCACAGATTTAACGGACACATACTATTTTAGATTGTTCAATCATATCTGCATAGTAAAGCAACGCCTAGCCTGCTCAGTGCTATATTAGTGACGTTTTGAGAATACCATGTGCTATTCACGAGGCCCTCCTTGCAAAACTAACGTCGTCAAATGTATGCGGGCAGACAACCGCAAGTAGAGGTTTTTGTATGCATGATGTTTATCTATCTAAACTGATACGGCTGTAGAAAGATTGGATATATCTCTTGGATGTTGTACTACCACATCATCAATATCATCATAGACGGCCCTGTCTTCGTAAGGTGTCAGCGACTAACGTCCTCCACATTGTCCTATTATCCATTGAACGAAATAGTACCATTGCATTCCGGTTCATCTAACTGCACATATTGTCCATACACTTATATCCCTGTCTGCTCACTGGATTACAGCCAGACTCTCTACAAAGAACCACTAAATATTCGAGTCCTTCTTCACTATATATGGTCGATAAAACTCATTTGTTTTTCATTAAAGTCTGCACACTTCCTCCTTGTTGTTTATTAATCATATCTCTTTTTTTCTTCTTATCTTTCCGTTTTTCCTAGAGATGGGGGACTCCTACCGGATGCCATACATTCACCGGCTATTTCAGACACTCCAGCTTAGATATCTTTTTAAGATTCTAACCGTTCCTTTAAATGCAATTGTTTGTATTTCTCTTGCACTCGGTTCAACGGATATACTCGCCAGATAGCGTTTGAACTTCTCTTTCATTAGTCCTGTTGCTCTTATAATTACTGGTATGATGGGGATTTTCCTAAGATTCCAGTTTCTTTTCATGTCGTACATAACACCTTGGTATTTCGCAATATTTCCCCTTTCAGCTCTGTTTAATCTAATGTATCATTAGGGACACTGACTTCAACTAGGGTTGATACTTTCTCCCTTTTGTCCCATATTACGATGTCAGGTCCCATTCCAGTATGTGCCTCTATGTGCGGACGGAATTATATGCTGAAGTGTGTAACACCATTATCGTCGGTCTAACGCACTTAAGTCTGAAATAGCATTTTAGATTAGTCTAAATATTTTTCTAAGAGGTAATGTCTGTCCGTCACTTAACCAATCGGCCTGTCATGCTTAAGTTTGAAACAATATTTTTATCTTGCTGATGGAATAGGCGCATTATAATAATACGGTTCTTGCTTACTTCTGATTTAGTTTTTAAGGTGTATTAACCTAAAAATCTCAAGATGGAAATAAACACAATAAGAAATGTTTTAGCCTATTTCACCTGGCTTGTACTCTCTTATTAAATATACTAATTTTCTTTCGGGTAGTTTAGTGGCTTGCCATACATTTGCAGAAGTCAATCTACACACAATTAATTCTTATATAAATTCCTGAGTTTTCCTCGACCTGTAAGGTTATTTAATGTATTTATTATTACCAGTGTTTCGCGGCTACATTGTTTATTTAGTATAGTTAATTACGTAAGGCTTTTAACATGGGTTTTAACGTTTGACAGAAGCAATGTTAGAAAACATAGTTGTCACGTGAGATTTCTACAGAAGGGAAATAACTTTCATGATTTATTTTTATTTTATAATAACATGTCAACCATTTGCAAAAACAAAAATCAATAAAAAAAAGTATTTTTAACATTATCTCAACTTTTAAATTAGCAATACGCATTATGTATTTACATTTTTTAAAATTCAAATTTCTATACTGATCTACTTTTACTTATATCAACATTAAATAGTAAACACAGAGCTAAGATAAATAACACACCAGATCGTTGCGGAAGTTACCCTGAATAAAATCAGTGTCATACTAATTGGTTATTTCTACTAAAACAAGTAAAGGTATTACTTTGATAACTGCTATCAATGTTAAGGGGTTACATCTTTTTCATTTTATTAAGTAAATTTATTCACATGTATAATTATGGCTTGATCTTTAATAGAATATCGAAACGGAAAAGATAAGTTACTATTTTGTATCTGATTAAATGTATTGGTTGGTTATCGTCGCTTTGAACAGAGACACATAAAAATCAAACAACAAGGAGATAGTTAACAAGGGTATGTATTTACAGAAAGTACAGAATAAGATGTTGTCAGAGATAAATTCTAGATTCGTAGATTCGACTCTCGTACTCACTATTATCATAGTTCATATTTTTGGGAAGAGTCTATGTAATGACGCAATGAGATAGATTACCATACCAATTATGTTAGTGTTAATTTTATATTTACGAGGTAGATACACTATAATATATCGGCGGCTCTTGCGGGGTATTTATGTTTTTAACGTTTAAAATGAAGTTCAACATATTTATTAAATATCTCCCCGAATACCCAGAAGAGTTTATCTGTGTCCATCAGATCATAAGTATATAAGTCGATCTGTAAGTCCGTCACACATAAGTTTCAAATGAAATTATTTCGTCAAACACATAGATTTACAGACGTAAATCGATGACAAAATGCAGTTCATCTAATTCGACATCTCTGTAAATGATAGCGCGTATATGCGGTTTGTTTTCGTGCCTTTGTTTATTTGGGTGGAAGCTGAAGCATTGCGACAAACAGTGAAGACAATAAAGAAACGTTCCCGGACGCTGATGTGTTTTATGCTGTCCACGATAGCCTATATGATTATTTTCTCATCAATAGTAAGTCTTACAGACATACGTAGATCTGATGACTTCAGAGAAAGATTACATCTGGACAGTATAGAGAGATATGTGCAGAATAGGATACTTTGATGGTATAGCCATTTGAAAAATAGGTGATAGTTTTGGAGTTAATAATTGCAAAACAGTTGATGTAGCGGGTTCAATTCCAATGAGAAGGCCAAAGAAAAAAGTGAGAAAGTAAAAGAGGGATAAGAAAATACCTGGTCAGAGATAGGTTAGTTGGGAAGTCGATTTCTAAAAGTCGTCCAACACATGTCACTATGTAAAACGCAAGTTAAACCGAATATAATGATAGTGATTTTCATGAATGTAAACGTCTGCTTCCTACTAATCGTCACCCCCCGTAGTTCTCATACTAGCCAAGTATCCGTCTTCGGCATTTATTTGGACACATCCAGGGCCTCTTCTGTCGAAATGAGGTCGGGGCTGGTACAGTTATATGATGTACATTTATTCAGATATTACCTCTTATCTTTGAAGAGGTTTTGGTTTATTCCGATCGCGTGAGATATCATCCTGGAATTCTGACGTGTCTGTTCGCGGCTATATTTCTTTAGCCAGAGGGACGCCTTCGAGAGCTCTGGCTTAGTCCCAACCTTCCGAACTTGTGTCGCGCTTTCCTCGATGAGTAGAAAGTACACCAACTCGTCGCAATGGTACATAATGATAGTGAAACGCACGAAATCTAATATAAAAAAACAAATCCATTCAACATCCTCATTATGTACAAATATATTCTTACATATTTTTCTTGTGTTTCTAAAGGATTACATTGAACAGTGTCACATATGATCATTAATACCATTTACGTGCCTTTCTGTAATGCAGCAATATTTGACATGAATCAACTTCTGTTTATGTCTGATATGTCCACCAAGTTTCACTCATGAATATCCAACATTTTTTTTTTGTTTTATCACATTTTAATGATATGCTGTGACATTCTGGTAAAGTAGAAGGTGTGATGCTGAATTGATCTTATACTCATCGGATATTAACTTTCAGCTTTCATATAGGGATAATCTCTAAGATAATGCCTATCAAACAATCCAGAGACTATTCCTGAACATTATAAGTAGAATGCGTCGTATTTTAGTTTACTTACAACGTAGATGGGCACATTTGGGCTATCTCGTTGAACGCCGATCAACAACATCTATTCCACATTCAAGACTGAGACTTGGTGAACAAGTAAGGCGTACGTATGATTTGATTGCAGAAATGATTTTGAACTGTTTTAACGAAATCATTGGTGGCATTTTTATAGGGTCATTTAGTGATTCGTATTATATTTCTGTTTTTATGCTCGGCGTTTCATTTATTCTATCGTTGTGTCTAAACATTTATCATCTCGTTTAACAGTGTTACAAAAACGATTACCCAGACAAATGAAGACTTGTAAATATAACTGAAACTTTTAAAATACATTTAAAAAGTTGATTGCTGTATCAGTAGGTCAGATAAAAAAAACCAAGGCAACGAGGGTTTAGACGCGTCCTCGTATCTCTAGAATGAAATTCTATCTGTTGGCTTCTCTATAATCTTTACGTTTGATATAGAACCTTCATCTGTCTTAAATAACAGTTTCTTTAATCTATTCAGATACCCTCTGCTGCTATGATTCTTTTATAAGAAGCTGTGTCCGTCCATTGCTCGATATATCGGACCATCATGCTTAAATTAAAAATGGCTTTCACACAGTTAAACAGGCAAATTGAATGGACGCATATTAATATCTGTTTGTGTGAATAAAAACTAAAGTAAGAAAGTTCCTGGCTTAAAGAAAACAAGGTCAATAGGTTATCGAATTGGTTTTGCTTTATTCTCTGTTATTAAATATATTCATTCCGTTGCATCGAGCGTAGTGACCTGCTTGATCTTTGTATAAATGAATCCGAAAACAATCATTGTTAGACAAGATCCCGAGTGTTACTTCCATTTATGAAGTAATGGTTTGGGTACGGGTTAGGGTATAGTTATTCATTTTCACGTGGATAACTGCGACTTTTTCTATAACAATATTGATAAACAAGTCGTTTTAGTGAAATTGTGAGACGAGAAGTTGGAATAGAAGTGAATTGATGTAAATATGTAATGATATGGGTAAATTTATTTAAATTCTTTTCAAATTATCCGATGATAATAAAAAGATTATTCAGGGAAGACTCCTCTGCAAGAGAATCAATAAATGATTATACCTTTAAGATCAAAGTGTAGTATCTGTTCCGATATATACTATACACTATATACCAGTACCGTCTTGGCCCTCGGGCCTTGTTTCCGCCGGTCTGTGGGTTTGTTCTGTGCAGTTCTAGGAGGTCCACCCTCTCAGTCTTTGCCTTCTACCATTTAAGAAGGGGTTAGTTTATTGTTAATCGCCCGAGGCTCCCCTACCGGGGAATGCCGACGGGGCTGCCGAGGCATTTTTTAGGGTCATAAGTGTCCTTCCTCTAGAGTGTTGACTTATAAAACCTCACTTTCCGACCTTATGTTTCATTTTTCCATGTAGGAGGTAGATAAGTAAGATCAGTCAGAAATGTTTTAGCTTTTAAATTAGCAGAACAATTTACTCATTTCTACGTTTTCGAATATCCATTTAATTTGTTAAAGTCTATAGTTGAGCTTACATAGAAAAGTATCAAGTGCCTTTCCCGATCCTTGCCGAAGTGAATTACAAAATTACCATTCTTATTTTAATTTCTGAATTCTATTACATTTGGTCATGTTACACCTGCCATAAATATTGACGGTCTGTAGATACTATGTCCTTCTATTCTGATGTCGAGTAAGACACCAACAAATATAGAACCACTCTTTTTTTTTCTCACGGTCTCTATCTCTCCCGCACTGCAGTTATTTGTAATCTGGTCCTGGATATCGAAAGGGCTTTGAAATAGAAAGAGCCTTGCGACATATGTTACCATTGCAGGGAAGACAGGTACAGGCACATACGCATTGACGTGTTGACCTATTGTTACTTATTAAATAAACATAGTCCCGGACTGTCTCTCTGTCATATATGACCCATTCATTTCACACACCAGAAGAAAGTATATTGCCACCTAAAACGTCATCACTTGTGACGGATTACGAAAGAATTGTGATAATATTTTTACAGGGTCTTGAATGCTAACAAGACAATGAGGAATCACACTTCAAACACGACCCAATGTCAAAAATTATTATCTGGGAAAAAGTGGTAAATTGCAATGCGTCGTGCCATTTCTTTTTAATAATATGATAACAGTGACTTTCGTTTGTGTCACTGTTTAAATCAGAATCGTGATTGGGTTGAATTTATATATCAATATATACATACATACATACATATATATATATATATATATATATATATATATATATATATATTTATATATATACATGTATCTATCTACCTATCAATCTATTAATCTATCTATCCATCTATGTACTTATCTATCTATCTATCTATCTATCTATCTATCTATCTATCTATCTATCTATCTCTTTCTCTCTCTCTCTCTCTCTCTCTCTCTCTCTCTCTCTATATATATATATATATATATATATATAAATTCTTTGTAGAATGGTAGGAAAAATCCCAGCAGAGTGCTCGATTAATTAAGAATCAAAGTTAAAAATTAAGAGCATAATATTTATTTATTCTGGTACAGAAAAATTAGTACAACATTCGTACCGTCGGTTTCAAGCACGGAAGGTCTTACCCATCCGGCTCTCTTCAGCTTCTGTTGTCATCTATTTTGGAAATGTGAGGTCACATGACACTCTTGTTGGGACGCGTTATTTGCTCAGTGTGTTGTGTGTGTTTGTTTAAATTTGAATTTAGTGTCATAAGACCGTTGAGATTTAAAACACGGGAGAAGAAAGAGAATTCAAGATTAAAGGGAATAAAAAGGGGAATAAAAAAGGGGGGTAAAAAATAAAAAAATATATATATGAAAAAAAATATATATATATATATAAATAAATATAAAAAAACATATATATATATAAAAACATTTTAATACTAAGAATAAAGGAATAAAAAAATAAAAAAATAAAAAAATAAAAAAATAAAAAAATAAAAAAAGAAGAAAAAGAGAAAAAGAGTATAAAAAGTGGGTTAAAAAAAATATATATATATAGAGAATAAATTGTAGAGAATAAAAAAGAGCGAGAGAGAAAGAAAGAATAAAAATAGAAAGAATAAAAATATATAAAATATATAAATAAAAATAATAATAATAAAAAATAAAATTAAAAATTAAAAATTAAAAATTAAAAATTAAAAATTAAAGATTAAAAACAAAAATAATAAAAATAAAGAAAGGGTTTCTCTGAAATTCCCGTGAGCCAAGTTATGAATTTGTATCATTAGCCGTTATATTTTTGAAGGTATGCGTTCTAAAGACCGTTGATGTGTAAGAATCTTTTCTCTAGATTGGAGTGATTTTTAATGAAGAAATTCGGATCTAAGGGAGGTAACTAAGATGGAAATATGAAATATTTGAGTTTGTTAAAATGGGTTTGTAGATTAATCTGGTGGTTGCTAAAAGATAAAAAAATAAAAAATTAAATATTTTTGCATTTTGGTGAAAGTCGAAGTTTTTGCTCTTGGAATTTATGTGGATATAGTTTTTTGAGTAATCTAGTGATTGATAATTAAATTAAATATTTTTGTATTTTTGTGAAGGTCGGAGTTTTTGCTCTTGAAGTTTAAGTGGATATAGGTTGATGAGGTGTTTGTTCGTTTTTATTGTGTTTATATTAGTAGAGGGGGGGGTAGTTAGACATTATGTGAATCGGTCAGACCAGTTTATAAGCAATGCTTGCCTCTTGTGTACACATCCCTTGAATATTTCATCGCGGACATTTAAACAGGCTGTATTCGGATCGATGATGGCTTTTGAAATGTGGTATTTTTCAGCGTCACATAGAGGACATCTGTTTATGGCTGGAGAGAAGGATGGTTTTCTCTCAATTATTTTCCATTTGATGGTGAAGGGTGTGTTTTCTTCTTTAAGCTGCCATATTCGGGTCGCGAGTGCCGTATTAGCCTTGTTTTTGTATCTGAAGGAGTTTCTGTGTGCATATAGCCTTTGTTTGAAATTTCCCTTCGTCATCCCAATATATTTTTCTGCATTACTGGTATTCTGGTCTGTGACGGTTGCTTCATAAATGATTGAATTGATTTTGCAATTTCCCTCCAGGGGGCAGTTGTTTTTGTCTTGGCATGAGCAGCCTGCGTTTGTAATTGTTTTGGGTTCTGCAGAGATAATTTTTCTTATTGAAGGGGCAGTGGAATAGCTGATCTTAACAGAATTTCTGTTAAAAAGTTTGTGTAATTCATTTGTGGGTGGGAAGTGTTTGTCGAGCAACTTGAGGAAAAGTTGGCCTACCTTTGTTTTAATATTGGTCGAATAGGGTGGGGAAAACCAGATCACCGATCTCCTTCTATTGCGGGTCCCCCGTGGTTGGTCTCGGTTGGGGGTGTATGAGATTTCTTCTCTGAACCCGCTGTCGCGGAGCGCTTTGTTGTAATATGGTGCTGCTTGGTTGAAAATTTCGGGACTGGATGAAAGGTTTGAGATTCTTTGGCTAATATTATTCTTTCTATTTTTATTCTTTCTTTCTCTCTCGCTCTTTTTTATTCTCTACAATTTATTCTCTCTATATATATATATTTTTTAACCCACTTTTTATACTCTTTTTCTCTTTTTCTTCTTTTTTTATTTTTTTATTTTTTTATTTTTTTATTCCTTTATTCTTAGTATTAAAATGTTTTTATATATATATATGTTTTTTTATATTTATTTATATATATATATATTTTTTTTTTCATATATATATTTTTTTATTTTTTACCCCCCTTTTTTATTCCCCTTTTTATTCCCTTTAATCTTGAATTCTCTTTCTTCTCCCGTGTTTTAAATCTCAACGATCTTATGACACTAAATTCAAATTTAAACAAACACACACAACACACTGAGCAAATAACGCGTCCCAACAAGAGTGTCATGTGACCTCACATTTCCAAAATAGATGACAACAGAAGCTGAAGAGAGCCGGATGGGTAAGACCTTCCGTGCTTGAAACCGACGGTACGAATGTTGTACTAATTTTTCTGTACCAGAATAAATATATATATATATATATATACATTTATTGTTATTGGTTTGAGGAATAATTAACTAATGGTATATTTCGCCCACTTTGAGCGTATGTAATTGCCTCTTTTATAAATACGCATGATTTTTTTGTCCTGTTTATGCCTTATCAACCCACATTAAGAGACGTGCACATATATATATATATATATATATATATATATATATATATATATATATATATATATATATATATATAATATTGTGTTCCGTTTGGTAGAATGAAATACATTAGTGTTCTTTAATAATTTTATAACAAATACATAATATTAATTAATTAATAGTGTAATAGAAGATCAGGTCGAATACAACATCGTGCTATGCCATCGGTTTCAAGCCCGTGCTGTCCCAAACTGAAACCCGATGTTTTGCTGGGTTTGCTTATAATAACAAAAACAACCCGCCACCGGCTATCGTCACTGGCTATCGTATCCGGCTATCTATCTGATGGGACTTTCATAAATAGACGTATCTCGGAAGTTTACTGTACTCTTTTTTAGAATTAAGATTCCCCTTCCTTGCCTCGCTTTTCCTTAAATTTACGTCTTCCCCTTGCAAACTAATTTAATTTTTGTTTCTCCCACAGACAATTGCCCCTTTTTTATCGCTTCTCCGTTTTGCCCCTTTTTTCATAACCTCTATTTGTGAGTTTAATTTCTTATCGATTTCCCATTGAATTGGTAAGTGTAATATTTTAAAGTTCATTGAATAATTTAAAAACAATCATTATAAGTAAAGCATTTTGGCAGATTTTATGGAAATTTTATAGACTATTAGAAGTCGGTAAAGTTTTTAGAATTGTTTGCAGTTCATGTTTCAACGGTTTCTTGTTCAGGGATTTAAAAGTTTTAAAGTTATAGAATTTTAAACGTTTTGGGCTCCTTGAAGTTGTTTCAAGATATTTAAGCGTATTCTAAATATTATTTTAAAGTATTTAGATAGTTGAATTTTTTAAGTTGACATACAGATTTCTCCTTTAATAAGTGATATGTATTTTAAAGTAATTTACAGAATTTAAAAATTATATATAGGGATAATATTTTGGTTGGTTTAAGGATGATTTAAAGATTATTTTGAGGTCTTAAATAATTTTGGATTATTTTTATTTAATATTCAGTGGTTTTATTTTAATTCGAATTATTATTTAAAGTAATTGAAAGGTGGTCAATTGACTCTTAATGTTAGGGTAAATATTGTTTAATTTTTAGTTTTAGAATAGGTTGTTTAGAATACTTTAGCTTACTTTGAAGTATATTTATACATTATATATATCTATTTATATATATATATATATATATATATATATATATATTTAAGTATTTACAAAAAATCCGTTGTACATTTTTTAGAAGATTTGAAAATATTTTAAGAGGCAAATAGTAGAACTATTGTCTCTATCCAGTTAAAACGGAATATAATAGTAATAAATAATGCTCTGATGAACTGGCCCCTGTCCTCTGCCAACGCTACAACAAATGCCTTGTCGAATTCTGCTTCTCTGATTGTGTGAAAATTTGATCTGTGGTACCAGTCGTCAATAATTCTGGAGATAGAACTGACCTCCAGAATTATCTCCCCATCAGTCTACTCCCGCTCTGTGCTCAACTCTTTGAATATTTAATAAATTTAGCGATTGTCCGTCACAAGCTCTTTCTGATCATTAGTATGGATTTAGGAAAACACAATCTACTTCGTCTATACACAGGCATCTCTGAACGCATATACCATACACTGGACACGGCAGGTGAAGCTAGGGCGATAGCGTTTGATGTTCTGGCATGAAGTTCTGTTCATATAAAACATATCTATATTGTATTACTGGACATATATTCAACATAATTAAATACTTCCTAACCAAAAAACATATTCAGGCTGTTCTCTATGATCGTTCATCCAAACAACATGACATACATGTAGGTGTACTCCAGGGAGCGATCCTTGGACTTTTATGTTCCTGATTTTCATAACCGACCTCACTTATGACATCGTGTCTGGGATGTGTATATTTTCTGACAACACAACGCTCGACTCTCGTCATGTGGGTGAAACGGACTGAATCGTTAGTACGTGACGTAGTTTGTAATGGAATGGGGTCATACAGTGATTGTAACATGTAATACTGCTTAGACAAAACTCCTTTTTTATGAACAACTGCAAGAATCCTCTTTAACCACCGTTTGCCATGCCAAATAACACCCTACCTGAGAATTCAACGTTTAAATTTCTCGGCCTAACATCCACAGGTAACATGAATTGGAACAAATACATAGAAGACATTGTCAAGGTTGCTGCAAGAAAAGTGGGCTCTTTTTATCGTGTTAAAAATTCATCACACCGTACATTATACCATATTTCTACAAATCCACCATCCGCCTATGCATGGAGTATTGTTGTCACATCTGGGCTGGTTCACGATCCACTAGTCCCTTCCTCTTAGACAAGATCCAAAAAAGAGTCGCTAATCTAATAGGTCCCTCACTATCTACCAAACGCCAGTCCCTGTCCCATCGCCGCAATGTTGCATCCTTGGCTTTTTTTTACAAGTAATTCAATGTAATGTGCTCGGATGAACTTGCTGCTCTGATGCCCCATCGACTTAAATACACTTTACCAACCCGACAATCAGTTAAATTCTATCTATTCACTTTGGGGGTCTACAGATGCCGGAGAGCCTACTACTCCAATAGCTTTTTTCCTCGACCTGTCGGTCTTGGCCCGACTGTAACCGATTGTTTCCCTGACTATACCGACATTCAGAAATGTAAAACTAATGTTAACAAGCATCTCGCTGCACAGCTCCCAATTTAGGATGACCCCCAAAAGTTTCACCCATATTCTCAGTAGCCCGTTACGTCTATAGTGACAAATTTTCGTGTTTAGGGTGAACTAGGTTTTTTTAAAATCCAAAGCTAATTGATGAAGTCAGAAATTAAAATTCTGAATTACCTCTATTGAACTATAGTTAAAGGGAGATAACTCAGACTTTTAATCGGAGAAAAAAATAACCGGAAAGGGGAAAAGCGAAAGCTTACGTATTCAATTTTCTATATCTCTATAAAGTCAAATCTTGTACCTAATTCAGAGGAGCTTCTTACGTCTTAGTTGCAATGTGCCTTGTTTGTGGTGTAAAATAGTGAAAAAAAGATGTGGAAAGAATACTCAATGTATGGTTACTTTATAGATATATAGTATACTGTCAGGTGGTAGAAAGTTTTTAGTGCGATAGAGGGAGCTCATCGACTTAGAAGCAGCCTTGCCAGTATCTTCAGTGTATTTATCCAAATTCATGTCGCCTTTGAATTTTTATAATCATAACAGATTACAAAATATAAATCGGAAAAATGGAGGAATTACGATATTTATATTAAATCACAATTAACTTATTTTAAACTTCTAACGGTTATTATTTGCACGTTTCATATGAGAGTACGTCGCGTACATTTTTGCTCACTCTCACTACAATCAAGTTTTAACATTAAACACTTAACACGAGTGTAGTTTGGTTCTGAAACTCCTGTTGTTTTCATTTCGCATTGTTTTTATTAACTTGAGTTTTTATTTCTGTCAAAATAATCTCCTTCCAGAAATATTTGCTACAACACTTATTTTACTTTCTCATTACAACACTTATTTTACTTTCTCATTACAACACTTATTTTACTTTCTCATTACAACACTTATTTTACTTTCTCATTACAACACTTATTTTACTTTCTCATTACAACACTTATTTTACTTTCTCATTACAACACTTATTTTACTTTCTCATTACAACACTTATTTTACTTTCTCATTACAACACTTATTTTACTTTCTCATTACAACACTTATTTTACTTTCTCATTACAACACTTATTTTACTTTCTCATTACAACACTTATTTTACTTTCTCATTACAGCACTTATTTTACTTTCTCATTACAACACCGTTTTTTACTTTCTCATTACAACACTTATTTTACTTTCTCATTACAACACCGTTTTTTACTTTCTCATTACAACACCGTTTTTTACTTTCTCATTACAACACCGTTTTTTACTTTCTCATTACAACACCGTTTTGTACATTCTTATTACAACACTTATTTTACATTCTCATTACAACACTTATTTTACTTTCTCATTACAACACCGTTTTTTACATTCTCATTACAACACTTATTTTACTTTCTCATTACAACACTTATTTTACTTTCTCATTACAACACCGTTTTTTACATTCTCATTACAACACTTATTTTACTTTCTCATTACAACACTTATTTTACTTTCTCATTACAACACCGTTTTTTACATTCTCATTACAACACTTATTTTACTTTCTCATTACAACACCGTTTTTTACATTCAAAACTCGTCGTAATATGATGAATAATCCACGAAAATTTCCCCAGAAGTGTTGATTGCTAGTTCGCCGTAAACCTGTCAACCATTATGATCATAAAACGGGATATTAACTAGACACAATAAACTGGACGTTCCAATAAATAAACATACTTCTAATTTACTTACTATATTAGATATAAATTCATGCAGGATATAGGTAAATATATTTGCTTTTTTTAATTGATATAGGTACATAAATGTTAAAAGTTCAGTGCCCGAAAAAAGGGTATACAATACCTTTGTTTGTAAGTATACGGATGAAACGTCTTTTCTTTGAGAGACATCAGAATCCCATGAGCCAAATGGACTGTGTTGTATAGTTCGTTGACTCTTATTGGCGGTGTATCTGACGTATTTGATCACATTTCCTTTTAGTATGACGGTGTAGATATTGATTAAACTGCCCGACTAAAGCGTGGTGATGATAGGATATTATCAAAAAAAAAATTGGCAACATCCATCCATACACAACGTATTATTTGTATTGACAAATTGTTAAGACAATCGCAAGAACATTCTAGGTAAAAAGAAGAATAGTTTTGCGTGCAAAGAGAAATTGAGTAAATAATTCATTTCACCTGACGTCGTGCAGAATTTGCGTGCTACAATGTACACGGATAGGCCTAGTAGATATGTACGTATATTAGCGTGCATATTTTATCAGTGTAGGAATGCTTTTATGAAATATGAACATGAGTTCGACTAGCAGTGTTTATATACTGTCTCTAAGTTTAGTAGATCGTGTGTGTCTTTTCTTGCGTCTCTCGAGGATTTATGGTCCAGATTAGGCTAGGAAGGATGCGTCGTATGCATGTGTGTTGTTTCTGAAATAAATAAAGACAGAAACAGACGAATAAAGAAGTGTGTTTTGTCTTTATAGTACGTGTGAATATAGTGGTTTCTTTGTCGGCTGAAAGAAACTGCTGCTTGGAGATTTTATCCAATTGGAAGTCGATACGTATAAATAATATTTGCTTCTGCTACATTTTCTAACAAGATTTACGGAACGTTTTCCGTTCACGAATGCATTATCCGGTCACAACTGAAGCGCACCTCGTGTGAATAAACAATATATTTGCGAATTTCGACGTGCTACCTCGGATTAGAAACGAAGACGTTGGTGACAAGCACAACAATCACACCGGTGAAATAAATATCAAACAGATAGAGAGTGGATCGCGACTCATATTCAGTTTGTTCAGAGAAATAGACCATATTGTTTTTCTTATATAATGCTTTTTTATATCTAACATCACTGAGGTGTTTAGGGTTGTATGGGAAGCTTAGTGCCTTTTATTTGTTCTTTGTGATTTTATATTTCTCTAAAATTCCGGGTCAACTTTAGGACGTCTAGTCATAGTTGATGGAAGAAAGCGAAAGAAAAATCACGTCAATGGTTAACGTTTAAGTGCTTATTTTGCCTTGAGCGACACCGATTACACTTTTCCATTGTTGTCTTTAATTATTTACAAGTGAATAAAAAACACAGCGTAGCTCTGGAGAAATAACTTCAGACCCGAAAGTTTGGGTCATTTTTAATCACATCATTCTATTTATTTTATTTTTTGTAATATTCTTTCATCTTTCAATTAATGTCTAGTACTCTTTGAAAAAAGTAGCAAAACGAGGTATCTTGTCCTGGAGAGCTGACAACACATAAACATATGATAGAATGTTGTAATACGTGTACATAACATGTTCAAACGTACATTGGCAGAGCTGTAATAGAAAGGATAGTTTACTTTAAAGTTCTTCGCAACTACATTAAAACAGAAAATCACCTCGACTAACATTATTATTACATTTGTGTATATCTCTTATGATCGGCTCTTTATTTAGAGAAGCAAATGCTTATGATAAGGTAGTTGTGTTTTTCTACTGTCGACCCATTGAGAGAGTTCTCCCATGGATACGTAAATAACAACCATTATATATATTTATTCATTTCATCAACATGGTACGATTTTCGACCGGCTCGATACTGTGGTTCGCATTATTTTTACTTATAAAACACGAATTATCATAACCAACAGCCACTTAAGAACAAGTATTAATGTGATGAAATGGTTGTTACTTAAGAGATAATCAAGGGAGGCGCGAGAGCGCTCTATCCCTTAATAGACATCACAAATGGCCTATGCTGGAAATATCATTTCTTTGATCAATCATAACTCAAAAAACAATACACCAAATTAGTTAAAACTTTTCACACAATTTTTATTTGATAGGTACTATAATGTTGTAGAATTCCAGCATCATTAGTCAAGGCAACCCAGAGATCCAGAAAGTTCAATCATGAAATAATGTTATCTGTGTGTACGTATGTACGTACGTGCGTACGTGCCATCCTGTATCGCATCAGTTATTTGATGGATTCAGCTGATTTTAGGCAGAGATAGAGGTTCTAGGGTCTAGTTGATAGCATTTTAAGTTCAGTTTATCATATACCTTAGTTTTTCAGAAAATTCCAAAAAACCTTAAAAATGATCACTATTCATACACTTAATTCTATATCTTTTCGACCATTTGATGGATTCAGCTGATTTTTAGCAAAAATAGAGGTTCTAGTGTCTCGTTGATTGCATTTTAATTTCAGTTTACGATATATGAGAAGGCATTGTATTGAGGCATAGCTTTTATAAAAGTAGTGACATTCCATGAAAAATATAAGTATACTGAAATCATATGCCCTTAATAGGGTTAAGATGAAAATTCATATATACTAAATGTACAAAAGCAAGGAAATTCCCAATTTTTTACACTTTTATTGTCATTAAAGGTATCCGAGCAAAACAGGGCTATGTATTTTACTGGTAGGAATCTTTACTTCAGCGCACCTCACACACTTCATCCACTCATGCATAGAGATTTATACTGTAGTGATGTGATAATGAAATGGTTTGGTTAATATGTAGTCATACCCTTAATGACAATAAAAGTGTAAAAAATTGGGAATTTCCTTGCTTTTGTACATTTAGTGTATATGAATTTTCATCTGAACCCTAGTAAGGACATATGATTACAGTATACTGGCATTTTTCATGGAATGTTATTTATATTTCATTTCAAGATATATTAAAAGTAGGATTACTTACCACGGGGTTTTATGTAAAAATTTCTCAACCAAAAAAATTTCAGTATTTCATATTTCTAAGAAAGGTAAAATATTAAAGATACGTTTCGCAAAATTAATGTTACTCTTAGCAATGTAATTGTTATATACAATTACCTGAAATAGAATATGGCACGTAACAACGTCTAAAATGCAGAAATATCAGATGGTAACGTAAGAGTAACGAATATAGTAATATTTTCGCTTATCGATTTTGTCAGAGGAAAATACATTACATTTATGTGGATTATTTTCTTTATTTTAATTTAAAAACATTTTAACCAGTTATTTCTACACTCAAGTACTTACAAGAAAGAGCAGATGAAGATTTATATAGTAAAAATAGTACTATCGAACTGAAAGGATTCGAACTTTGTCATCAGTCATATGTCCGTAACCACTTAACTACTTTGGGCTTCCTCGCGAATCTTCAGGAGGGAAACATGCAGACACGTTTTGAATGTTACTAGAAAGAATATAGTTTCACAGTACTAGCACATTAGTTACTATAGCAAACATACGTTCAGAGATGACTGTTAGGATTTGCCCAGTAGAACAGGATGGTCTGAATCTATTTTGTTGGTCAGGGAGAAGTTTAGCATTTTAAAGCTGATGGACTATTGCTAGGTTTATTTAGGATGAAAAGATTTCAGAGAAGAGCGGGACAAAAATTATGGAATGATAATTATGTGAGTCAGTTATTTCACGCGTGTTCTTGCAAACCTTGGAGGTGTTCAGGATGAGAATAGTATTCCGAATTATACAAATTATCAATCCTCATCTAAAAATCTTTTTACTAAAACACGGTTTAAGTAAGAAAATATGTTATGGGGAATGCCGAAACTAAATTCACTCTAAATAATTTGGGTGACTAAAATAGGATATAACACATATTTATAAAATGATGATAAAATGAAGGTGTTAAACTATTTTCTGTTCTTGTCTGTGTGTGTTTTTGTCGCGTCTATGTAACTTTATGTGAGATACTCTAGATCTTGCGAGACAAAATTTACCTCAGTCGAGAAGGATTTCTCATCTGACTAAGAACGAACAACCACATACTACACTTTAGCAGTTACATCAATAGCACATGTACTTCCTAGACTACCCTACTAAAAAATATCCTCAAATATATTAAATTCAAACATTCAACCATCTCATTCTGACATTCTCAGGCAACATGAAGTGGAATAAATAATTGAAGATACTGTCAAGTCTGCTGCAAAGAAATGCCTCCTCTACCATATTAGAAAACTTCTCACAGCTGCCATCATCCTATATCTTTATAAAGCCAACATTAGCCTGCACATGGAGTATTGTTGTCACACCTGAGCCAGTGCATCAACCAGTAGCCACTCCCTCTTAGACAGGCTGCAAAAGAGTTTCTAACCTCCATTGTCTGCCAAGCTCAATGCTAACTGTTAACTGGATTCGCGTGATTTATTTGCATGATTATTATATAAAAAAAGCTTATTAAAATAACACGTTAACAATACTTGACGGTTCATGATAGCGGTATGGTCATTTATTTAGTTATACAACAGCTACACAAATCTAACGTATGCATCAGTGTATTCAAATGAACCAATTTTGTGTAAACAAAATGGATATCAGTTTAAAGTGAAAGATAGATTTTCAAATAATTTTTAAGTACTTTTATTTCATATCATAGTAGCTGACCGAAAGAATCAAGTAAATGAATGTTTATTTGCCTCCAATAAAATAGCTTCAAATATCATAAAGGGAAGTAATCAAGACTTGTCAGAGTTATCACTGAATGCCCCTCTTTTTAATTCATACTAGATGACAACCCGTGATGCGTTCGATAACGGTTGGTACTTGATACCTTTTATTCCTTCGCGTCTCTCTTTTTACTTCTTCCTTTCTTTTACTCTCTTTCACTTTCTCCCTTTCTTCTTGATTTGCGTCATTCACTTATTTGCGTCTTCTTCTTACTTTACTCTTACGCTCCTACTCTAAACTCCACACCCCTCAGCCCACCACTTCGCGTCTAATAAACCGTTCACCGCCAACCTATTGCTGCTACAAAATTTTGCTTTTCATCTTTATTTACGACATTCATTTATTTTCTCTATTATTTTACTATCCTTTTCTTAAGATGACGTTGTTCTTAATATAAATTCCTCTATTCAACTCCTACCACTATTTCTAGTCGAATTCACCCTTTCTCCCAGCTTCGAAAATATTAAATTTGCAAACAAACAAGGCAGATAATCAGAGTGTTACTGTTATATAGACACGTTTTCCTTAAATGCAAGTTGGTACTTATCTACCTCCCACAGCGGTAAGATGTTACACAAGGTCGGGATAGTGGGATTTGAAAATCCAGCGCTCAAAAAGGTGAGCACTCTGGCCTACAAAAAATGCCCGGACAGCCCCGTCGACATCACCCGGTAGGGGCGCCTCAGGCAGTAAGCGATAAAATTACTCCACCCAGCTTGGAAGGGTTGACCACCTAGAACTGCAGATGACAAACCACAAACAGGCGGAATCAAGACTCGAAGGCCAAGAGGACACCGGTATATAGGGTGTAGTATCCATCGGAACAGATACTACACTTCGATTCTAGCCAAGTTATTCACGCTTTTCCTCTCTTATTATCACCAATATTTCGTCGTGGCAGCTCTTCTGGGGGCTATTTTGCTTTTCTATTACCACTCAAAATATTCGGTTATATACTTATTAATTTATTAGAAATGTACATTTGTTCCTACTCAGTATTCAAAACTACAGAAAAAGCAATATCGTATAGAATATCATCTTGTTTTCATATCTTTATTTACATTTAATTATATTTTATGTGACTCTTTTTAACCCCCGGTTGTTGGCTGTCGTATCAGTTTACAAATTAATTTATCACGCTATTGATACTCTTGTTTCCGATTCTTGGTAATTTCTAGACGAACATCGCCACATTATCGACTAGTTTGCCTACTGAGATTTGAGCATCTAGTATATCGTACGAGTCCACAAATAAATGACAGCAGCAGTAATAGATGCGTATTTATTTATTATCGTGCGAGATTCAATAACACTTTGTGGAATCTGAATATGAAGTAATATTTTTTAAATATCTAATGGAGATACATTATTTTGTTGTTTAGATTAGTCCAATATACAACGTCTTAATGAGAATCAAATATTGATTATGTAGGAAGAGACGTTTTGATGACATAAATCTTGAATTACACTGACTTTATTTTATATGTTAGATATCTGATATCGATCTGTAATCGCTGGTCAGCGCAGATCACACTATACGACTCAGGGATATACACTGTAGTTGCAGATACACTGCAGGAATAGATACATTGTAAAATAATAGCGGATGGTAAAACATACATTGAGAGAGAAGGTAAGTGTGATAGACATACACTTACTAACTTGGTTGTATGATTGCAATTGACGGCTATTTACTGCAATTAGAATGGAATGTTGGTTCAGCCATTACTCAATCTCAAAGCTTAGGAATATTTTAGGATGTATTTTGCGTGATTGATATATAGTGATGAAGCATTAGAAAACCAAAGTTCATCAAGTGATCTTGAGTATATATATATATATATATATATATATATATATATATATATATACATATATATACACACACACACACATATATATTATATATATATATATATATATATATATATATATATATATATATAAAGATAAATGAAGGAAGAGAGATAAAGATGTACGGATGAGAAATCTATTTCATCTTCGATTGTTCAATGCAAGGTGTACTCGATAAAACATGTTTATTTTTCTATCCTTTAGCCAGGCTTTTCAAAGATTAAAATCTTATCATCAAAGGAATTACATAGAGTGATAAGTTGTCAGGGGAAGAGCCAACATTCAAAATTTGAAAAATAATAAACTAATGGAAAGTAAGAGTGTGCGTAAGAAAAGGTTATCAAAATATAGAGTCTATCCAGTTGGTGAATGTCCGTTGACAAAGTGTCCGGTGACGAAATATTTAAAGATAGAAAAGGAATTTCGTGGAGACTGCGTTAAAAATATTCAAAATGTAGTAAATCTGATAGAATGCTGTTCAGTTCAATCGAAGATAAGAACAGACTTATTGGGATGTTATTTTGAAAATTAGGGCCATTTAAAAATACTTCCAGGGCCGTGAATGAAAATAGTGTTTAAGGAGTTGAGTTTAAAATGTTTTATATATTTCAAGTCGGCCGCGGAAAGTGTAAGTTACTTCAGTCGAATCAAAGGAATGAGAGAGAATTTTCTGGTCGAAGACGAAGCCAGTAAAGAGTGGGAAAGAAGTGTAAATTAGGGAAATGCGAAGAGAAGGCTTAGCGGAGGGAACTATAGCTGGTGCTGGGAGTAGGGTTCGAGACGGCTTGTTTAGTTACATCTCATCGCTTGTATGCAACAATATAATGTAATTACTGCCAGTGTATTTGCTAAGCCCGGACTAGCCTCAGTTAGGAGTTAAGGTGGAGTTTCAATAAGCTAATACAGTAACGTTTCTGGTCAGTAAGTAGTAAACAGTTCGGGGGAGTATCCTCGTATTTAAACGTTTTTATTAGACAAGAGTATATATAATTCAGAAAGTTTAAAAGGGTTAACATTGGGAATTAGGGCTCAGACGATTGAAAATCTGGAATTTACGTGGTCAAAATGTAATTATCCGGACATTTATAGTATTTCAGAGTTTAACGTTCAAAGAATTTACAGATTTCTCAGTTAGTTAAATATTAGATGCGTGACGAAATAAGATACTTAGATATAGTACTGATGTTAGGATTTAGAACGGCGTCAATACGTTTGCAACAAGTGAACTCTAGTAAAATGATTATGGGGTGGGAGTGGGTTCATTATGAAACAGAAGTGATGACATAGAGTATTGAAATTACAGATAGATTTTAGGAGGGGGGCAAATGGGCCATTATAGTAGTAACCGGGGAGCGCAGTTTAAAGGTGAGAGTTATGGAATCCATGAGGAAAAGATGGTCGGTAGAGCGAAGACTCCACATGGTCGATGGATTGTATAGGAAAATGGAGATAAGAGATACAATGGATAAGTATGTAAGAGGGGTTAGCTAGTAATTGAAAAAGGAGTTAGAGTGTTGGAGTAGAGGAGGTAAAGGATTAGTGGAGTGGAGAGGGGTAATGTTAGTTCTCAATTTATGTTAAGTATTATGGGTTAATAAAGTTATTAGGTGCACACGGGGATGTAACGCTATGTTATTGGGATGATTAGTTGGAAAGTTGGAAAGGTGAAGATTTAAAAAGTTAACAAATTATAACATTTAAGAATTAGTCTAATGTTAGAGGGGATGTTGGCTGGGAGAACGGGTTTCGTTGGCTGGCTTAAGAGAACGAAAAATAAATATGTTTTTATCGAGTACACCTAGCATTGAAGAATCGACAAGTAAATAGATTTGTCATCCGTACATCTTTATCTCTCTTCCTACATTTATCTTTATAATTGCTCTACCTTGTATATTGAGCTTAAAAATTATACTTTTAGTCTCATATTATATATATATATATATATATATATATATATATATATATATATATATATATATATATATATATATATATAGAGAGAGAGAGAGAGAGAGAGAGAGAGAAAGAATATAAGTGTTTAAATCCTATGAATTAATAAAATAAGAGATTCGATAAATAACGCTTTTTTCGTGTTCGTATTTTAAAATTACACAACTGCCTATTTATTTCTAAAATGTCTAATTAATTTTATTATTCAATAATTTCTCTTCTTATTTACTTAGTTTTTTTTCTTCTAGCTGTTCTTCGTTTCCTTGATGTTTGCCTTTATCTTTCCCCTCACAGTTATGTTTCTTTTTACCCATTTCCTACTTCTCTATTTACTTTTTCTTTTTCTTCGTTTATTTAGTATTTAGTATTCTCCCTTCTCTTTCCTTTTTTGATCGACTTTATTTCCTTTACTTTGCTTGTTGTTCTTGCTCTTCTTCTGTTCCGTTTTACCTTTAGTTTTCCCTTTCTTCTTCTTATTTCTACTCTCATGTTATTATTTTTCGTCTTCGTCCTTTTTTCCGTAGACCTCACCTTTTATTCTGTCTTCTTAATTGTTCCTTACTCTTCTTCTTCTTCTTCTTCTTCTTCTTCTTCTTCATCTTCTTCATCTTCTTTTCCATTACAGTTCCTATTTTCAATTTTTCCCTTACTTTTCTTTTTCCCCTGATGTTTATTTTTACTTTTTTTTGTTTTGAGTTCTTTTCTCTCTTTTTTCTTTATAATTGTTGATTTCTCTCTTCGTCCTCTTTTTTCTTTTTCAATTAGTGATTTTATTATTATTATTATTATTATTATTATTATTATTATTATTATTATTATTATTATTATTATTATTATTATTATTATTATTATTATACTCACTGGAAGTTCTCACACAAGCATCGTCAGTAATTGCTCACTTATAATAACCGGTTGTGTTCCCTCAGGCCAGAGTGACAAGAAGCCTCCTCAAATTGCCAGTACTATTCGCCTCCTTTCTATAAATATTGCAACTGACTTTTCTGTATAACAACAACAACAGTTTACCATTGATTTCTCTTTGGTCACGACCATTGGTCTCCTCTGAGATTCGATTGGCAATAAGTCCCAGTTTCTTTCAGCGGAGGTCAATTTAGTGCTCTCTCTCTCCTCAGTCTTCCAACCCTCTTGACCTTTCACAACTATTTTGTGTGATATTGTTACGTTGTGACTTTTTTGTATGGGATTTTAAAAGTGATGAACACGTTTCCCGAAAGTCTACAGTTGGTTTGAAACGTTTTTACACAGTTTTACACGATTTTTGAATGAGGGCATTTAAACTGCCAATACTTTCTGTCAAACAGTTATTTTCTGTTTACAGCGTGGGTCGATGTGGGTGAGGTGTTTCTTTTAACTGGGACACATGTGTGGGTGGGAGTTCATGCATGCGTGCGTGTCTCTTTCAATGCAGCCCATAGATTATACGATACCGCAAACCTATTTAAAACGTTTGTTACTCTTTCAAACGGCGGGTTCATCTGTCTTTTAACGTATACGTTTATGTGTCGTGTTTCTTTGTCTCTATGTGTGCGTGTGTGTCGTATATTTTAAAACCTAATTTTATTCTCTCTACTTCCTCATTTTACAAACATATCCAGTGTCCACTTACAATTCAATTCAAACAAAATTTACTTTTTTCTTCTTCGGCAAGATTTCCCGTATATTCTCCCATTATTTCTTCGTCGTGATTCGTTCTGTCTTTATTTCTTCGTCGTGATTAATCTAGTGGACTTCTCACATGACCCGCGATAATTACAGTGGCGTATCTGTAGACAGATCTGTTTCTTACGACAAAAGGGTTTGAGATGTTTCGAGATAATTTAATTGGTCTTCACTAATTCAAAAGCATCGATAAGAGAGGTCCGTGATATCTTATCTTCTTAATATTTTACTTATTAACTTCTAATTTACTACATATTAAAGTAGAAGATAAATTTATACTTGACAGATAGGTGGGATTTTGATCTTTCTCTCACCAAGGCTTATCAGTTCAACCTCAGCTCATCGTTTCGAGTCCTCTTGCTTCAAATCCCATCGTAGAATTGACTTGATTTAGGTAACAAACATATTCGATTGTCCAGTTCGCACACGGTTCTAAGACCGACTGATGGAAAACTATATTTCTTACAGTCACAAGTGTGGCGTCATATTTCCTTTGTCTCGTAAACCAATTACATAACCGTATTTTTACTCGTTTTTAGTTTAACCTTTTAACCTTTGATCTCAGATCTCCACCTGTCTAATTCTGTTGTTTCATCGGGACTGAATAATTTGTAGTAACAGTTTTATTTATCCAAAATATATGTCAGAGTTCCTCGCACTCAATGTATCAAGTTCAATTATCCAAACTTGCTAACATAAACTTTTTCAGAAATATAGGGCCTCTCTTAATGTAACAGTATCAGTCGAGGCTGGTGCCATCACTCCTTTTTCATTGGGGCAGTTTATGAAATTTCTGGCCGTTTCTGTTCCTTGAGTTAATGTAGTAGTGTTTTTACTGTGGTTTTGTTTTCTCCCTATTGTAAGTTTAATGTGACTTGTTACCGTTCGTAGCTTATAATTAACAATAAGTAAAAAAAAGAAGCAGAAGAATTATTATTATTATTATTATTATTATTATTATTATTATTATTATTATTATTATTATTATTATTATTATTATTTACTATAAGTGTTCTTCTTTTTTTTGTGCTTATTTTTCTTATATTTCTATTCCCTTATTTTTATCGCAGTTTATGCTTAGTTTTCCTTTTCTTTGTCTCTTATAGAGTTATTGTTTGTGTTCGTCTTTGTTTTCCATTTCAGTTGTTGTTTTTGTTTTTATTATTTGTCACATGGATGTTTGTCTTTTAGTTATTATTATTCTATCAGTGATCTCTTTTTTATTTGTTCTTCCGTTTGTGCGAATTCCTTTTGTCTTCTTTTCTTCCCCTTATAGTTGTCTTTTTTATCTTTTATTTTTATTTTTAGTTATTCCATTAATGTTCTTCTTTCGTCTTATTTTTCTCCTTTTTCACTTAGCGTTCATCTACGTTTTTCTTTAATATTGTAATTATTCTTCTTTTTACCCTCAGTGTTTTTTTTTGTCTCATTATCATTTTACGCTTATTTTTCACATTCTTCTTCTATATCTTCTTCGTTTTCCCCAAAGTGTTATCAATCTTTATCTGTATATCAATCGTTTCGCTTCTCTCTACACGCATGTGACCAATCAGCAATTGTTGAGGATTTTCTATTAAAAAAAATCCTAATTGCTATTTGGAAGCCTCTAAATTAATGAAGACAGTTTGTGACAAATTGTTGACCGTAATTGAATATAATCCTCTCAAAGAATTCCACGTTCCGCCGTCTTCACCGATCATGGAAGCCTCTAATAAAAAAACACCATTAAAAACACCCTAACCGACCTGCCTTTCCGCAGTTGTTCAACAATGATTGTGATTCTTATTTTTTATTTTTGAAATATTCAAGGATAACATTGTTAAATGATAATCAGGTAAACAAAACGCGTTCATCCGGTTCGTTTTCCCGCCTTTTTACCTCTCTTCAACCGAAATTAGCATATTAAATTACTAAAAAAAAACTTCATTATTAAATACAGAGAAATAAAAGTTATCAAAGGTCATATCGTTGATTATTTAACGAGGAAAGCCGCCCAAACAATTTCTTTATTATTTCTTGACATTTTGAATGTATCTAAACCTTTAAAACCTTGCTTTTTATGGTTCTGAATTTTTTTAGATCCGGATTGATATTTTGTTTAATTTGGATTATTCAGACTCCTGTTCTTATTTGAGTGTTATCCTCACAACTTTTCGGCCGATGTTACCTCCGACCTTCTTGAGGTGTATCTTGTCGAACTCATGAACCTTTCTGTCGAACTCGTGGTGTAACGGATAATGTAAGGACAATTCAGTTCTGGGTGTAGTATTCTGAAGGGTGAAGCTTCAATCCTCAGTGAGTTCGATACTAGGAATTGCGAATTACTGAAGTTTTTTACCCGGTCAGGGCTGGCGGAACAAAAGCATGCTACCCCCGTGGATTAAGAAAGGGATCCGTTCAAAATTATGTGCCAATTCCATAGTTCGACAGTAAGATTCCCGTGTTCGACAAGACACGCGTGAAGAATGTCTGAGGTTACATCGGCCGAAATCTTGTGAGAATACCACTCAAGATAGGCAGAGTAGTCCGAATAATCCAAATTATACACACTTTCTTTTTATATCATATGATCAAAAAATGTTTAATACCTGGTGTCATCGCTTTTTAATGATTTTCATCAACCAGTCGGTCCTTCATCGTTACATTTATAAAGTTTACTAGTTGCTCAGTATCTGACAACTGTATTAATATGCGCCTGCAATCCGGCTGACCACAAGTCTATCGTGTGTATAAACCCCCACGGCCACTGATGGTATGTTTGTTAACTATATCTGCAAATATTCTCTACCGATCTACGATTGGACTTTGTGGTCTGTATCAATATCTTCGAAGGTTTATTTTATAAAGATCTTGGGTGAACTTTCAGCAGCCTCGTAACTCCAACTTTCCTTTATTGTGTCCTTTAGTCCTCACATTCCGTAAGCGATGTTTCTGACAAAGGGGGAAGAAATGCTGTTTTCTGAGTCGGAATATATCAATCTAACACTTATCGTTTTCTAGTTTTTTTTTACCTTGAAGTAGTATGTTTTTTAGCTCCTTACATCAAGTGGCTGCATGCCTTGTCGGGAGCGATTTCTATTAAAAACAAAATGTATTTCATTAATTCCAATTATAAACCTACACATCGTTAATAATATTCAATTTCGATTTTAATTTCACTATGTCTAATCGATAATCAATTTTATTATGTCTTATTAATAATTAAGTTTATTATGTCTAATCAATAATCAAGTTTATTATGTTAATCAATAGTCAAGTTTATTATGTATAATCAATAATCAAATTTATTATGTCTAATCAAGTTCCTCATAAATTAGCAAATATTTTTACATCCATCATTATTGTTAGTTTCTAAACAAACTTGACCTGAGATAACCTTATAAGGGTTGAAAGGTCGTTAAACCCCAACAAACAAACAAACAAAATCTAAACAAGCACCACTCCACGTTCCTCTTCTTTTTATTAGCTGTTAAACTAAACTAATAATAATAATAATAATAATAATAATAATAATAATAATAATAATAATAATAATAATAATAATAATAATAATATGTACGTTGACATAACGTTGACATACCGGTTCTTGTTAGATCACCCGTGTTTAGCGACGTTAAGCCTGGTCAGTACAAGATGATGACTATTTGGGCATACCAGGTGCTGTATTTGTGAGGACAACATGTTGCATAGTACTACTCCTGCCTTGACCGCGGCAGTTCTCTTAAACCCCTTAAACAGCTAGTTGCGGTCCCCAAAAGGCATTTGTTACATAACGCTTGTTTATTAAATCTTCTCGTAACAGAAAACAATACGAAAAGTTTATGAGAAGATTATGAAAGCGTTTGCAACCTTTTTTGAACTCATTTCCGTAAGGCACTTCTATAAACATTTTCAACAGACACTTTTAATACCCATTTTCTTAGGGCGATTTTAAGCGTTCAAACTGTCAACCTATTTTCAACAATTCTCGTTAAAACATCTGCTCTTTAAACATTTCAAATCACGCATTTTAAAAATAGTTCTCTTTTAAATTATTCTCTCATCGAACATAGTTCATTAACCATTCCACATTAAACATTAACCACTTTAAACATTGTTCGTTAAGCATGTCGAATAAAACATGGTGCACTTTTCCTTCCTGTTTTTTAGTTCTTTTCGTTTTACAGATTAAGACCCAACTTGTTATGTACAACAAAAAATACCTTACGTTTTCTTTCGTCGACTGGTCGTGATCGCCGTTGGTGGCGTCGATTTCGTTGTGTCTCTTTGGCTGTGATCGGTATCTGTGAATACAAACTTTATGACAGGCAGAAGACTAACGCAGAAACGATTTTTCCTCAGAGAGATTCAAGTCTTTTATTCGTTGTGGGGGTTTTCCCATTCGCTCCGCGATACATTCATTCTTTCTTCCTGCTGGGGGAATGCGACGGTAATTGCTACTGGATCTCCAAGAGATCCAGCCATTACGACGAGCAATTACATTTTCGATTCTCCGCTCCCACTTCTCGAGCACTTCAGATAGGTCGACCGTTCAGCGTGCTTCCAAACTAATAACTGATTTTCAAACCTTAGTTTCTCCTAAAGAAGGAGTGACGTCACAGATGTATACGTGGGACAGTCATGCAAACATTTTCGTTCACTCATGTTTTCTGACCTTTTCTGACCCGATGTTGCCTGTGCCGGCGTCGACTTTTGAAACTTTGTTAAGGTCTTTTTAAAACATGATTTGACTCACAGCGGTTCCCTTCGGTGCGTGTCAGCGTGACCTGCATCGAGCTCGACAAAGTTCACCCCGTCTCATAATAAAAACTTGTGGACCTACGCACTTTTAGGCATACTGGGCCCCTCATAATATAACAAACACACACTGCAACAGATAACGTTAAAATAATCGGAATAGCAAAATAAATTAGGGGACGGCTTTCGAATGTAATATTCCCTAGAGTCTTCTTCTTTCAAAGGAAATCAGTTCAACTCGCCCAGGGTACGCCACCCCACTTGATAATCAAGAGACTATACTAGTAAAAATTGCGATTCATCCTTTTAAAAATATATTCCTAATAATATGCCCTTCCATTTATCTCCTGTTATCTTATAAGAACATAATATTCCTATGTGTTGGATATGATTTTTAAACTCTTAAGTTGAGATTAATGAGAATATCAACTTATCAAATAATGTTTTTAAATACTTTGTAAACTATTTCGAATAGTATATCAAGGACGACCATATTAAGATTGCGGAGTACGTCGGTAGTACGACTAAAATCGGTGACCCCCCCCCCCCGTATACAATACAAGTAAATGTGTAACTCGCTATTGAATTGCTTCCTTACAGTAAACACCCCTGTCATATTCGTATATTACTCCTTCAATTTATTATTACATAACTTCGGATAACATTACATAATATATGTTTGCATATAATGTGATCGCAGAAAGACCTGCGATGACATTATATGTTTATTATATTTGTATATTACTCCTTCAATTTATTATTACATACATTCAGATAACATTACATAATATATGTTTGCATATAAAATGATCGCAGAAAGACCTGCGATCACATTATATGTTTATTATATTTGTATATTACTCCTTCAATTTATTATTACATAACTTCGGATAACATTACATAATATATGTTTGCGTATAATGTGATTGCAGAAAGACCTGCGATGACATTATATGTTTATTATATGTGTATATTACTCCGTCAATTTATTATAACATAACTTCGGATAACATTACATAATATATGTTTGCATGTAATGTGATCGCAGAAAGACCTGCGATGACATTATATGTTTATTATATTTGTATATTACTCCTTCAATTTATTATTACATAACTTCGGATAACATAACATAATATATGTTTGCATGTAATGTGATCGCAGAAAAAGATGCGATCACATTATATGTTTATTATATTTGTATATTACTCCTTCAATTTATTATTACATAACTTCGGATAACATTACATAATATATGTTTGCATATAATGTGATCGCAGAAACACTTGCGAATACATTATATATTTATTATATTTGTATATTGCTCCTTCAATTTATTATTACATAACTTCGGATAACATTACATGATATATGTTTGCATGTAATGTGATCGCAGAAAGACCTGCGATCACATTATATGTTTCTTTATTACTTATTTTCTATGATTATTGTTTTTTTTCTTTCCTACATTGTCTTTCTTTCAATTAGAATGAAGCTGTTTCAATTAATTGTTACATTATAAACCATAAATATTTCCGTACGTAATTAATCAAAAACAATACATATCCTTAATAATTAAGTATCAAAAATACTTGTATTAATTCATTTATGGACCTAATAATGATTAGATATGTTTAAACATGTAAAACTCGACATCACCATCACCCATGCGATTATATCCAGCCCGTAACCGTATTCTTTCTCTTTGACTATCTAAGCACATGATTCTTACTAAACCCAGTACAATATTTTTTGAAATGATTTATATAAGCATCAAAGATCAATTCGAATTAAATGTTGTTATGATAACTTATTTGAGAAAACATACTTAATTTAATAAGAACAACACTCTTGTTGGGTTAATAAAATTAAAGATATATTTAAACACTAGCTGTAAATACGCGACATTGCTCGATACTTGTTTATATATGTTTATAATATTAAAAATATTCTGTTTGTTTTAAAAGAACATAAACTCGGTATACGCTGCGAACGTTTGATTAAGATAAATATTCGATAGTCGAATCAAGTATTTCCTGAAAATAATTAACGCGAAAAACATTCTATTGCTCCGAGAAAAATAGTAGCACGATACCAGAGAAGAACTGGCTAATATTAATTTTTAGGACGAAAGCAATTGATGAGAAACTATGAGAAATAGAGAAGCTTTACTTTATTATAGACATAATTACACAGTACAAAATGATTATATTTTTCAACGAGTAAAAGACCGTCGGTGGGTTAAGTTTCAATGGGAAATAGCATTGCCCTCTTTAAACGCATATTATTTTACGTGTGTCAATACATCTCTATACGCGGCTCTGTTCGTTGGTAGGAGTCTAGTTAAAACAAATCACCCTCATTCTGCCAGGTCGGTATATTTGGAATAAAACTTTCATCTTAAAACGCGTAGATTGAATGGGCGAAGCTTGAGTATTAATTTACTCCTCTCCAGGAGTTAGGCACAAGGCCAGTTTTTATCTTATCCCACAAGTAAGATGTGACCCAAGGTCGGGTCGGGAAAGTGGGGTTTGAAAAGTCAGCGCTCGAGAGGTGAGCACTCTGGCACTTAAAAATTGCCTGGGCAGCCCCGTCAGCATTCCCTGGTAGGGGCGCCTCAGGCAGTAAGCAATAAACTTACTCCTCCCCAAAGAGGGGAGGCGAAGCCTCGGAGGGTGGACCTCCTAGAACTGCACAGGACAAACCCATAGACAGGCGTAAATCAAGCCCCGAAGGCCAAGACAATACCAGTTTATTGGGTGCAGTATCCATCGGAACAGATACTACACTTTGATCTTAGCCAAAAGGCGTTATTTAACCCCTACCCACAATAGGAATATGTGACACAAGGTCGGAAAGTGGGATTTGAAAAGCCAGCGCTCGAGAAGGTGAGCACTCTGGCCATTAAAAATTGCCTGGCAGCCCCGTCGGCATTCTCCGGTAGGGGCGCCTCAGGCAGTAAGCAATTAACTTACTCCTCCCCAAAGAGGGGAGGCGAAGCCTGGGAGGGTGGACCTCATAGAACTGCACAGGACAGACCATAGACCGGCGTAAATCAAGCCCCGAAGGTCAACACAATACCGATCTATGAAGTGCAGTATCCATCGGAACAGATACTACACTTTGATCTTAGCCAAAAGGCGTTATTTAACACCCACCCACAATGGGAGTATGTGACACAAGGTCGGAAAGTGGGATTTGAAAAGCCAGCGCTCGAGAAGGTGAGCGCTATGGCCATTAAAAATTGCCTGGGCAGCCCCGTCGGCATTCCCCGGTAGGGGCGCCTCAGGCAGTAAGCAATAAACTTACTCCTCCCCAAAGAGGGGAGGCGAAGCCTGGGAGGGTGGACCTCCTAGAACTGCACAGGACAGAACCATAGACCGGCGTAAATCAAGCCCCGAAGGGCAAGACAATACCGATCTATGAAGTGCAGCATCCATCGGAACAGATACTACACTTTGATCTTAGCCAAAAGGCGTTATTTAACACCCACCCACAATGGGAGTATGTGACACAAGGTCGGAAAGTGGGATTTGAAAAGCCAGCGCCCGAGAAGGTGAGCGCTCTGGCCATTAAAAATTGCCTGGGCAGCCCCGTCGGCATTCCCCGGTAGGGGCGCCTCAGACAGTAAGCAATAAACTTACTCCTCCCCAAAGAGGGGAGGCGAAGCCTGGGAGGGTGGACCTCCTAGAACTGCACAGGACAGACCCATAGACCGGCGGAAATCAAGCCCCGAAGGGCAAGACAATACCGATCTATGAAGTGCAGTATCCATCGGAACAGATACTACACTTTGATCTTAGCCAAAAGGCGTTATTTAACACCCACCCACAATGGGAGTATGTGACACAAGGTCGGAAAGTGGGATTTGAAAAGCCAGCGCCCGAGAAGGTGAGCGCTATGGCCATTAAAAATTGCCTGGGCAGCCCCGTCGGCATTCCCCGGTAGGGGCGCCTCAGACAGTAAGCAATAAACTTACTCCTCCCCAAAGAGGGGAGGCGAAGCCTGGGAGGGTGGACCTCCTAGAACTGCACAGGACAGACCCATAGACCGGCGTAAATCAAGCCCCGAAGGGCAAGACAATACCGATCTATGAAGTGCAGTATCCATCGGAACAGATACTACACTTTGATCTTAGCCAAAAGGCGAAGCTTGAGTATATCAGTTGTTATTGTATTACAAACCTAACACTTGATAGTTGACTAGTGAATAAAAACCATTTAAAAATCAAGCCAAAAAAACAATGTCACGCTAGCCGAAGTTTTGAAGCGTTCGGATCAGATAACGGAATAATCTTCTTTTGGAGTTGCACGTGTGGTCACGAGGGGAAACATTGGAGATACAATTATGTCTACTGCGTTTAACTTTTCAACCATACGGAATTAGATAATATAAAAAGAAAAAGTTTCAACATTCAGTCTCACTGCATTTCGGAAATGTCAGAACATGTGATCTCTCGGGTGGACCATCATTTGATCAGGGTAAATAACCACGAAGACGGGGCTGAGTTTCAAACGGAATTATATGATTAAAAAAAAACGGATTATTATCTTGAAATAAAAAACGAGGAACCAACATAAGTAAATTGAAAACTTTTACACTGGTTATATATATATATATATATATATATATATATATATGTGTGTGTGTGTGTGTGTATGTATATGTATATATATACATATATATACATATATATATATGTATATACATATACATACATATACACATACATATATATACATATATATATATATTTACATATATATACTCAAGCTTTTTTTTAATGCGACTTTTATTCCTATATAATTTTATTGCTATTTATCATATCGCAAAATTGTTATTGGGTGTAGTGTTTAGAGAGTATTATTATTATTATCATTATTATTATTATTATTATTATTATTATTATTATTATTATTATTATTATTATTATTATTATTATTATTATCATTATTATTATTACTATTATTATTATTATTTGATATGCAAATTAGCATATAACATGTTTTATTACGGGTAATGTATTATTATTATTACTATTATTATTATTATTATTATTATTATTATTATTATTATTTATAAATTTATTTATATATATTAGTGAAATTAAAACTGAATTATGTCTACATTTGATTATTGGGGAAGTGATCATTTGATCAGTACAACAAGAGAGCTATGAATTCTATAATTGTCCTGTTTTTAAATCTCCGAAACAGTTACATGGTAAACAGCTGATGATCCCCATTTTAATATTTATACGCTAAAGTTAAGGTCCCCCGTTTTTTTTTGTTTCACTGTTAGATACTTTAATCCCCTTTTTTATTTGTAAATTTTCCAGCGGTATGTCAACTTATGCAAGTGCTAATTTTTGCGATATTTTGGATTTAGTCAGTCTCTCTGGGAATTTAAACTGCATTTTCTTTCTATGTTTAACATTTTTACACGCTTATTTAAACTATATATATATATATATATATATATATATATATATATATATATATATATGTATATATATATATATATATATTTATATATATATATGTACATAAATATATAAATAACCAGTATAACAGTTTACAATTCATGTTGTTTCTTCCTTTTCATGATATTTATTTATAAATAATTAGTTCATGCTCTCGCAAGAATATGCACGTATGTTAAGTATACAACACGCGACCATTCTGCGTGATGCATATCTCCTTAGGCAACGTCTATTAAGTTCTCTGTCGACTGCTTGCTGGATACCCAATTTTTTTTCTATTTAGGTGTCAACATTTTCAGACAATGCCCGTTAGATCAGTGGTACGTGCCTTGGCTACTGAGTCAAACATGACTTTCATGTTGGGGTTCGAACCGTGTGACCGACTCGGATTGTCTCCTTCCATACTGACGATTTCGGGTTTGGCATGAAACACATGGGTATATGGTTTTATTTTAGAAAATAATATTTACTTATGAATAATAGTTAGACGTCATTCTGCGTAATGCATAACTCTGGGACCCCCCTATTTAGTTCTCCTGACTGCTTGCTGGATAGCCGTCGTGTTTGAAATTTAGATGTTAATTTACTTCCCATTTCTAGAAAAGCATACTCGAGCGTTGCTACGCATCTCGGCTACTGAGTTAAACATGGCTTTCGTATCGGGGTTCTAACCGTGTGACCGGCTGGGATTGCCTTCTCTCATACTGACGATTGCAGGTTTGGCATGAAACACTATTGTATATGGGTTTATATTAAAAATAATATTTATTTACAAATAATATATATATATATATATATATATATATATATATATATATATATATATAAGTTTTATTTTTACGAAGATATAATAGTTACAGATCCAAAGAATGGTTCGATCGTAGCTTCGATTAGCTCGAGTTACTCAGGGCCCAAAAAGCGTTTTTTTTTCTACTTTTCATATTGAAGAAGTGATCGAAATATCTATCTATAAGGGTCACGTGACTAAATCAAAAATATCAAATGTGAAACATGCTTACCGTTTAATCTTTCCATATTAAAATGTCACGCATAGGCCGATCAAATTATTTTAGATGAGAGTTCAAACAGACGTAGTCGCTAGATTAAAAAGAAGTCAACTACCACCAAGCCGACAAGAAAACATGATGTACGGTAGAATAATAGGAAATGTTGTGGGGCGAAGGCATATATCCGTGACATGTAAAATATATCCCAGCCTAATATAATCGCATATGAGTTTTACTTATCATTTGAACGTTGAATACACACACAATATTTACACATGAGGGTACGTTGTTCATAATAGGGTATAAATTAACTCATCGGCTATAAAATAACTTAAATTAAATATGTTATACCAGTACTACACAACATATGACCTAAAATGATGAAAATAAGATATTAACAAATTGCAACATATTTTCACGTTTTCTCAGACTATTATACGCACCTGAGTGTCATTTATTGTATATTTATATTCTGTAATTCAATAACTGTTAGTGATACACCATGAGTCCCAATCGGCGACTTACACAGCTAAACTATCCAACTATACCGGTTGTGAAGACTGGCAGATCACCCATTCTTGTAAGCAAACAAGATCCCTGCACCCGAGGCTTATAGATATGTGTATGGTTAACGGCGATCTTATCAGTTATCCGTTGGGACAACCATGATATAAAGAGAACGACTAATTATACATATCTAATGGCTCTATGAGCTGAACACTATGACTTATTGAGGACCATGATGTACTAGGTAGATAGCGACATTTATCGTAAACGATTAACTTCGTTTAAATCAAGGATTATTACGGCATAATCGCGTTAAGACATCGGTTATCGTTAGCTCACTAAGGTTAAACGACGTAAAGCGTAGCCAGTAACGGATATGTTACTAAAAAAGGGTAATGTTTATGTCACAAAAAAGGGTAATGTTTATGTTACAAAAAGGTAATGTTTACGTTAATAAAAAAGGTAATATTTATGTTACTAAAAAAGGTAATATTTATGTTACTAAAAAAGGTAATATTTATGTTACTAAAAAAGATAATATTATTTCACTAAAAAAAAGAGTAATATTAATGTTATAAAAAAAGGTAATGTTTATGTTAATAAAAAAGGTAATGTTTATGTTAATAAAAAAGGTAATGTTTATGTTACTAAAAAGGTAATGTTTATGTTAATAAAAAAGGTAATGTTTATGTTAATAAAAAAGGTAATGTTTATGTTAATAAAAAAGGTAATGTTTATGTAAATAAAAAAGGTAATGTTTATGTTAATAAAAAGGTAATGTTTATGTTAATAAAAAAGGTAATGTTTATGTTAATAAAAAAGAGTAATATTTCCCAATGACCTGGTACTACATGTTGCTCGAGAACGCTCGTGAATGTGGAGCCGGAGTAGCCCGACCAGAGGAAACACTACAACAGGTATTTCCGGTTCGTTAAAAAACAAACAGAAACAACAATGATTCTCGTCGTCTTATCAGTACTAAGTATTAATGTATCTTGAGTTCGTGTCTCCGTTTATATAAAATTGCTCATAACTTCTGTTTTTTTACGCTAATGGTTACACCGTCACATTATTCTACAGGTTTTGGATTAAATAAGTAAATGTGATAAGGAGAGGTGCGATGATCACTGTTAATCTTTAGTCCAAAACCCGTGTATTTACGTTAGTTGTACGACACTTATGAATCAGAATATTTATATATTAAAAAACACAGTGTCGTTTATGTAAGTATCGACCATCACGGGTTCTTCCATTCATATATTACATCAGGCCCATGCTTTTGGTAGAACCTATTTTGGTGATATATTGATTCCGAAGTAAAGAAATATACTTGAGCATGGTATGCGTCTATTGGTCACTTTCTTACCACTTGCATTCACTGGCTAAAGTCGAAAATTGTATAGCTTCGAACCACAGCATTGCCAACTTCCGATTGCTTTTTCCCTCTCTATTCCCCTCTTTCTCTCTCTCTCTCTCTCTCTCTCTCTCAGAAATGAGGTTAAAAACTCAATTAGTAAAAATACAAACGTTACAATATGTCTACTGGCATGATGCTTTTTTGCTGGATTTGGTTTCCCTTATTCAGTTACTATCTGGAGAGACTCCTTGAAGGTTGCCACCATCCCAGATGTATACAATATTCTATTCAAACATTAAAGCTCGAATACGCAATTCACCAGAATCTATTTTGGAACTGCCAACCTACGAAACGAATGGTTCTCTATCGGTATTTACCTGATAATTTTCCTCGGAAATAAATCACAAATATTTATGTGTACCTTACTAATCTAAAGTATATGTTATCATGCTAAGATATATTCATATTCATATATAAATATATATATATATATATATATATATATAACATTTATATAAAAAAAACTATACGCTACTTATTTCAGAGTCGTACCGCAGTTTCCTCCAGATCAACTGTAGTACGACTCTGAAATATGTAACGTATAGTTTTTAAAATGAATTATTTATATTTAGCTCTCAGTTTCCTGCGATCGAGCACTTTATTGATTTCTTTTCAACATAACCTGACATACCCTCTCTCTCTCTCTCTCTCTCTATATATATATATATATATATATATATATATATATATATATATATATATGCACACATATATATATATATATATATATACATGATAATTTTATTTACACAGAGTTAGAATCCTCAGATCATATTTGGAGAGAATGAAATGGAGGGATCCCTCTATTTCATTCTCTCCAAATATGATCTGAGGTTAAGATCGGAGTCTAACTCTGCCTGATGAGATTTCAGTTTATAGTAACTGTTGATCGATAACATCGACATGCCAGTGTCGAAGATTTTGTACATGTCTGTGTAAATAAAATTATCATTTATAAAGCTCTATTTTTATATTGAGCACTTTTTATAAACCCGGTTTAAATTCGCTGGATTACCACCCTGTGGATATTTTTTACCTGGATTATTATCATTATTATTATTATTATTATTATATATATATATATATATATATATATATATATATATATATATATATATATATGTACGTAAACATACACACATTGACCCATGCACTTAAAAATATAGATAAATAAGTAGCCTACTTCTAACAAAATCACTCACGCAAAAGTATATCCCCTCTATTATATTCAAGCACGCATGTATTTCCAACTACGTATACTTACATATGAAACTCGGATACATACTTTCACAGATTTATACAGATATACAAATATCATACACGCGTACATTTACATACTGAATATAGAGTGTATTTACCCATTATAAACGAATATACAGCCATTCATTTACCTATTAATACTTCGGTTTAAATATACCTAGGTTCGGCTTTCCCCGGCGCACACACCTTTACAAACACGCCAAAATACCCGCACATCCCATTATAAGCACATACACATATGTATATACATATGCGCACATAAATATGCACAAACACACACACATTATATATATATATATATATTTTTTTTTTACATGATTCACCCCAAACAAGGCAGGACGCCACTGTAAACGTAAGGGGCTACTGAGAAAAAGAAAAGGGGGGAATGATTGGTGGTTCAGCTTAAATTGGGATCTGAGCAGCTAGATGTCTGTTTACATTAGTTTTAAATTTCTGCATGTCAGTACTGTCGGGGAAACAGGGGGCAGGGAGGAAGTTCCAGAGGCCAGCAGCACGAGGAAAGAAGCTATTTGAGTAGAATGCTCTCCGGCATCTGGGGACCTCCACAGTGAATGAATGACATTTAGTAGAATGTCGAGTTAGTCTAGTGAATTTACGTCGAGGGGGCACCAGAGCAGCACACTCATCGGAGCATAATCCATTGAAATATTTGTAAAACAAACACAAGGATGCTACATTGCGGCGATGGGACAGGGGCTGAAGCTTAGCTGACAGTGAGGGACCTATTAGGTTGACTACTCTTTTTTGGACTTTGTCAAGGAGGGAAAGACTAGTAGATGATGCACCAGCCCAGATGTGGCAACAATACTCCATGCATGGGCGAATGGTGGCTTTGTAGAGATACAGGATAATGTCAGGTGTAAGGAGTCCACTAGCACGGTAGAGGGAGCCAACCTTCTTTGCGGCAGCCTTGGCAATGTCTTCAATGTATGTGTTCCAATTCATGTTACCTGTGAAGGTTAGGCCAAGGAGTTTGAATGATGAACTCTCAGGTAGGGTGTTATTTGCCATGACAATCGGTGGATGGAGAGGCTTCTTGTAGTTGTTGAAGGAAAGGAGCTTTGTCTTTGCGGCATTAAAAGTCACCAACCATTTATGGCCCCAATCCACTACAGCCTGGAGGTCATCTTCTAAGGATGCAGCCATTGCCTCAGATATGATCGCGTCTGTTTTGCCAACATGGCGAGAGTAAAACGTGGTGTCGTCAGCAAATAAACCGATCTCAGACACTATGTCATCAGGGAGATCGTTTATATAGATCAGGAACAACAAAGGTCCAAGAATAGATCCCTGGGGCACACCAGCATTTATGTCATGTTGCTTAGATGAACGGCCATCGAGGACAACCTGGATTTTTCTTTTGTTTAGGAAGGATCTAATTATATTAAGTAGTTGCCCAGTAATACCGTATGAGCGTATTTTCAGGAGAAGCCCTTTATGCCATACCTTGTCAAAGGCCTTGGATATATCAAGCGCTACTGCTCTAGCTTCACCTGCATTGTCGAGAGTATGATACATGCGTTCAGAGATGACAGTTAGGATGTCTGCAGTAGATCGTGCTTGTCTAAATCCATACTGGCGGTCAGAAAGAAGTTTAGCATTAACTAAGTGACGTACTATCGCTAGATTGATTATGGATTCAAAGATGTTGGCAAATATCGGCAGTAGACTGATTGGGCGGTAGTTCTGAGGGTCGGTTTTATTCCCAGTACTCTTGTAGACTGGTACCACAGAGGCAATTTTCCAGCTATCGGGGAAGCAAGATTCAGCTAGGCATTTATTGTAAAGGTTGAAGAGAACAGGAGCCAGTTCAGCAGAGCATTTTTTATTGCTATTACAGGTATAAGATCAGGCCCACAAGCTTTAGAGGTGTCAAGGCTTTTTATAATGTCTCTGACCTGGGATGGGGTGATGACCAGGTTATCAAGTGTGGCTTCAGTCCGCAATGGTAATTCAGGGAGAGGGTGGTTACCCGAGTCTAAAGTAGAGTTAGAAGCGAAACGCTGTGCGAGTAGTTCAGCCTTATCAGTGGCCGTGGAAACGACATCATTGTGGTTTGAAAGTGGGGGAATCGTAGATTGACCATTATTCACTACACTATTGTAGATTTTCCAGAAATCGCGAGTACCTAGTTTCTGTGACTGGATGCGTTTTTTTGTTAACTCATTATACCTTCTCTTCGCTTCGCCTATCGCGGCCTTGCAATTGTTTCTTGACTCTATAAATTTATGCCTATTAGTAGCTGACTTATTGCGGCCGAATTTACGGAATGCTTGTTGCCTCTCAGAAATGGCAGCTGCACATTCCGAAGTGAACCATTGAGGAGAGTGGGGCTTGCTAAAGAATTTTCGCATGGGGACATAGGCTTCAATGCCTGCTTTGACCCATTCAGTTAATTCGTTTGCACACTGGTTGGCAGGGAGTAAGAAGGTTTCCCTCCATGGGGCGTCACTGATGTGGGCTCTGATTGACTCAAAATCAGCTTGCTCGTAGTATCCTGTTGTTTTGAGCAACGGTTCATCAGCTTTTGGACAACTTTTTAGCGTGATATGTATCATTAGCACAATGTGATCAGCATTCCCGAGTGGGCTATGAGCTTTCGTCACACAAGCCTCGGGTATTGAGGTCAAGAAGAGGTCTAGAAGTGAGGCTTGTTGGTCCACACGATCGGGGATGCGGGTCGGAAAATCAACAGTCTGAGAGAGGAAGTGAGCTAAAGAGAAATTATACGTAGAGTTGCCGGCTGCGTCAGTAAGGCTGAGAAACCCCAACCAGTCGCGGTGGTGGGCATTAAAATCTCCAAATACATGTATCTGGGCATTCGAGTCAATTAAGAGTGCTCTATCTATGCTTTCAGAGACAGAGTTTAGCAGAGTACAGTCCTGGGTCGACGGGGAGCGGTATAGGAAATATAAGTAACTAACGTTGTGATGTAAAGTCAATCTAAAACACATGTAGTCGTAGTCATCTGATTCTAACCTATGTTCTCTAGTCAGGGGGAGGGTGTTCCGAACATACACTCCTAGCCCGTGCATGTGTTTGTCAGAATCTTTACGGTAGAGTGGGAGGTAGTCAGTCATGTCAAAGTGGTGAGAAGAGATTGAGGATTGGAGGTTAGTTTCACTAAGAGCTAGGATATCCGGGGAGTTTGTCAGGAGAAAGGTTTCTACGTCGTTGATGTTGGTTCTAAGTCCCCGGATATTTGAGAATGCAAGCCTCAAGGGCGGAGGCGAAATTGTTTTTTGGGTGTCTGGTTTAGGTTTGATTTTATTTCTTTGTAATGGCATGTTTGATTTGATTATAGAGTGGATTGGCCAAGGTGGGTACTTGTTTGGTGCCAATAAGCTCACACAACCAGTCCATTAGTCACGACCTGGTCCATGGGGGTTGTGGCCTCGGGAAAGCCCACCGGAGATAATTGCAGGGTCCCTTTCTATGCGCGACATGGCACATACAACTACCCACGGTATTATGCAACTGATGATAGACAGCCGTTCTTGGTGCTACTCAAGAGTTTGGGCTCCTGTCCTGTCAGTCGGAAACAGCAGCCAGACAAGCTGTCTAACCTGTACCCTCAACCTGTCGGAACAAGAGAGACGCAGACTGGTCATGTAAGACTTACGAACGAAAAAACTTTCCCCAAGTTGCCCAAATAGAGAGAAAGAGAACGACGTTCATTGTCCTAGTAAGGAAACAAGGGTTTAGAGGCGTCCCAGCGCTGTTACCTCTGCGCCTGACTAATAAACAAAGAAGGAGTGCAAGGGCCGGCGATAGGTAGAACCTATCTACTCCTTAAGCAATTGTAGGTTTGCAAACCGGATATTTTGTTCGAGATTCCAACTCTAGGAAGGTTGTCGATCAGGACTAAGGAAGCCGTCCTCCCCCAACAGTTTACTGCCACGGCGTAAGTAACTGGTAGAAGGTTTTTTGTCAGAGATTTCCTTCTCTTAGATGGATAGCCTTACGAGGTCTTACGGGTCCAACACTCCGAAAGGGGTAAAAAAATAGCCTGCGCCCATGTACTAGTTGGGTATTTCCTAGCCCCCGCAGGTAAGAAAAAAAAATTCATATAATATATATATATATATATATATATATATATATATACACATAAAGATAGAATAAGTTCAATTGCATACTAAGGAGGGAACAGTAAGTTGAAGATAGGTTTCCCTCGCTCCCCCCTCTTTCAACCCCGAACGAGGTTTCGGTTTCTTCACTGCTAAGGCAGATACGAAATGTGTCTTTAACCAGACTAGCATGCTTAGTTTGGACGATATTAATCCCCTATCTACATTCGCTAGTGAACTACCCCCACACACCCTTTTTCAAACCTGAACCCAAGTGACCCCTGCAGAATGTAGGCAAGAAAAGAAAAGAAAGAAAAGAGTTTTAGAACAGTCAAGAATCCTGGAAAAAAGATTATTTTAGCTAGATACTCGTTGCATGTAAATACATGGATTAATTAGGAAAAAAATCCAGAGTAAAAATAATTTAAACACTTAGCTTTTTTTTTGTTAAATGCCACCCATACATTTCAGTTTTCTTCAGAGGCGGATACGAAATGTGTCTTTAACCAGACTAGCATGCTTAGTTTGGACGATATTCATCTCCTATCTACATTCGCTAGTGAACTACCCCCACCCACCCCTTTTCTAACCTGAACCCAAGTGCCCCCTGCAGAATGTAGGCAAGAAAAGAAAAGAAAAGATACAGAGTTTTGAACAGTCAAGAATCCTGGAAAAAAAGATTATTTTAGCTAGATACTCGTTGCATGTTAGTACATGGATTAATTAGGAAAAAAATCTATATATATATATATATATATATATATATATATATACACACATTGTAACCCGAATGTAAGAGAGCTGTCGGGACCGGAGAATAAGTATATTATATCCGAGTTCCTCTTATATCCGGGTATAGTTTATTTTGTTTATGTAAGTATAAACACCACATATAACGCGTTTTACGCACAGAACACTAGTTTATTTAGCAGTTATAGACATAAATAACACAGACAAAAATACTTTTCAATCAGTTTTCACAAATAATTCAGTCAAAAATTACTTTTTCTTCAAAAAGGCAGTTATTTTTTATTGTACAGAAATCTCTTTGTTAATATCATGAACACTTTCTTACAGTTCGTAAATCATTTTCAATGCGCCATCAGGATTACGGCTTTTTGTTTCAATGTAGGCTGTCAGAGTTTCAAGCGCATTCAATGCAGCCAGATAATTTGGCTCTGGTTTGTCACTTACAGAAACTTCAAAACTTACGCTTCACTCAGTTCTCCATAACATTGTGTACTGTCGTCGAAGCTGATAAATTCGTCAAAATCTGTTTGCTCCATGCCGGATGGTGGAGAAAATTGATCATTTTCGTCGAGTATTTCTTCCACTTCAGCCTGTTATTCAATGACAAAGCCGACCTTTTAAAAACAATTTTTAATTGTTGACGGTTTAACCATGAAGAGTGCTCGTTTCATCATGTGCATGGCTTTCAAAACAGTGATCTGGTTGGCCACTTCGGACAGCGGCACTGGCGGTGTAGCATCGATCACTGCGATTTGCATTTGATCAAGTTCCCGACAATAATACGCTTTGAATGAACGAATGATGCCTTGATCCAAAGGTCGAATGAAACTGGTGTTGTTTGGTGGTATGAGCGACAATTTGATGTTTGACAGATTTGTACCCGGCAGTAAGTTATGACAAGTTGCATTGTCCAAACACAGAATAATCTTTCGATTTTGAGCAATCATCATTTTTCGATCAAGCGTTTTCATAACGTCAGTAAACAGCTGGCTAGTCATCCAGGCTTTACAATTAGCGAAATAAGGAAACGGTAGAGTTTTGACATTTTTAAAGCAGTGTGGTTTTGCCGACTTGCCAACAACTTACACTTGCTTTTCACTGCCGTCCATGTTTGTGAACTGAAGCATCGTGAGCCTGTCTTTGGGAACTTTTGTCCCATTTGAATGTTCGTCGCCGGCAAATCGCAAAGATCCAGACGGCATGGCTTTGTAGAAAAGTCCCGTTTCATCACAGTTCCAAACATCTTTTGGATCATATCCACGAAAAAGTTGCGGCAAAACGTTTGTCACCCATTCGTTGGCAGAAACGTGATTTGCTGACGTTGATTTGGCGTGAAATTTTTTGAACGAAACATTATTGGTCTGCTTCCAGCGCATGAGCCAGCCATTGCTCGGTTCAAAATCAACTTCAAGATTTACGGCCAGTTGTGATGCTTTCTGCCTAATGACGTGATCGGTGACGGTAGCTCCATGAGCACATGCTTGCGTAAACGATTGCGTAAGCGCTCCGTAAACGTCCTTGTGCACGGATTGGCGCTTTCGTTTGCGATTAGTGTTTCCGTTCATTTGCATGTAAGATCTGAAATCGTCTTCTTTCTTGATAATTGTTGCTGCTGTTGAATAACCGATGCCGTACTTTTTCGCCGCAGCGGCCAGTTTGAGCTTCTTCACTTTGACATCGTCGATGAGCTCCAACTGTTTAGAAATGGTCAGAGTTTTTCGTTGAGACGCCTACATCACTAAGCGTATGTAGTAGCAGCCGATATTTTTTGCTTGATGAGTCGAGCGTCGCTGTTGTTGTTGTTGTTGTTGTTGCTGTGATGAGTGCGGCAATTCAGGTGGTGAGCGGAGTCTGGTAGTGTCAAGTGGCCAAGTGCCGCTGCCTGTTGTCGCGCCTAGCTATTCATGGGCAGAGTGACGGTCGGAAATAGGACCTATTTCTTCTCGTCCCCTGTAGGCAATTTTGCCATACACTGGCCAATCAGCTTACAGGGCGTATGAATTTTAAGCTCTCCCCTCACGAACTATTTCAAATGGTGACCCAGCGTAAAAGGAACACAGACCTTTTAAAAAAACAAAATTGCACGAAATTGAGTTGAACAGAAAACCGTCGAAGTATTTCAACAGAGTTTAAAACTGAAAACAACGTCAACTTTTGAAAAGAAAGAAAACACCTTTTAAAACTGAAAACAGCGACGACCGTAAAAACTCTGCCGTTCGAAAAGAAAAAAAAACGAAAGAAAGAAAACACGTTTTCGAACTTTCCAAATACATTGTGTTTCTCCTTTTTAGCTAAAGAAAACACATTTTTTAAAAAGATATTTCTTTTTAACACGAAACGAAAAAAAAGAAGAAAAAGAAAACTACTGAAACACATTTTTTCCCCTTTCGCACTTAAAAAAACGCATGCTGCTTAGAAAAAATGTGACATAAACTTTTCCTTCTTAAAAATATTTTTCCTTCCTTCACGGAAGGAATTCCTGAAAGATAAAAACTGGAGAACAATACTTTATATTACATAAAAAAGAAAGAAAAAACTTTTACATTTAAATTATTTTGCAGCCATTTTTAGCAGATTTTGAGGCGCCAATTTATTTTCATTTCGCCAAACGAATAGACTTCAACAAGTCAATTTAATTGACGAAAACAAGAAAACACTTTTACCCCCTCGAACAACAGCAAAAAAAGAAACCTTTTTTAATAATATTTTTTCTTGAAAGGCCCCTCGGAAAAAGACCATATTTAATTGTGAACGAAACACCTTTCTTGAATGCAGAGAACTCGCCTTCTAACACCATCAAAAAGAGAAACCTTTTTTACGAATATATTTTTTAAGGCTCCTAAAATAACGTGAGTAAAACATTTTTACCCATTACACAAACCAATATACAGTCACACATTTTCTCTTGTTGCACGGAATTTCGAACGGAACCCTTTATTAAATCTACAGGGGTAGCATGCTCTCATTTAATCCCCAGTGCGGGCAATACGAACAATTGTTAAAATACGAACACAGAGTGTTGTTTTAACCTCTATTCAATTTATTATAGGATGACTATAGTTTTGAAACATGTAAATTTATGAAGTCATGAGTATTTACTAAGTAATTTTCATCTAGTTGAAATTACTTTTAGTTGACAGTTTACCGAAGTCTTTGAACTGTAAATGTTAAAGTTATTGCGAAGCCGTTGAACGGTCAAATTGAAATAGATGTCTGGCTAGAATTAAAGTTTCTATTCTACAATAAAGTATTTTCTTTTGTATCGCCTAAACCAAAGAAACCCATCTTTTGATTTCTTCTTATTATTAATAATTCGTTCATACAGAATAAAGGAAACAAATCAAAGTGTAAAAATGTTTTAGACATTTTGTTTCGTATTGCAGAATCTTGTACGAATGTTTTTATAATGTTAATAGTTTATTCATTCTGAATCAGGAAATCAAAGTAAACAATTAACAAAAGGTTTCAATGCGTTTAGTTTCGGTACTGGTAATAATGACCACTTTATAATATTAGGAAATAAACTATTTTGGTAAAACGTAACAGGAGAAGCACATCAGAAGGCGCGGAGAGATGCATGGCAAAGCTTGAATTAAAAAAAATACTACTACTACTATTCTTACAACTAAGTTTTCTATTGAAACAAGTACAACTACCAATGATGCTTATAATAATAATTAGCGTGCCATCGTGAAAAGTCCACGGTGATTTTTATATTAATCTGTGTAAATTGGTTTTAATAATAATACTCTTTTGGAAATAATAAATGTCTGTCAGAGTTAATACTATTCAAACAATGTGTAGTAACAAAGATAATTGATGCCTGTCTCCCCCTTGGAGTAATAATGGAATGTTCTACATTCGTGTATATTAAGAGTGAATGTTAAAACACTATTTGTCTAGCTAAGCAACAAAGCTCTGTGTGATTTTTTCTCTGCCAGTAAGTCCGTGATTATTGTTATTATTGTTATTTATTGTTACTACCGTTATTTGTTAAATTTGTTGCTTGCTTTTTGTTACTCCTTATATTTTTATTTATTTGGAGTTTGTTAATTTTTTTTCTACCGTTCTCCGGCCATGGCTACTGCCAGCTGTGCGCCTTCGGAGTCCTCTGAAGTGGTTGAGAAGCCATCTCAGCCTACGGATAAAACGGATTGGATTAAGGCACCCGCCCTTAAAATTGACGTTGACGATTTTATCGCCAAAGCAAAAGACTGCACGGATTTCGTGACTGAAACTGGAGTAATCATACAGTTACCAAGGTTGGAGGAATTCCAGAAAAAAACGATATTAATGTTCGTAGTGGACAGAAAGTCCAAAAAACTGATTAGGTCCTCAAAAGAAACTGTCGCAAAATTAATTGCAACGACCGGAGTACGTGCTGAACGTATCGTGAAATGTAAAGGTTATAACACCTGGAATAGTCTCTTTAAGACCGAGGAAGTCTGCATCGAACTCTCGAAGAAAGAAATAATTACTAAAGACTACATTCTGCGAATGGAATACATGGGTCGAAGGAGAACGACCATCTCAGTTTTTGAAGTTCCGGCTGTGGTTCCTGGGGAATACTTAGGCGCCTTTTTACTTAAGTTCGGAGAAATAACGGCTATTACGGTCGACAAGTTCAACGGAACATGGTCTTTTGACGTGTGGCTTAACGAGTCGGCTTTTAAAAAAGTTCCGTACTACATAGAAGCAAATGGAGAAAAATTACCTGTGGTGGTGGCTGGAAGACGTCCAGCTTGTTGGATTTGCAATGAGGTTGGGCATTTAACTTTCACTTGCCCAACAAGGATCAAACCGGCCCAGCCTAACCCCAAGAACAGAGTGCTAGAACACTTGACACCTAAAGTTGCAGCGGAGAAGAAGACTCCCTCCTCAAAGCCAACAACTGAAACTGTAACCCCGGAGGAATTCGAGGACTTATGTAACACAGAAAATGAATCGCCCAAAAAAAAAGTCGTATGGAACATTGTGACGGGAAAAAAATCACCGAAGTCATACGCTCAAGTGATGACCGAAGAGGAACAACTAGAGATAGAAACCAGCAACGATCCTGGTGGTGAAAAATACAAAGAAATACTAAATTTGAAAAAGTCTCTCGACGAGGAGCGCAAAACTGAGGAAAAAAAAGAAAAAAAAAACGAGGAAAAAAAAAAGGTTGCCGATACTACTATTAATGCGGAAAAAAAAACTCCACCAGCCAAAGAACGTCGCTCTCCAGCCAAAGGTGCACCCCCACCATTAAAGTCATCCCCACCAGTAAGGGAATCTAATCTGACCCCCTTATCAAAAGATAAGCCCGTTACCCCTAATCCATCTCCTTTCTGTTCCCCGTGCAACACCCCTAAAAGTACACCGCCCCCCTCTCCAATGAAGACCGATATGCCGCCTCCTGCCTCACCCACCGCCCCCTCCACATCCCAGAAACGCCATCGAAGTCCCTCGCTAGAGGCCCGGAAAAAGAAGACCCCTTTCTACACAGGCAAGGATGTCTGTAAAGTTACTCCCGAAACTGAAAATCTTATGATAAACCATCATAAGAAGAACTACCGAAACCTAGCTGCACTGAAGGTAGTCAACAAAAAAGACATCACCAACCCGGAAAATTTCTTGGATGCACAAAGACTTTTATCCGTGGTTAGATCAAGAGACAAAGCTAAAGGAGTTTGGAACATGATGGAGGAAGCGAATAACGTCTTTAATATATCGCCTCCTCTCGCTTTCTTTAACGATGAAGAAGTAGTATTACTGCAAAAATCTTGTGTTGGGAGGGTCCCTATACGTATCCATCCTACACTCTACAGGGCATTAAAACTAACTTTCCCCTTAGACATTGGCGGTGTGGCCCCGGACGGTCTCGTCTCAAATGAATTGGGACAAGGTTCTCTGGGTTCATCTGTCGGTGTCTTAAATGCATCAATGTTCGTTTCGGGTTCCCAACTCTAAGAGCACTAGAATGGCACTCAGATTAGCAAGCCTAAATGGCCGAGGGTTGAGGGACACCGCTCGTAAACTTCGAGTAGTACGTGACCTTCAGCGACTCGGCGTGGATGTATGTTGTTTGCAGGAGACCCACTTTATTCCCAGTGATTATCAGGGTGCGCTGACTAGAGACTTTCAGCTCTATTCAGCGTACTTTGATACTCACTCAAGAGGGGTTTCCTGGCTAGTTAAGCGCACACTGAATGCGACGTGTGACCCAATCTATGCAGATCCTGAGGGAAGGCTGTGCGTTCTTGATGTTACCGTAAAGGATGTGGCTTTTCGGCTTATTGGGGTTTATGCGCCCAACGCCAGTTCTGAGCGGGTTCCTTTTTTTCGGCGGATCGAGCCCTTTATGGATACGTCGCGTCGGATAATTCTAGCGGGAGACTGGAACGCGGTCTTGGATCCCGATTTAGATCGCTTGGGAAAACGTAGGGGAACTAACAGCAACGGGGATGTTAAGGCATTTCGGGACTTTATCGATAAGTTCGATCTTGTCGATAAATTCCGAAATGAGAAACCCCGTGAAGTAGTATGGACTTGGACTGCTAGTCGCGGCTCCGATTTAGGGCAACTTTCGAGTTACCTTGATCGGTTCTTAATTAGGAGAGTCGATTTAGGGCTTTTAGATTGTCCAAGTTTTCATAATATAGTTTACTCGGATCATAGGCTTGTCCGGGTGCGGGTAAACTTAGATAGTCCTAAGCCTAGATTGGCTGGTTACTGGAAGTTCAACACATCGTTGTTCGATTTGAAGGACTTCCGGGAACAGCTTTTACTAACATTACAGAGGGAATTGACGGGTGCTATCATTGGGAATAAGTGGTGGGGCCACCTTAAGAACGTTATTAGGTCCTTCGTTGCCAATTATAGTCGTCGACTCAACCTTAGATCTAGGGCAACGAAAGTGGCACTAGAAACTAGTTTAAGTCGGGCGGCGGAGGCGGGGGATAGCGTTACCTTTACTGTAGCTAAAACGGAACTGAACTCCTTGGATAACAAGGCAGATCAGGGATTGATAGTTAGGTCTAGGTTAAAAAGAGTGCCGCACGAGGCGACAAACATGGCCGCGTCACTGCGTGCGGAGGAACGTCGACGGTCTACTGATCGACACATCGCCAGTGTCACATTATCGGATGGGCGTCTCGTGACTACAAACGACGGGATTTTGGAGGGTTTTCGCTCTTATTTTCAGGATCTTTTTACCAAGGAGCCCGGTCTGACAATGGCTCAGTTCGACGCCTATTTAGCTGACTTTTCTCGTCTCGAGGCGACCGAAGCAGCTAGGTGCGAAGGGTGTATAAATGAGGATGAAGTCCTGGAGGCCCTAAGGCAGGTTGGCCTTGATAAGTCTCCGGGTATCGATGGTCTGCCTTACGAACTGTATTTGAGGTTGTCGCCCATTTTTGTCCCCCTGCTGGCTGTGTTGTTTAACTCCTGGTTTAGGAACGGGTCTATCCCCCAGTACTTTACCAGGGGTATCATCAAATTGCTCCGCAAGGACAAGAGTGGTGGGGATGGTATAGGTAATTTCCGGCCCTTAACAATGTTAAATACAGAGTTAAAGATTTTGGCCAAGATCTTGGCTAATCGTCTGCAGGTTGTCTTGTTTCGTCTAATAAGTCCCGAACAGACTTGTTCTGTTAAGGGCCGGACTATTCAAGATAATTTGCACATGATACGCTTGATCATAGAGAAAGTCGACACTGAGGCCGCGCTGATCAATTTAGATCAGTCCAAAGCATTCGATAGGGTCGATCATCGTTACTTGGAGGCTGTCTTGTCTTCGGCTGGATTTGGTCCCCATTTCCGCTCCTGGATTCGCCTCTTTTATGCAAACCCCGGTGCGTTGGTTGAAGTGAATGGAATAAGGTCAAAGCCTTTCGATTTGTCCAGATCTATTCGTCAGGGATGTCCGCTTTCACCGATGCTTTATGTGCTAGCGTTGGAGCCTTTCCTTCGCAGGCTTAGGGTGAATCCGGTCCTTCGTGGGATTACTTTGTCTGGTGCTTGCCCCATGATTAAGTACTCCGCCTATGCCGACGACGTCACTGTGCTTGTAACGAGCAGTGCTGAGATTAGGGTCGTCGACATGGAAATAAGACGGTATGAACAAGTGACAGGGGCCAAAATCAACTGCGATAAGTCTGTTGGCTTACGCATTGGTGCCTGGAGGAGTGTTCCCCTTCAGGGGCCCTTTGGCTGGACGGATGGGCCTTGCAAGATACTCGGCGTCTGGTTTGGTCCTGATCTCCAGTTGGAGAAAAATTGGTCGGAAGTGTTGAAAGCGGTTAAGGCTGCAGCCCGTCTGTGGTCTTTGAGAAATCTTACTTTAAAAGGAAGAGCGGAGGTGTGTAATTCTCACATTTATCCTCTCATCCTCTACCGTCTTTCTGTGCTCCCTCTGCCGGCGATCACACTAGTTGAACTAGTGAAGGCTCTTTTCGCGTTTTTGTGGCGCGGAAAGCAGCCCATGGTTCGCCGGGAGATCTGCTACTTGCATCCGTCTGAAGGCGGTCTAGGTATGCCAAGCGTTGAGATTCGTCAATATACGCTTCGCTTACACTACCTAGACCGAATGTGTACACCTTGTGAGGGAAACGGTGAATTCTGGAAGGAAGACACCAAGAAAGCCTTTCCGGCTTTGAAAAGTGTGCACTTGCATGGGGGTGAGGCATTTCGTTTACCTCGACGCGAGTGCTCCTTTTATCGCGAGTGTCGACAGTCCTTGAAGTACCTTCTAAGGGTGTCAGAAAGCCTCTCTGACACCCGAGTGTTGTCTCGTAAAGCACTATATCGGGTTATGGTGAGGGGATCTGTTCGTGACGATATTACTGAGGAGCTCGGTCTTACGAAGGGAGAACTTCGCTTGATCTGGCCTTGGGCGCCTGGGTTGAAATGCTTCGATAATTACGAGGCATCACTCACCTGGCTGATAATACGAAATGCACTCTGGGTCGGCAAAAAGCTTTACGCAGCGGGATTAGTAGAGACACCAAGTTGTGTTCGATGCGGCGACTGGGAGGAAACGACCAGTCATGTTTTCTTTCATTGCCCCATCGTTCGCCCGCTGTGTGAGTTAGTTGAAGGCTACACGGTTCGCATGTTGAACGGACAGTTCTTCGTTTTGGAGTCTTTTTCGACATGCTGCAATTGGGCACCAAGCATGAAGTGGGAGGAGCATTATGTGTTTCTTTGCTTACTAGCAGTCATGAGAGGAGTGATTTGGTCGACACGACAGAAGGAAGTCTACGGGGAAGAGACCTTCACTGCTCCCCAGCTTGTCCTCATTTTCCAGTCTCGCTTGAAAATGCGTGTCAGGCTGGAGAAGGTGAAACTCCCTTCGGCAGATTTCAACAAAAGGTGGGTGAAAGTTGCGCGTTTGTGTCGTTTGAATGGAGCTAATTTTGAGTGGTACTTGGACGTGCCTTAGACAGAATATTGGGTGGCCGAACCGAACACTGACCCTTTTATTTGACCCGGTTAGGCAAGATTAGGTTATGTTTTGTTTTTCTTCCCCTTTTTTAGCTTAGCTAGCGGTATGTAAGTTGTCATAGGCCCCCCTTTTTTTTTTCGTCCTCTCCCCCCCCCCTTTTTTTTTTTTTTTTTTTTTTTTTTTTTTTACCCCGACTTTTATTTTCTAATTCCCATTCCCGACCCCTATTAGGTGACTGATCTGTTGTTTTGTCAGAGATGCAGGTCTCCTTTCGTAATTTTCGAAGGAGGTGTGAGAATAAAACTTTCGTGACCTGCATCGCCTTTTTTCGACTGGCAAAACTACTTATCGGCCACATTTCTTTAGTGGGAGGTTCTTATACTAACACTTAATTTTATTTATTTTTTCATTGTATATATATATATCATTCTTGTTCCCCCACTCCCAATTCCATGTATATATTGTCATTTTTGGGTTTTAAGTAGGTATATCATGGAGTAAATTTGTTTTGGTGATTGTGACTAGTTAAGTTAAAAATGTTAAGTTAGGTCAACATTTTCCCCACCCCCTTGTCGGCCTTGTGCCAAATTTTGTATTTTTTACAAATAAATATAGTCTAGCTAAGCAACAAAGCTCTGTGTGATTTTTTCTCTGCCAGTAAGTCCGTGATTATTGTTATTATTGTTATTTATTGTTACTACCGTTATTTGTTAAATTTGTTGCTTGCTTTTTTTTACTCCTTATATTTTTATTTATTTGGAGTTTGTTAATTTTTTTCTACCGTTCTCCGGCCATGGCTACTGCCAGCTGTGCGCCTTCGGAGACCTCTGAAGTGGATGAGAAGCCATCTCAACCTACGGATAAAACGGATTGGATTAAGGCACCCGCCCTTAAAATTGACGTTGACGATTTTATCGCCAAAGCAAAAGACTGCACGGATTTCGTGACTGAAACTGGAGTAATCATACAGTTACCAAGGTTGGAGGAATTCCAGAAAAAAACCATATTAATGTTCGTAGTGGACAGAAAGTCCAAAAAACTGATTAGGTCCTCGAAAGAAACTGTCGCAAAATTAATTGCAACGACCGGAGTACGTGCTGAACGTATCGTGAAATGTAAAGGTTATAACACCTGGAATAGTCTCTTTAAGACCGAGGAAGTCTGCATCGAACTCTCGAAGAAAGAAATAATTACTAAAGACTACATTCTGCGAATGGAATACATGGGTCGAAGGAGAACGACCATCTCAGTTTTTGAAGTTCCGGCTGTGGTTCCTGGCGAATACTTAGGCGCCTTTTTACTTAAGTTCGGAGAAATAACGGCTATTACGGTCGACAAGTTCAACGGAACATGGTCTTTTGACGTGTGGCTTAACGAGTCGGCTTTTAAAAAAGTTCCGTACTACATAGAAGCAAATGGAGAAAAATTACCTGTGGTGGTGGCTGGAAGACGTCCAGCTTGTTGGATTTGCAATGAGGTTGGGCATTTAACTTTCACTTGCCCAACAAGGATCAAACCGGCCCAGCCTAACCCCAAGAACAGAGTGCTAGAACACTTGACACCTAAAGTTGCAGCGGAGAAGAAGACTCCCTCCTCAAAGCCAACAACTGAAACTGTAACCCCGGAGGAATTCGAGGACTTATGCAACACCGAAAATGAATCGCCCAAAAAAAAAGTCGTTTGGAATATCGTGACTGGCAAAAAATCGCCGAAGTCATATGCTCAAGTAATGACCGAAGAAGAACAACTAGAAATAGAAACCAGCAACGATCCTGGTGGTGAAAAATACAAAGAAATACTAAATTTGAAAAAGTCTCTCGACGAGGAGCGCAAAACTGAGGAAAAAAAAGAAAAAAAAAACGAGCAAAAAAAAAAGGTTGCCGATACTACTATTAATACGGGAAAAAAAACTCCACCAGCCAAGGAACGTCGCTCTCCAGCCAAAGGTGCACCCCCACCATTAAAGTCATCCCCACCAGTAAGGGAATCTAATCTGACCCCCTTATCAAAAGATAAGCCCGTTACCCCTAATCCATCTCCTTTCTGTTCCCCGTGCAACACCCCTAAAAGTACACCGCCCCCCTCTCCAATGAAGACCGATATGCCGCCTCCTGCCTCACCCACCGCCCCCTCCACATCCCAGAAACGCCATCGAAGTCCCTCGCTAGAGGCCCGGAAAAAGAAGACCCCTTTCTACACAGGCAAGGATGTCTGTAAAGTTACTCCCGAAACTGAAAATCTTATGATAAACCATCATAAGAAGAACTACCGAAACCTAGCTGCACTGAAGATAGTCAACAAAAAAGACATCACCAACCCGGAAAATTTCTTGGATGCTAAAAGACTTTTATCCGTGGTTAGATCAAGAGACAAAGCTAAAGGGGTTTAGAATATGATGGAGGAAGCGAATAACGCCTTTAATATATCGCCTCCTCTCGCTTTCTTTAACGATGAAGAAGTAGTATTACTGCAAAAATCTTGTGTTGGGAGGGTCCCTATACGTATCCATCCTACACTCTACAGGGCATTAAAACTAACTTTCCCATTAGACATTGGCGGTGTGGCCCCGGACGGTCTCGTCTCAAATGAATTGGGACAAGGTTCTCTGGGTTCATCTGTCGGTGTCTTAAATGCATCAATGTTCGTTTCGGGTTCCCAACTCTAAGAGCACTAGAATGGCACTCAGATTAGCAAGCCTAAATGGCCGAGGGTTGAGGGACACCGCTCGTAAACTTCGAGTAGTACGTGACCTTCAGCGACTCGGCGTGGATGTATGTTGTTTGCAGGAGACCCACTTTATTCCCAGTGATTATCAGGGTGCGCTGACTAGAGACTTTCAGCTCTATTCAGCGTACTTTGATACTCACTCAAGAGGGGTTTCCTGGCTAGTTAAGCGCACACTGAATGCGACGTGTGACCCAATCTATGCAGATCCTGAGGGAAGGCTGTGCGTTCTTGATGTTACCGTAAAGGATGTGGCTTTTCGGCTTATTGGGGTTTATGCGCCCCACGCCAGTTCTGAGCGGGTTCCTTTTTTTCGGCGGATCGAGCCCTTTATGGATACGTCGCGTCGGATAATTCTAGCGGGAGACTGGAACGCGGTCTTGGATCCCGATTTAGATCGCTTGGGAAAACGTAGGGGAACTAACAGCAACGGGGATGTTAAGGCATTTCGGGACTTTATCGATAAGTTCGATCTTGTCGATAAATTCCGAAATGAGAAACCCCGTGAAGTAGTATGGACTTGGACTGCTAGTCGCGGCTCCGATTTAGGGCAACTTTCGAGTTACCTTGATCGGTTCTTAATTAGGAGAGTCGATTTAGGACTTTTAGATTGTCCAAGTTTTCATAATATAGTTTACTCGGATCATAGGCTTGTCCGGGTGCGGGTAAACTTAGATAGTCCTAAGCCTAGATTGGCTGGTTACTGGAAGTTCAACACATCGTTGTTCGATTTGAAGGACTTCCGGGAACAGCTTTTACTAACATTACAGAGGGAATTGACGGGTGCTATCATTGGGAATAAGTGGTGGGGCCACCTTAAGAACGTTATTAGGTCCTTCGTTGCCGATTATAGTCGTCGACTCAACCTTAGATCTAGGGCAACGAAAGTGGCACTAGAAACTAGTTTAAGTCGGGCGGCGGAGGCGGGGGATAGCGTTACCTTTACTGTAGCTAAAACGGAACTGAACTCCTTGGATAACAAGGCAGATCAGGGATTGATAGTTAGGTCTAGGTTAAAAAGAGTGCCGCACGAGGCAACAAACATGGCCGCGTCACTGCGTGCGGAGGAACGTCGACGGTCTACTGATCGACACATCGCCAGTGTCACATTATCGGATGGGCGTCTCGTGACTACAAACGACGGGATTTTGGAGGGTTTTCGCTCTTATTTTCAGGATCTTTTTACCAAGGAGCCCGGTCTGACAATGGCTCAGTTCGACGCCTATTTAGCTGACTTTTCTCGTCTCGAGGCGACCGAAGCAGCTAGGTGCGAAGGGTGTATAAATGAGGATGAAGTCCTGGAGGCCCTAAGGCAGGTTGGCCTTGATAAGTCTCCGGGTATCGATGGTCTGCCTTACGAACTGTATTTGAGGTTGTCGCCCATTTTTGTCCCCCTGCTGGCTGTGTTGTTTAACTCCTGGTTTAGGAACGGGTCTATCCCCCAGTACTTTACCAGGGGCATCATCAAATTGCTCCGCAAGGACAAGAGTGGTGGGGATGGTATAGGTAATTTCCGGCCCTTAACAATGTTAAATACAGAGTTAAAGATTTTGGCCAAGATCTTGGCTAATCGTCTGCAGGTTGTCTTGTTTCGTCTAATAAGTCCCGAACAGACTTGTTCTGTTAAGGGCCGGACTATTCAAGATAATTTGCACATGATACGCTTGATCATAGAGAAAGTCGACACTGAGGCCGCGCTGATCAATTTAGATCAGTCCAAAGCATTCGATAGGGTCGATCATCGTTACCTGGAGGCTGTCTTGTCTTCGGCTGGATTTGGTCCCCATTTCCGCTCCTGGATTCGCCTCTTTTATGCAAACCCCGGTGCGTTGGTTGAAGTGAATGGATTGAGGTCAAAGCCTTTCGATTTGTCCAGATCTATTCGTCAGGGATGTCCGCTTTCACCGATGCTTTATGTGCTTGCGTTGGAGCCTTTCCTGCGCCGGCTTAGGGTGAATCCGGTCCTTCGTGGGATTACTTTGTCTGGTGCTTGCCCCATGATTAAGTACTCCGCCTATGCCGACGACGTCACTGTGCTTGTAACGAGCAGTGCTGAGATTAGGGTCGTCGACATGGAAATAAGACGGTATGAACAAGTGACAGGGGCCAAAATCAACTGCGATAAGTCTGTTGGCTTACGCATTGGTGCCTGGAGGGGTGTTCCCCTTCAGGGGCCCTTTGGCTGGACGGATGGGCCTTGCAAGATACTCGGCGTCTGGTTTGGTCCTGATCTCCAGTTGGAGAAAAATTGGTCGGAAGTGTTGAAAGCGGTTAAGGCTGCAGCCCGTCTGTGGTCTTTGAGAAATCTTACTTTAAAAGGAAGAGCGGAGGTGTGTAATTCTCACATTTATCCTCTCATCCTCTACCGTCTTTCTGTGCTCCCTCTGCCGGCGATCACACTAGTTGAACTAGTGAAGGCTCTTTTCGCGTTTTTGTGGCGCGGAAAGCAGCCCATGGTTCGCCGGGAGATCTGCTACTTGCATCCGTCTGAAGGCGGTCTAGGTATGCCAAGCGTTGAGATTCGTCAATATACGCTTCGCTTACACTACCTAGACCGAATGTGTACACCTTGTGAGGGAAACGGTGAATTCTGGAAGGAAGACACCAAGAAAGCCTTTCCGGCTTTGAAAAGTGTGCACTTGCATGGGGGTGAGGCATTTCGTTTACCTCGACGCGAGTGCTCCTTTTATCGCGAGTGTCGACAGTCCTTGAAGTACCTTCTAAGGGTGTCAGAAAGCCTCTCTGACACCCGAGTGTTGTCTCGTAAAGCACTATATCGGGTTATGGTGAGGGGATCTGTTCGTGACGATATTACTGAGGAGCTCGGTCTTACGAAGGGAGAACTTCGCTTGATCTGGCCTTGGGCGCCTGGGTTGAAATGCTTCGATAATTACGAGGCATCACTCACCTGGCTGATAATACGAAATGCACTCTGGGTCGGCAAAAAGCTTTACGCAGCGGGATTAGTAGAGACACCAAGTTGTGTTCGATGCGGCGACTGGGAGGAAACGACCAGTCATGTTTTCTTTCATTGCCCCATCGTTCGCCCGCTGTGTGAGTTAGTTGAAGGCTACACGGTTCGCATGTTGAACGGACAGTTCTTCGTTTTGGAGTCTTTTTCGACATGCTGCAATTGGGCACCAAGCATGAAGTGGGAGGAGCATTATGTGTTTCTTTGCTTACTAGCAGTCATGAGAGGAGTGATTTGGTCGACACGACAGAAGGAAGTCTACGGGGAAGAGACCTTCACTGCTCCCCAGCTTGTCCTCATTTTCCAGTCTCGCTTGAAAATGCGTGTCAGGCTGGAGAAGGTGAAACTCCCCCCGGCAGATTTCAACAAAAGGTGGGTGAAAGTTGCACGTTTGTGTCGTTTGAATGGAGCTAATTTTGAGTGGTACTTGGACGTGCTTTAGACAGAATATTGGGTGGCCGAACCGAACACTGACCCTTTTATTTGACCCGGTTAGGCAAGATTAGGTTATGTTTTGTTTTTCTTCCCCTTTTTTAGCTTAGCTAGCGGTATGTAAGTTGTCATAGGCCCCCCTTTTTTTTTCGTCCTCTCCCCCCCCCCTTTTTTTTTTTTTTAATTTTTTTATTTTTTTTTTTTTACCCCGACTTTTATTTTCTAATTTCCATTCCCGACCCCTATTAGGTGACTGATCTGTTGTTTTGTCAGAGATGCAGGTCTCCTTTCGTAATTTTCGAAGGAGGTGTGAGAATAAAACTTTCGTGACCTGCATCGCCTTTTTTCGACTGGCAAAACTACTTATCGGCCACATTTCTTTAGTGGGAGGTTCTTATACTAACACTTAATTTTATTTATTTTTTCATTGTATATATATATATCATTCTTGTTCCCCCACTCCCAATTCCATGTATATATTGTCATTTTTGGGTTTTAAGTAGGTATATCATGGAGTAAATTTGTTTTGGTGATTGTGACTAGTTAAGTTAAAAATGTTAGTTAGGTCAACATTTTCCCCACCCCCTTGTAGGCCTTGTGCCAAATTTTGTATTTTTTTACAAATAAATATAGTCTAGCGAAGCAACAAAGCTCTCTGTGATTTTTTCTCTGCCAGTAAGTCCGTGATTATTGTTATTATTGTTATTTATTGTTACTACCGTTATTTGTTAAATTTGTTGCTTGCTTTTTGTTACTCCTTATATTTTTATTTATTTGGAGTTTGTTAATTTTTTTCTACCGTTCTCCGGCCATGGCTACTGCCAGCTGTGCGCCTTCGGAGACCTCTGAAGTGGTTGAGAAGCCATCTCAGCCTACGGATAAAACGGATTGGATTAAGGCACCCGCCCTTAAAATTGACGTTGACGATTTTGTCGCCAAGGCAAAAGACTGCACGGATTTCGTGACTGAAACTGGAGTAATTATACAGTTACCAAGGTTGGAGGAATTCCAGAAAAAAACGATATCAATGTTCGTAGTGGACAGAAAGTCCAAAAAACTGATTAGATCCTCGAAAGAAACTGTCGCAAAATTAATTGCAACAACCGGAGTACGTGCTGAACGTATCGTGAAATGTAAAGGTTATAACACCTGGAATAGCCTCTTTAAGACCGAGGAAGTCTGCATCGAACTCTCGAAGAAAGAAATAATTACAAAAGACTACATTCTGCGAATGGAATACATGGGTCGAAGGAGAACGACCATCTCAGTTTTTGAAGTTCCGGCTGTGGTTCCTGGGGAATACTTAGGCGCCTTTTTACTTAAGTTCGGAGAAATAACGGCTATTACGGTCGACAAGTTCAACGGAACATGGTCTTTTGACGTGTGGCTTAACGAGTCGGCTTTTAAAAAAGTTCCGTACTACATAGAAGCAAATGGAGAAAAATTACCTGTGGTGGTGGCTGGAAGACGTCCAGCTTGTTGGATTTGCAATGAGGTTGGGCATTTAACTTTCACTTGCCCAACAAGGATCAAACCGGCCCAGCCTAACCCCAAGAACAGAGTGCTAGAACACTTGACACCTAAAGTTGCAGCGGAGAAGAAGACTCCCTCCTCAAAGCCAACAACTGAAACTGTAACCCCGGAGGAATTCGAGGACTTATGCAACACCGAAAATGAATCGCACAAAAAAAAAGTTGTTTGGAATATCGTGACTGGCAAAAAATCGCCGAAGTCATATGCTCAAGTAATGACCGAAGAAGAACAACTAGAAATAGAAACCAGCAACGATCCTGGTGGTGAAAAATACAAAGAAATACTAAATTTGAAAAAGTCTCTCGACGAGGAGCGCAAAACTGAGGAAAAAAAAGAAGAAAAAAAACGAGGAAAAAAAAAAGGTTGCCGATACTACTATTAATACGGGAAAAAAAACTCCACCAGCCAAAGAACGTCGCTCTCCAGCCAAAGGTGCACCCCCACCATTAAAGTCATCCCCACCAGTAAGGGAATCTAATTTGACCCCCTTATCAAAAGATAAGCCCGTTACCCCCAATCCATCCCCTTTCTGTTCCCCGTGCAACACCCCTAAAAGTACACCGCCCCCCTCTCCAATGAAGACCGATATGCCGCCTCCTGCCTCACCCACCGCCCCCTCCACATCCCAGAAACGCCATCGAAGTCCCTCGCTAGAGGCCCGGAAAAAAAAGACCCCTTTCTACACAGGCAAGGATGTCTGTAAAGTTACACCCGAAACTGAAAATCTTATGATAAACCATCATAAGAAGAACTACCGAAACCTAGCAACACTAAAGATGGTACATAAAAAAGACATTACCAACCCGGAAAATTTCTTGGATGCACAAAGACTTTTATCTGTGGTTAGATCAAGAGACAAAGCTAAAGGGGTTTGGAATATGATGGAGGAAGCGAATAACGCCTTTAATATATCGCCTCCTCTCGCTTTCTTTAACGATGAAGAAGTAGTATTACTGCAAAAATCTTGTGTTGGGAGGGTCCCTATTCGTATCCATCCTACACTCTACAGGGCATTAAAACTAACTTTCCCCTTAGACATTGGCGGTGTGGCCCCGGACGGTCTCGTCTCAAATGAATTGGGACAAGGTTCTCTGGGTTCATCTGTCGGTGTCTTAAATGCATCAATGTTCGTTTCGGGTTCCCAACTCTAAGAGCACTAGAATGGCACTCAGATTAGCAAGCCTAAATGGCCGAGGGTTGAGGGACACCGCTCGTAAACTTCGAGTAGTACGTGACCTTCAGCGACTCGGCGTGGATGCATGTTGTTTGCAGGAGACCCACTTTATTCCCAGTGATTATCAGGGTGCGCTGACTAGAGACTTTCAGCTCTATTCAGCGTACTTTGATACTCACTCAAGAGGAGTTTCCTGGCTAGTTAAGCGCACACTGAATGCGACGTGTGACCCAATCTATGCAGATCCTGAGGGAAGGCTGTGCGTTCTTGATGTTACCGTAAAGGATGTGGCTTTTCGGCTTATTGGGGTTTATGCGCCCAACGCCAGTTCTGAGCGGGTTCCTTTTTTTCGGCGGATCGAGCCCTTTATGGATACGTCGCGTCGGATAATTCTAGCGGGAGACTGGAACGCGGTCTTGGATCCCGATTTAGATCGCTTGGGAAAACGTAGGGGAACTAACAGCAACGGGGATGCTAAGGCATTTCGGGACTTTATCGATAAGTTCGATCTTGTCGATAAATTCCGAAATGAGAAACCCCGTGAAGTAGTATGGACTTGGACTGCTAGTCGCGGCTCCGATTTAGGGCAACTTTCGAGTTACCTTGATCGGTTCTTAATTAGGAGAGTCGATTTAGGGCTTTTAGATTGTCCAAGTTTTCATAATATAGTTTACTCGGATCATAGGCTTGTCCGGGTGCGGGTAAACTTAGATAGTCCTAAGCCTAGATTGGCTGGTTACTGGAAGTTCAACACATCGTTGTTCGATTTGAAGGACTTCCGGGAACAGCTTTTACTAACATTACAGAGGGAATTGACGGGTGCTATCATTGGGAATAAGTGGTGGGGCCACCTTAAGAACGTTATTAGGTCCTTCGTTGCCGATTATAGTCGTCGACTCAACCTTAGATCTAGGGCAACGAAAGTGGCACTAGAAACTAGTTTAAGTCGGGCGGCGGAGGCGGGGGATAGCGTTACCTTTACTGTAGCTAAAACGGAACTGAACTCCTTGGATAACAAGGCAGATCAGGGATTGATAGTTAGGTCTAGGTTAAAAAGAGTGCCGCACGATGCGACAAACATGGCCGCGTCACTGCGTGCGGAGGAACGTCGACGGTCTACTGATCGACACATCGCCAGTGTCACATTATCGGATGGGCGTCTCGTGACTACAAACGACGGGATTTTGGAGGGTTTTCGCTCTTATTTTCAGGATCTTTTTACCAAGGAGCCCGGTCTGACAATGGCTCAGTTCGACGCCTATTTAGCTGACTTTTCTCGTCTCGAGGCGACCGAAGCAGCTAGGTGCGAAGGGTGTATAAATGAGGATGAAGTCCTGGAGGCCCTAAGGCAGGTTGGCCTTGATAAGTCTCCGGGTATCGATGGACTGCCTTACGAACTGTATTTGAGGTTGTCGCCCATTTTTGTCCCCCTGCTGGCTGTGTTGTTTAACTCCTGGTTTAGGAACGGGTATATCCCCCAGTACTTTACCAGGGGTATCATCAAATTGCTCCGCAAGGACAAGAGTGGTGGGGATGGTATAGGTAATTTCCGGCCCTTAACAATGTTAAATACAGAGTTAAAGATTTTGGCCAAGATCTTGGCTAATCGTCTGCAGGTTGTCTTGTTTCGTCTAATAAGTCCCGAACAGACTTGTTCTGTTAAGGGCCGGACTATTCAAGATAATTTGCACATGATACGCTTGATCATAGAGAAAGTCGACACTGAGGCCGCGCTGATCAATTTAGATCAGTCCAAAGCATTCGATAGGGTCGATCATCGTTACTTGGAGGCTGTCTTGTCTTCGGCTGGATTTGGTCCCCATTTCCGCTCCTGGATTCGCCTCTTTTATGCAAACCCCGGTGCGTTGGTTGAAGTGAATGGAATAAGGTCAAAGCCTTTCGATTTGTCCAGATCTATTCGTCAGGGATGTCCGCTTTCACCGATGCTTTATGTGCTTGCGTTGGAGCCTTTCCTTCGCAGGCTTAGGGTGAATCCGGTCCTTCGTGGGATTACTTTGTCTGGTGCTTGCCCCATGATTAAGTACTCCGCCTATGCCGACGACGTCACTGTGCTTGTAACGAGCAGTGCTGAGATTAGGGTCGTCGACATGGAAATAAGACGGTATGAACAAGTGACAGGGGCCAAAATCAACTGCGATAAGTCTGTTGGCTTACGCATTGGTGCCTGGAGGGGTGTTCCCCTTCAGGGGCCCTTTGGCTGGACGGATGGGCCTTGCAAGATACTCGGCGTCTGGTTTGGTCCTGATCTCCAGTTGGAGAAAAATTGGTCGGAAGTGTTGAAAGCGGTTAAGGCTGCAGCTCGTCTGTGGTCTTTGAGAAATCTTACTTTAAAAGGAAGAGCGGAGGTGTGTAATTCTCACATTTATCCTCTCATCCTCTACCGTCTTTCTGTGCTCCCTCTGCCGGCGATCACACTAGTTGAACTAGTGAAGGCTCTTTTCGCGTTTTTGTGGCGCGGAAAGCAGCCCATGGTTCGCCGGGAGATCTGCTACTTGCATCCGTCTGAAGGCGGTCTAGGTATGCCAAGCGTTGAGATTCGTCAATATACGCTTCGCTTACACTACCTAGACCGAATGTGTACACCTTGTGAGGGAAACGGTGAATTCTGGAAGGAAGACACCAAGAAAGCCTTTCCGGCTTTGAAAAGTGTGCACTTGCATGGGGGTGAGGCATTTCGTTTACCTCGACGCGAGTGCTCCTTTTATCGCGAGTGTCGACAGTCCTTGAAGTACCTTCTAAGGGTGTCAGAAAGCCTCTCTGACACCCGAGTGTTGTCTCGTAAAGCACTATATCGGGTTATGGTGAGGGGATCTGTTCGTGACGATATTACTGAGGAGCTCGGTCTTACGAAGGGAGAACTTCGCTTGATCTGGCCTTGGGCGCCTGGGTTGAAATGCTTCGATAATTACGAGGCATCACTCACCTGGCTGATAATACGAAATGCACTCTGGGTCGGCAAAAAGCTTTACGCAGCGGGATTAGTAGAGACACCAAGTTGTGTTCGATGCGGCGACTGGGAGGAAACGACCAGTCATGTTTTCTTTCATTGCCCCATCGTTCGCCCGCTGTGTGAGTTAGTTGAAGGCTACACGGTTCGCATGTTGAACGGACAGTTCTTCGTTTTGGAGTCTTTTTCGACATGCTGCAATTGGGCACCAAGCATGAAGTGGGAGGAGCATTATGTGTTTCTTTGCTTACTAGCAGTCATGAGAGGAGTGATTTGGTCGACACGACAGAAGGAAGTCTACGGGGAAGAGACCTTCACTGCTCCCCAGCTTGTCCTCATTTTCCAGTCTCGCTTGAAAATGCGTGTCAGGCTGGAGAAGGTGAAACTCCCTTCGGCAGATTTCAACAAAAGATGGGTGAAAGTTGCGCGTTTGTGTCGTTTGAATGGAGCTAATTTTGAGTGGTACTTGGACGTGCCTTAGACAGAATATTGGGTGGCCGAACCGAACACTGACCCTTTTATTTGACCCGGTTAGGCAAGATTAGGTTATGTTTTGTTTTTCTTCCCCTTTTTTAGCTTAGCTAGCGGTATGTAAGTTGTCATAGGCCCCCCTTTTTTTTCGTCCTCTCCCCCCCCCCTTTTTTTTTTTTTTTTATTTTTTTTTTTTTACCCCGACTTTTATTTTCTAATTCCCATTCCCGACCCCTATTAGGTGACTGATCTGTTGTTTTGTCAGAGATGCAGGTCTCCTTTCGTAATTTTCGAAGGAGGTGTGAGAATAAAACTTTCGTGACCTGCATCGCCTTTTTTTCGACTGGCAAAACTACTTATCGGCCACATTTCTTTAGTGGGAGGTTCTTATACTAACACTTAATTTTATTTATTTTTTCATTGTATATATATATATCATTCTTGTTCCCCCACTCCCAATTCCATGTATATATTGTCATTTTTGGGTTTTAAGTAGGTATATCATGGAGTAAATTTGTTTTGGTGATTGTGACTAGTTAAGTTAAAAATGTTAAGTTAGGTCAACATTTTCCCCACCCCCTTGTAGGCCTTGTGCCAAATTTTGTATTTTTTACAAATAAATATAGTCTAGCTAAGCAACAAATGGTTAAATAAAGCTTATCCTTAAGTTATATTCGGCGTCCAGTTTTTATTACAATTTATTTAACCATTCGTTATGGAACGTTACTTGAAACCCGATCGTCTAGACCTTGATACGGCCGACTCGGAATCTACTGACAAATGGCGGCATTGGAGAAAAATGTTCGAAGGATTCCTTACAGCTCTACAGTTATCTTCAAACGCGGCTTTAACAGGTACTGAGAAATATACCCTTCTTTTACATCATGTCTCTACTGCTATTTATAGAAATTTATCTGAATGTGAAAATTATGAAACTGCGGTGGACATTTTAGAAGCCATGTTTGTAAAGAAAAAAATACTATTTTTGCTAGACATTTACTTGCTACCCGGCGTCAACAACCAGAAGAAAGCCTTGAACAATACCTTCAGATTCTAAAGACGTTAAGTCGCGAGTGTGAATTTACAGCCTTAACTGCGAACCAAGCGAGAGATGTTTTTATCAGGGACGCATTTATTAATGGAATACAGTCCAACCAAATAAGACAAAGACTACTAGAGAATAAAAACCTAGACTTACCAACAGCTTATGAACAAGCTCTAACGTTGGACATGGCACAGAAGCAGTCTGTCTTCTATTTACAACCCGATATTTTGGGAGCTGCTATCGTAGCCCCTCCTCTGCATGTTCAAAATTCTTCCATTGTCCAAGATGCTGCCACCCCCCTTTCTAACGATCACGAACAACTTATCACTGCCGCCTCAGCTGGATCCACATGCTACTTTTGTGGCCTTCGTATACATGCTCGTTCGTCCTGCCCGGCTCGAGATGTTAGATGCCACAAGTGTGATAAGCAGGGACATTTTTCGAAAGTTTGCCGGTCAGCTTCTCAAAAAAAACGTTCGGCTACTCTTGCTACTGTAGCACCAATTACAATATCAGCTGCATTCCCCGGCTGCCTCTCAAAAACAATCGTGAGGGTAAAAATCAATGGATTGACTATTCATGCGCTTATTGATACAGGCAGTTCCGAAAGTTTTATTAATGCCAGTATTGTAAAAGCAAATAAATGGGAAATATTTCCTTGTTCCAACCAAATATCAATGGCAAATTCATCTTTATCGTCCCATGTAATTGGATATTGCATGGTTAACCTGAAACTAAAAGGAAACTCCTATCAAGGGATCAAATTATCAGTAATGAAAAACCTCTGCTGCGAAGTGATTTTGGGTCACAATTTTCTAAAACAACATTCATGCGTTGAAATTCCTTTTGGTGGCCCCAAGCCAGTCCTAAGCGTATGTGGACTAGCAGCTGTCAAAGTGCGGCACCCGTCACTTTTTACAAACTTAACTCCTGACTGCAAACCAATAGCAATAAAATCAAGACGCTATTCAGAAACGGACAAACAGTTCATAGCAGCAGAAGTAACAAAACTACTTAAGGAAGGAATTATAGAGCCAAGTGAATCTCCATGGCGAGCACAGGTCCTCGTAACAGCCACTGAAAATCACAAGAAAAGGATGGTCATTGACTATTCCCAGACCATCAACAGATACACATTACTCGATGCCTATCCACTGCCTCGTATTGACGAAATGATTTCTAATATTGCAAAATATCACACTTTCAGTACTTTAGATCTCAGAAGTGCCTACCATCAGGTACCTATCAAGCCAGAGGATAAGCCCTACACGGCATTCGAGGCCTGCGGTCGCCTATATCAGTTCTGCCGAATTCCTTTTGGGATAACAAATGGTGTGGCTAGCTTCCAGAGGGTAATAGATGAAATAATCTCCAATGAAAAATTGAAGGGTACTGTTGCATATATAGACAATGTCACAGTATGCGGACATAACCAAGCTGAACATGACCACAACCTTAAACGATTCATGGCTGCCGTCAAGAAATATAATCTGACTTTGAACAGTGAAAAATGTTCCTACAACTTGAAAAGCATCAAATTATTGGGATACATTGTCAAAAATGGCACCATGACGCCGGATCCCGAGCGACTGAAACCGCTAATGGAATTACCAATCCCTGGAAACATGCCCTCTTTACGACGAGCCCTCGGTATGTTTGCTCACTACTCCCAATGGGTTGCGTCTTTTTCAGAAAAAATACACCCATTGACACAAGTATCTACTTTTCCGTTGTCCTGTTCCGCCATCAGAGCATTTCAAAACATGAAAAGGAACATTGCTCAGTCTGCCATTTCTGCTGTGGATCCTTTTATCCCTCTATTAGTTGAGACGGATGCCTCCGACTGTGCGATAGCTGCCTCACTGAGACAATCCGGTCGTCCTGTAGCTTTTTTTTCAAGAACACTTTCGAAATCCGAGCGACGACACTCTGCAATAGAAAAAGAAGCGTACGCCATAGTTGAGGCATTACGAAAATGGAGGCATTACTTAATCGGCCGACATTTTGAATTAATCACTGACCAAAAGTCGGTCTCGTTTATGTTTAACCCAAAAACAACGAGTAAAATAAAAAACGAGAAAATAGCGAGATGGAGAATGGAGCTTTCTTGCTACTCCTTTGACGTCACTTACCGCCCTGGTAAGGAGAATGCCGCGGTCGACGCGCTTTCAAGGGTGTGTGGCCTGGTAACTGGCTCAGATGATCTTCAGTATATACACAGGGAATTGTGTCACCCAGGTATCACAAGAATGATTCACGTAGTCAGGAGCAGAAACTTGCCATATTCTGTTGAAGACGTAAAAAGAATTACGAACTCTTGTCGGATATGCGCAGAAAATAAGCCCAGGTTCTACAAACCTCCTCCAGCAACACTCATTAAGGCCACACAGCCTTTTGAAAGACTTAACCTGGATTTTAAGGGCCCTTTACCCTCTAAAACTAAAAATAAATACATGCTCACAATAATAGACGAGTACTCAAGATTTCCGTTCGTCATCCCCTGCCCAGACGTAACGGCTGCAACAGTAATTCAAGGCCTCTGCTCCATTTTTGCCGTTTTTGGAGTGCCTGCATATATACATTCAGATCGTGGGTCTGCTTTTATGTCGGACGAACTCAAGCAGTTTCTGCATGAACGAAGAGTAGCTGTAAGTAGAACAACTCCTCACAATCCTCAAGGAAACGGACAGTGCGAAAGATACAATGGTATAATATGGAAGACAGTACAGTTGGCGGCAGCAAATCGCAATAGTCCGATCTCCGATTGGGAAAGTCTCATCCCCATGGCCTTATACGCTATTAGGACTCTATTATGTACAGCGACAAACGCTACCCCACATGAGAGATTCTTCTCGTTCCCACGACGAAGCTCAGCAGGCACATCACTTCCCTCGTGGCTTGCACAACCTGGCACAGTTTTATTAAAACGTCATGTTCGTCATAGTAAACATGACCCATTGGTAAGCGAGGTACAATTAATCGAAGCGAACCCTCAGTATGCACTGGTCAGAAATTCAGAAGGAAGGCAATCTACTGTCTCCTTAAGGGATCTAGCCCCAGCAGGAAATGTATATGAACGTAGAACTGCTTCAGATGGATATAGAGCTCCGGTTCGTGGAACAAGTCCGACCCTCTTAGGTGATCGTGTGCCAGATACGTCAAGTTCAGAGTCCCAACAAAACGAATCTGAATATACTAACAGAGTCGTCTCTGACTCTAGTTCGGACGACAGATGGGTACCACGAAAGCGGTTTCACCCAATATCTGAGACAGATACTCAATCTTCAGACACCAAGCGACCGAAGCGCCGTAGAAAACGAGAGCGATTTGGAGCAAGATATTTTAGCCCTAAACCAGCAACACAAGACAGTCCCGAAACGTCGTCAGGTCCCGAGGAGCCTAGATTAGAAATGGATGTCGGGCACGAACAACCAAGACGCCCTCAAAGAACCCGCAGGAGGCCAGGTCGATGGGATGATTTTGTTCCCTACGAATAAGAAGATAGATGGGGGAGAATGTAGTAACAAAGATAATTGATGCCTGTCTCCCCCTTGGAGTAATAATGGAATGTTCTACATTCGTGTATATTAAGAGTGAATGTTAAAACACTATTTGTCTAGCTAAGCAACAAATGGTTAAATAAAGCTTATCCTTAAGTTATATTCGGCGTCCAGTTTTTATTACACAATGCATTTTTACATTCTGAAAAATGACTTTCATTGTATCAATTTTTTTCCTTTTAAAACAATAAATATTATCTATATTCTTACGGTACAAATGATTGCGATCTAAATATTCTTCAATAAACCATATGTTACTATTTGAAAAGCATTTATTTTAAATTGTACTGTGTTAGTCGACGGGAGAACATCATTTAAAAAAAAAATGAAATCGTGTTGGTAAAAAGTAACAGAAAAAAGCCAAGCAGAAGACTACAGGAAAAGCATGGCAAAATAGTATTTGGATGAAATATTGCCATTAATATTAATACTAATATTATTATTGTTGCAACGGCAACTACTACTTATAATAATAACTAGCGCGACTTTGTGAAAATTACACAGTCTTTTTAAATCATTCTCAGTAATTTTGTTGTAATAATTACATTCCTTTGAAATAATAAATGTCTGTCAGGCACAATACTATTATAATAATACCTTTTTTCTTTCGTAACAGATACATTTTCTTGTAAGCTAAATGTTTTTTTTAAATAAATGAATCGAATTTTTACTTAACTATTTATTTATTTAAGATTGTAGCAATTCAATTATTTTAAAAGAATAACTATTCCATGTCTCTCAAAGTACAAATAATTGTCAGCTAAATATTCATATTTATAAAACAAATGTCACTTTCTTAAATGTATTTATTTGAAATTGTACTGTTTTGGTCAGCAGGACGACATACTATTATTTTAGAACACATCATTTAAAAATGAGTACGGTCGGAATTGTTTCCGTTAGCGACGTCAGATTGATCGACAACCATCATTGCTTGGATGATACTCTTTATGTAAATGTGTGTGACGTGTGATAACGCTCGTATGAACATAAAAATAGTTTCGCGTAATATTATATCGAGGATATAAGTCAGGAAATAAGTGGAGAGAGCAATTCTTGAATCACAAATTGAATAAAGTAAAATGTGTTGTGGTACCAATTTTAGTAGGTATTTGTAATTTGCTATTTCGGTGTATTAGTTATAAACGAAGCTAAATTTCTGTGTATTTTTGGAATTATACCGTACTAAAGTTAAAGGAAACAAAAACAAAAACTATAAGGCTAGTCCAAATCAAATATTGATATGTCATACAAATTAATATTTTAATCTGACTTTGAAAATCCCACAATATAAATGTACACACCCACACAAACACACATATATATATACATCTATATATATATATATATATATATATATATATATATATATGTGTGTGTGTGTGTGTGTATATATATATATGTGTGTGTGTATGTATATATATGTATATATATATGTATGTATATATATGTATATATATATATATATATATAATTATTTTTATTTGCACACACCTATACAAAATCTGCGACACTGCCATGTCGATGTTATCGATCAACAGCTGTTATAAACTCACCAGGAAGATTTAAAATCTGATCTTAACCTGTTTACCTTACCTTGCCTGGTTATATATATATATATATATATATATATATATATATATATAGTGTGTCAGGTTATATTGAAAATACATCTCTAAAATGTTCGATCGCAAAGGAGTGAGAGCTAATATAATTTATTTGAAAGTAAATGTTACATATTTTCAGATGTATATAATATATAGTTTTCAGATTAATTACATATAATTATATGTATATATATATATATATATATATATGTATATATAGATATATATATATATATATATATATAAGGTTTGTGGGAGAACACCATATTAGAGTGCTCGATTATAAATTTAAAAAATAAAAAATAAGAGCGTAATATTTATTTACATAGGTATATAGATAAGATTAAAGAAAATCAGTTCCGTCGATTTCAAATTCAAAATAAAGATCACCTATAGTTTGCCTCCAATGCCCCACTAACATGAGCTTCTGTTTATATCCTTCTCTTCGGAAAATGGTGTCCTGCCCGCTGCGTGAATTTCTCTACGATATTTCGATCTTCAATTTTATTTTCATTTTTTGTAAATTTTTATCTTTTTACTTATCGTGGATTTCTACCCGCAAACTTTACAGATATATACATCCCAGGCAAGTAAAATGTTTTATCTCATTTACCTTTGATCTGTGAATCTAGGTCCTGTTATCTCTGAACAAAAAAGTTTTAAAAAATGTTTAAGAAAACAAAATTTACAATAACAAAGATTAAAAAAATAAAAATTACCCTGATCGGAAATAGGATAAAAAAGGAAAAAGAGAAAATGAGAATAATGAATTAATCTCGGGTGTCAATCAATATATGAGAATATCTGAGACTACTGAATGAACAAACAAAATCAAAGGTTATTTATCCGTTTAAAACTCAATTGAAATTTAAATTGCACATTAAAAAAAGCAGCAATTTGTCAAAGACACATCTGGTTTCCATTAAGGATAACATATTTAATTTTATTAATTGTAAAAAAATATTAACTAAAATATGATGAAAACATTTCATTAAAGTATATTAAAAATTAAAAACACTTTTTAAAATGATTTAAAAATGTTATTGAACTAACATAAATTAATACAAAATGATTGCAAGTTATTTAATATGAAAATAAATATGAATTTTAAAATATTTATTTAAAAAATCAAGTAAAAATAAAACTAATAAATATTAAAAAATAAATAATACATATGTTAAATCTAATAATAAATCTTTAATCTAAAACATACAATCACTCCTTTTTAATATATATATATATATATATATATATATATATATATATATATATATATATATATATATATATATAAACTACTATTTAAAAGACATTGACAAATAAAGTAAAACACAAAAAAGGTTTCTTAATGGGATATTATAAAGGAGACTCAAGTTAAGAATGGGGTCAAAACTTGTCAAATTTCTACCTTCCTATCGACAATTTCTGGAAAAAAACAATCTAAAAAAACCAATGTAAACTGTTTTCAAAAGCTTCCTTAAAAATAATAATAATGTTCCCACGTTACCCCCTGTTGTTTAGAACATATATTCCATGATACACAACGATAAGTGTAATATGAATATCATTGCGCATTGATCCATTGACACTGTATTGCTTTATATTACTGAAAATATGCTGTAGAGGAATTTTAATTTACCCTTTTTGCATGTAACTTATTTTAACATTTTGGAGTTTGGTTTGGTGCACCTTTAATTTGAAAATTTTCCATGTGCCCATGAAACACCGGGTCACTGGGAATATTTATTGCAAAATTTATAAATAGCGACTCATTAATTTTAGAGTTTAAACTGTACCAAGTAATCTATAATCTAACTCCATATATATGAACCCACATTGATGTGAAAATTACCAAAATAATACTGTGCCTTTATTCATCGTTTCGGAGATTATCATGCACATATAAGTAGTTTTTATTAGCTACGAGAGAAAATCGTCGCGTGTCTTCAACTTTCTCTACAATGATTTGTCAGGGCAACCTGCCATGAGGATACCCCGGCCTACATGCACACCCTGATCACATATTAAAATAAAAACATAGTGT
>OY744533.1:74663689-74688689 GCA_963556195.1 Sepiola atlantica
TAGGTGTCGGGATTTGAGTTGTAAAATACTCGTAGTCCGGGGTTTCGAATCACGCAACCAGTAGTGAATAGTCATATCTTTATGCTGATGAGGTCCGATTTAAAAGTACCAAACGTATACGTACATAGATAATAAACAAAAAAACAAATAATATATATATATATATATATATTCCTCAGAAAAATAGACCACCTAGCCGATGGACTTATCTTTAACTGACGTAGGTGAATCAGAAATATTGAACAAGGCACATTACAAGCAACAATGTTTATATTGCACAAGTTATTCTGGGCACGTAATACATTTAAAACCACGCTTCTTTTATTTCACTACCAAAGCTCGTCTTATCCCAATCAAAATGAATGGCATTATCCTTATTCATTCCAGACTTAATATGAAAGACTTACATCAAGTCAATTACTAAGCTAAATGGAAAAAATGGTTAGATCTTTCTCCCGCTCAAGAAAATACCAAACCCCTCAGACAATCGTCTACCCATATACGAGCCACATTTATAAAGGAAAAATGACAGTTCACCCCAAACAAGGCAAGTTGCCACTGTAGACGTAGGGGTCTATTTAGAATTAGGGTGACCGTTTTGGAGGTCATCCTAAATAAAGAGTTGTGCAGCGAGATGCTAGTTTACATTAGTTTTAAATTTCTGCATGTCGGTACAGTCTGGGAAACAGGGATAAAGGAGGGTGTTCCAAAGGCCGGCAGATCGAGGATAGAAGCTATTAGAGTAGAAGGCTCTCCGGCATGTGGGGACCTCAACAGTGAATGGATAGGATCTAGCTGATCGTCGAGTTGGTCGGGTGTATTTACATCGAGGAGGCATCAGAGCAGAACATTTATCGGAGCACATTCCATTGAAGTACTTGTAAAACAAGCACACTGAGGCAACATTGCGGCGATGGGACAGGGTCTGGGGCTTGATGGATATTGAGGGACCTATAAGATTAGCGACTATTTTTTTGGACCTTGTCTAAGAGAGAGATACTAGAGGATGGTGCACCAGCCCAGATGTGAAAACAATACTCCCTGCATGATCGGATGGTAGCTTTGTAAAGCTTTATAATACTGTCAGGTGTGAGAAGATAAGTCATAAGGTGGATTATTGTTGTTACATCTGGTGAGGTAGCTCTCATTGTACATTTCTCGCCTTGACAGAGCACACATTCGATTTCTAGTGGGCGAAGATCTCTTCTATTCCATACAGCCTGTTTCGTACAGTGTCGACGTTGCTAGTCTTTTTCTAGTCTATCTGTTGTATTGTGCGTGGCTTAATAAAATGACAACACGGGTATCTTCGGAAAATATATTATGTATATTTATTTGTCGGTGACGATGAGAGTGGTGACGATGAGGGTGGTGGTTGGAGAGGCTTTGTGCACAGGGAATTAGACGGTTGATTCTCTCCGAGGTTCGATCGTCAACTGACTGTGTTTTGATTTTCGGTTGTCATCATATAAAGATTCTGTCGCCACCTGGGCAACCTCATTGAGATCGCACTCGCTGACAGCTTTTAACCTTATTTAACCTTCCAAAATCTGTCCATATTTTCCTGGCATGACACAACCGCACCTGGCAATATGATATTTAACCTTTCCGACATTTCTGTTTCTTTGACATTGGGTTCTTACCGTTTAAGTGATTCGACTGCAGGTGCATATCTTGTTGTCAACACGATTTTACATTATGACCATTGATCAGTCTATGTCGCCTTTTTAAGTTGCAGGTGTTTCCTGTTTTAGTACAGTGTTTCTTATCAGAACTGACCTTCGTGTCATCCGATAGTTACCTCTTCCTGTGCAGGTGTTTTCTGTGAGTCTTTTAATTTTATTTTCAAATCACTTTTTGGTCATCCGACAATTATCTTATCAACTGACAATCGCCAGATGCATCTGTTTTATCAACAAACATTTCCGTACCCAGACTTCGGATATGTAACATATCTACTATTTTCATAGTAGGTGTTTAATAGAACTCCATTTTGTATAAAACATTCGCAACCCTAACTTGTTTAATAGTTTTTCTTTATCCCCCTATGTGTAGCTTAAACTATATGTGGAATACGATACTACGGGGCTACTTTTCAGCTTATTACAATATGGTCGTTTTTAAGTCTAATGTTTACAAATTCTTGTCGAATCGTCTACTTAAATTATAAATTATACTCATCGTTTCCTAATCTTCTCAACGTATTGTTGATCAGTAACTGAGAATATGCTTACACTCTATCATCGAGTGTTTGGTAAGCCGTGTTAGTGCTAACGCACAAATAAAAAAGGTAAAAAAACTGTTACCAACTTTCAAGAATGGTCCCTATTATCTAAGCAGATATATACGAAAATTGATATCCGTCGTCTATTCCCAGGGAAACTTACGCCGTGTCAACATGAATTCATGGCATATGAAATAAATTTCATGATCATATTGCTCTGTCAAAAGGTTAAAGATTAACGTCTCTCTGTTGGGTCATTTATATTCCGAATTGAGTATTTTCAAAAAGGTTTTCCGCTTGCATCAAAGACTGTTCAAACTTCAAGCGTAATGCGTGTGCTGGTTTAAATTGATTGCAACGGATCATGCAATCGGTGGACAGTTTGGGGCATACGGCGTGTCAGGGGAGCTCGATAGGTAGAAAGAGAGAAAAGGGCCTACTCACTTAGTAGGATGAAATTCAATGGTACAACGTAGAAGTTGTGTTGGAAAGCAATTATAAAAATTCGGGTAAAACGGTTCAGGTCCATTGGGATATGAAAACGAAAACTAAGAAAAGAAAAAAAAAATGGAAAATGGATTCCACATAAAGTTGAACATAATATTCTTATAAAGGGTTTAGCTAGAGGAATGCCCATAGTAATAACACACACAAATAAGCACACACACGCATCCATACACGCATAATGGGGTCCGGGGTCTAAGCATGCAACCGGTGGAACAGTTAGCCACATTGATGATTTTTGTTGAAGTTGAAATATATATATATATATATATAGTACAGGTATTGTATTAGTTTCTGTAGATGTAAATCCGTTGAAACTCCAGGGTGTATAAAATGTGCTCAATAACAAGTAGAGCTGTTCTTAAGTATACATTTTTATTCATACAAACATTATTGGTTACATATATGCATACATGTTTCGGTTGTACTCTTCACAGAAATTCAACCTCTTCAGACCAAAAGAAGAGAGAGAGAGACGTGAGCTTTAATACAAGTTAACACAGAATTATGTAGAGCCAGAAGTAGAATAAGAAGTAGAGAGTTGAGGTCAGAAAAGGGTAAATTTGGAGTTTTCTTTTCTTATTTAACTGGATTTGCTAACTAAATTATGGTAGATTCAAACAATATAAACCAAGATGAATCTTTGACTCAACCGTCCATATATTTTATCATATATATATATATATATATATATATATATATATATATATATATATATATATATAGTCTCGGAAGTTTCTCAACCATTAAAACTATATTTAAAAAAAAACCAACAAAAAAAGAAAACTTATAGTCGCAAGTCTTTCAGTGGAAAATCACTTATGGAAGTCAATTTATTTTTTACATTTATTATATTAGTTTGTTTCTAACACGATTTTAAGGGATCATCAGTTGTTTACCATGAAAAACTGTTTCGAGAATTTAATATATAATATATATATATATATATATATGGTTCGAACCATGTGACCGGTAGGGAATGTTTCCTCCCATACTGATGATTTTGGTAAAAGATTTGATGATCCAAGTGTATTATATGTTTAAGTATTAATTCATGCTGTTTAGTTTGTCTTTTTTGTAGATGAAACATATGTTTGTTTTTGGCTTTGCAGAACATGATTGAGTTTTGAAAAGGAAAAGGAAAAAAGAAACAATAACATTAATGTTTTGTGCAGTTTTGGTTAGGAAGCCGGTATCTTCAGACAGCCTGATCTGACAGCACCAGGAGGATTATTTTTGCCCCATGGTTAATATTTTGATTCGGGGTGTGTTTTGTTTTTGTTTGTTTCTTTTTTTTCAACGTTTTCATCTTCTGTTTCCATCATGTCCAGTGCCTCAAATCGGTTTTGTGCAAAGTTAACTCTGATTTTTGGTTTTGGTTTTTGAAGTAATTTCTTTTTTTCCTCAAGTTCAAGATTTTTTGCATGAAAATGTTGTACTCTTTTTTTCTAGTTAATTCAGTTTCATCATTCATTTCATTTGTTTTTGACTGTGGTGGTGCATCTTGGGTGGGGGCAACTGATTAAGTAGGAAACACAATAATAATCCTTTCCTCGCTTGGTTCCACATGTTGCTTTCTAACTTTTGCCTTCGGTTCCTCGTATTCTTGTCTAAGAGTTTTTTGAAATGCTGAACAGTCTGAAGCAACCTTTGTATTTTTTTTTGTATTTACTATCCTCACCTTTATTCACCACCGTAAACACAGCTTGGGAATATGTATTTTCTCTACATGTGGTTTCAACCACCGTTCTTGCTTCGTAGAAGGAACTATTGCTAGTGTATTTAACTGTCAGTATCTCCTTTTCTCTCTTCCATATCTCACAAATTTTTTCATAAACTGGGTGGTCGCCACCATAGTTTGTGCATATATGGTTCATCTATAGAGTTGGCAGGGTCCTTTTCCCCACATTTTTCACATGCGTTTCTTCCGTTACATTTCCTTTCGTAATGTCAATATTTCTGGCATTTATAACGCCGAAAAGGATTAGGGATATATTGTTCAACCTTTTTGATTTTATTTCCTATCTTAAATGTTTGTGGGATTATCGACATATCAAATGCTATCACATATGTGCTTGTTTGGATTATCTTGTTTTCTCTTTTTATAGAGATTCGCGTCACCCCTATTACTCCTTGCGATTTTAATTCTTTCTTATATTCCCTCTATAGTAAGCAAGGCAATCTATTGGCTCCTAATCACTCTTTTTGAAATGCTTAAGTACTGATGCGGGTATGATGTTATTTTTTTATTGAGAAAAACTGTCATTTTCAGAAGAAATCTGCATGTCTTTTTTTCTAAACGTCGACCAGTATGTTTCTATTGGCCAATTTTGTAACTACCTTAGGCGTCATGTTAGCCAGAATTATTTTATTAATGACGAAGGGAGATAATGTAGCAGGATTTAGTTCTTCTAATGCTTCCAGTACAATAAATCTTGGGAATCAACTTTGCTCGTTTTTATCTTCTTCTCATTCAGAGCGTGTATCCCTATACATTTTTTGTGGTTCTGCTAAGAGCCATAACGTTTTTTTGTCTCATCATTCCTGCTCCCTAATCACCACGGAGTCCACTTCGGCGTAAAGTCTATGGGAATTACCAAGGGGGAAACCCAATCGGCTTGACAAGACAAGGCTACATGAATGGTATACTCAACCCGATCGTGATCACACGCACCCGTGTTCCATCGATTTCTCTACGCACTTATACCGAAACGTCCGGGTACACAACCATGTTGCGGTCATTTATCTTTCAAGTTGAGTAACTCTTGCCACTGCTTTCTAGCACTTATTTATAGAATGATGTAGGGATTGATAACTACGACGTTAACCAATTTCAATATTGTTAACCATCAGGGAAACTGATAGAATAAGTGCTAGGGCAAGACGTAACTAGCCGATTGATCAGATCGGACCTAACCGGCGTCCTGTTAAGCCGAGGTAAGGAACAAAGTAGAGTATTGCAAATCACGTGCCCATTTATGCATCCAGGCCACGGACATTTCAGCCACCTGGAGCCCGTCCTAAACATCACGGATACCCACCTACGGCCAATAGGTAGCCACGTTTTCGGTGGACAGGTTTAGCATGAAGCACATGTGTATATGGGTTTATTTTAAAAATATGTATACATAAATAATAACAATAATAATAATAATAATAATATATATATATATATATATATATATATATATATATATATATATATATATATATATATATATATGTATATATATATATATATATCAGCAAGAAGTATCTGTCATGCCAGGGAATTAATAATGAACACTATAAAATATTTCGCTTCAACTATGAACGCATATTTTTTTGTTTTATTTTACACTTTTCTTTTTTTGGGGGAAATTCAAGAACAAGTCAAACGTATATATATATATATATATATATATATATATATCAGCAAGAAGTATCTGTCACGCCAGGGAATTAATAATGAACACTATAAAATATTTCGCTTCAACTATAAACGCATATTTTTTTGTTTTATTTTACACTTTTCAAATTTTGGGTGGAAATTCAAGAACAAGTCAAACGTATATTTAGTTCAGAGAAATTGTACAACTACATGCTTTTACAGAAAGCGTTTTTTTTTCACGCAGCGAGTTCATATTTCACGCGCCCATAAGTCCGTTATGACGCACATGGCTATGAAAGCAAAACGGCGATTCGTAGCTTTTCAGAAAGATAAACATAATTCTGTTTTGAATATGTTGGACGTCTAAGATGGAAACTCTACTTATTGTTTGTTGTACATATATTAATACTGATAATTATAATGTAGAAAATATTAACCAAATGTCGTTGTTGATATGTTTGCTTGATTATAACTTCAATTAAACCTTTATAAAAAGGTATAATATTTAAAAGCAAGTAAGAAGCAGTTATAAAAATTAAAAGGTAAAACTATATATTTATATTAGTGTATTAATCCTGAAAGTATAATATAACAGAGAGTAAACACATTTATAAATGTTAAAGTACTATATTACCTGCAGTTTACTTATGTAACATCTGGATCTTCTTTAGTGTGAATCAGATGATTCTGGTTTTGGTATTAGTTTCCCCGATGTTTTTCTAGTTAGAAATCTCTCTAAAAATACATCGGGTACTTACGGGAAGGACCACAAGGTTGCCAACATCCATAAGTGGAAATGGTACTGTGGAACCGACTGGATTCGAACTTGGAAACCCAGGTCCTCAGTCCGTGTCGTTATCCACTTAACCACCTTCACCTCCCATGTAACGTCTTGAAAGTACACTATCATCGACAGGTCAGTACTTTATAATTTGTAAAGTACCATATTACTGACATCTCACATATTTAGACTCTTTAAAGTTGCATATCAACGACATTTTTGAAATTTTGAATCTTGAAAGCACCATATCGCCGACAGTTTACCAATTTGGAACTTTAAAGATACCATATTAAGAAGAGTTTTCAAATTTAGAGATTAGAAAGTAACATATCGACAGTTATAAACTTAAGAATATAGAATGTATCTAATTTGTAATAATCTTGAAAGTACCATATTACCGACAATTACAAATTAATAATATTGAAAGTACCATATTACAGACAGTTTCCAATTCATAATCTTAGAAGTACCATATTACTGACAGTTTTCAAATTTACAATCTTAAAAGTACTATATTACAGACATTTTACAAAGTTGAAATTTTGACAAATGCAAGATTTTCACCAGTAAACAATTAATAATCTTGAAATACAATGTTATCGATATTTTACAAAATTAGTAAATAGAAGACACAATATTATTTTACGTCAACCAATTTTGAATCTACAAAGAACAATATTTCCCACAGGTTACAAATTTAGAATCTTGAAAGCACAATGTTACCCCATTATAATAAGTGGAAAATTCGAAAGTACAATATTACAGACCGATCATTAATGTGGAAAAAGAAAACTTAGATATTTTGTCAACCAGATTTTTAAAGTCAAAGAACTGGTATCTAAGGTTTGTCTTGGAAATGTGTCAATCAACTTATTTTATATATACATTATTATCTGCAGGATACTATAATTGGTAATGTGACAACAGCAAGAATTACTGGGAAGAGCGATAGGGCTCAAATACCAGGTGGAAATTTATCGCTACAACACGCAGTTTATATCTAAAGGTTAGCTTACATTAACATTAAATCGTTATTTATTTATTTTTCTAATTAAAAAAAATATAACTTTGTATGTTAGAAAATTATATTGTTTTAGACTAGGCTGTGTTTAATGTCTATCTTTCATAGCACGTAAGAAATGAATGAGCCGCGGAAAGAATGTATGATTTTAGATTAAAAACATGCGAAGAAACATTCCCTGGAGTACGCTAGGCGTTAGCTAGCACTGCCATTTAAATAACAGAACGAAGATATGCAAGAATAAGTATAGATGTAAGAGCAAGACTACAGTTGCATTTTCCAATACGCAGATACCAATTTGTGATGTTTACTCATATCTTTCCTTAGTAACCGAACTTATTTGGCAACAACGGTGTTAATGATATAGGAGATTACTTAAATTTGTACAGGGTGGGCCAAAATAAGGGTCCTACTTTTAAATTTGAATAACTTGAATTTGAATAACTTCCACAAAATAAAAGTTAAACTCACCAAACTTTATGTGTGTGTAGACTGACCCTTCCGAGATTTTTTGAAATAAACAAAACAAATTTTAGCCGAAAAACACTTCTTAAAACTTACAAAAACTAAAGTATTGTTTTTTACACTGTTTTGAGTTTTTTAAGCAAAAATAATGTTTTCTAAATGAGGGTACGTTCCTTAGGGCTAATACGGCTCATGCTTGCTTCGGAAGGGGTCCTTTACTTATTCTAAAAAAAAAAAAAAAAAAATCAATAAATAAAAAAGTTATGAATTTTAAAAAATAGGACCCTTATTTTTGCCCACCCTATATTAGTACAAATTAACCGTATAATCGAATATCTTTTTAATATTAATTTTATGAATGCGAGTTCGTTTCTTCGTCACTAAAATGCTGCGGATTTGAACAACTGTGTTCCAGCTATATCGTCTGATAAAAAGCACACCGTCTATGCAAATGATGTCCATATTTACTTGCCTCCCCACGAGGAAAGAATTAAGCACAAGGTCGGTTTTTAATATGATGTAAATACAGAAACTCAATCTTTCTTTTAAATGCCTGGGACAAGACAGACTTCCTCTTACTTAGCGATGATAAACAAATATAGTGTAGTATCAGGACAGATACCAGACTTTCTTCCTAACCGTAAGGTGATTTATGTAAACAAAAGAAAAATGTCGCAATAATACAAGTAATTCAAGATTAAAATAATTAAATTGAATGAATAAAGATAAGAAAATAAGGGATAAATTGTTTGCGAATACAGTGCTCAATATATGTCTAATAGCGCTTAATAATATTACACAGCAACAATTATTAGTATTTAGAAGCTGTGAGATAAACGTTGATAATTTTGTTATTATTTGGATTATTCGAACTACTGTTATCATTGTGGCTGTTATTCTCACAACGTTTCGGCCGATGTAAACGATGATCTTCTTTAAATGCGTCTCGTCGAACTGGGGAATCTGTACGGAATTTAGAAGGACACATTTTATTTATATCCACGAGGGTAACTTTCTCTTGTTCCGTGAGCCATAACGGGGTAGAAGTCTTGAGTAATTCGGTAAAAAAAAGTATACATGAAGAGACACATATGTGGTTCAGTAGGGATTCTACTCTATGAGTAAAAAATATAGATGAAGAGACACATATCTGGTTCAGTAGGGATTCTACTCTATGAGTAAAATATTCGCGAAATGTTGATAGCTTTACTTTTTAGATGAACTGATAAAGAGACCTAAGAAAAATAGTTTCAGAAATACACTGAAATTCGTTGATCTCGAAGTTTTGGAATTTTTATACTTAATCATGAATATGTTATAATTTTATATATTTGTAAATTGTTATATATATATATATATATATATATATATATATATACAAACACACACACACACATATATATATATATATATATATATATATATACAAACACACACACATATATATATATATATATATATATATATATAACGATTAACAAATATATAAGATTGTAACATATTCATAATTGAACATAAAAGTTAGAAAAATTCGAGATCAACAAAATCTTAGTATACCTACATTTTATATATTTGTAAATTGTTATATATATATATATATATATATATATATATATATATATACATATATAGTAATAAGTAGTATTAAGTAAAATGACAACATATCTAAAACAAAAATAAATTGAAGGCTTCTAAAATTCATACTTAAATTGTTCGCAAGTACTCGGGGAGCAACGGGTATGTGCTAAATGATAATCCGTTCTAACAGTCCTGACAATCTTCTAGGGATTTAAGGTTCGGACGATATTTAGAATAGAATTAGGAATTACTTAAGCTATGGCTGACAGAATGAAAGCAAGTAACTCCGTGGATTAAATAAAAGGTTCCGTTCGAAATTCCCAACATATTTCCGAGTTCGATATACTGATTCCCAAGTCTGATAGGACGTACACTAAAAAGGTCTGACGTAACAGCGTCCGAAACATTGTGAGAATTACATCCAAGATTAGAACAGTAGCCCGAATGATACAAATTGTGCTTATTATCTTAATGTTTATACGACTAATAGAATAGCAGTTACAGAGAGACGGAAACAATAACCCAATACGTAAAATACACTAAAAAAGCGTACCCTACAGTTACTACTACGGGGAGATGGCGTTTAACTAGTTACAACTTTTACGGACAACAATAACTATCGTCAAATCGTTTCACAATATATGCGTGACCGCAATTGGGTTAAACATTTTCATGACGTCAGATAACGTACAACATACAGAATAATTCTATTAGCATATAGTAAACAAATAAAATTCTGAGGTTTAACAAACACATCCGAATTCTTATCAGAATCGTCTGTTGGGTTTGAGACCTTAAGAAAATACACGGAATGTTTATTGATGTCAACCGTTACGTAAGCGTGGGCAATGGACATAGATAAATAGACAGAAAAAAACAGAAAGAAAAACATTATAGAAACTAGAACGAATTAGGAGAATCTCCAAAGATAGAACGAGGGACAGACACACTTACGTAAGGCAAAGCACACCTATCATAAAACGCTTCCGTTAAGCGCTAGCTGATGTGGTCGCATTCTATCTTAAAGGTTAGAGTTCTTTAGTTTTTTCCTGTAGAAGCTGCAATGAAAGTGATATTTATTGGTCGGTAATTGTTAGATGAAAGAATTAAAATATTCTTATTCATCATCTGCAGTTGTAATTTCCGACCTTTAGTATTACACCTTCCAGTATAATGCGAGTCATGTGGGTTTACAGTCATGCGCTTTTTACAGATTTTCTAGCGCTTCCCATATGTTTGAAGACACCTTCTTTTACTGATGCCCACATTATTTCGCCCTGTACATACGGGTATTTCTATATGACCTGTTACAATTTGTTTCATGTAGGTGCGACTTTATTGCATGTTCTCGATAATGTACGCTATCTTCAGATGCAACCACATTAAATACCGTTTTATTTCTGGTGAACCACATTTACAGCCCCAATAAAATGGAACATTAAACTTGCTTTCTATGGCACCATTTGAATTATTCGGGCAACTGTTCTTATCTTGGATGTTATATAAAATAACGTTTTAGCCGATCTAACCTGCGACATTCCTCAGGTGCATCGTGTTGATCTCGAGAATTTTCATATCGAACTCGGGAATCTATACATAAATTCGAACTGCCACTTTATTTGATCCACGGGTAGATTGTTTATAACCATAACTAAGTAGAAGTCTTAGATAAGTAATGTTATTTTATTCTTAGTTAGTATCGCATTTAGTAAAGATGACACCTTCAACATTCCTAGACAATTGTAACTTAACGCCTTTATCCGTTGTGACAGTTGGCCATGCTGTTTACATCCGTATTTTGTGAATATTTAAGATCATTTGAGAAGGAATTGGTTATGCTAAAAGACTGAAAAGGACAGCCTGTATTATAATCATTGTTAATTTTTATTAATAACATATTATTAAACACTATATTATATATATATATACATATATATATATATATATATATATATATATATATATATATATGTATATATGTATATATATAGATAAATATATTCATATATATATTTATTAAACATATAATAATAATCATTGTTAATTATTATTAGTAACATAGTAGTAAGCACTATATTACATATATATTTTTATTCAAACCATATATTAGCCCGCTATCTATGTGTACACTTAAATCTTGACTGTGCACATATATACACGTATTAATATATTTTATTAAGTAGCACATGTATGCACAGTAAAGCGAAACAATGTTTAAGATTACGATTTAATATTTTTTAAAGAATATGACCTAGCTTAGATTAAAAACAGACACACAACCTACGCTCAAATACAATGATATAACAATTTCAATAGTAAACGATTTTGACGTCTATGTGTACACGAGTTCTGAATAAAAATTCTCACCATTGTGTTTCTATTAAATCTACGACCTTCCCACAAACGCACGTAAGCTTGAAAGTTTAAATTTAATTAAAGCCGAATGTATATGACAGAAATACGCCTTCATACACCTAATCAATGTTTCGTCACGAGCAAAAAGATATTATTTTTTGTCATTTTTGTTCCGCTAAATATGAAAATTTTATTTTTTTTTGCTTTTCGTAAATGTATTGAGACGTCGGGTGCCGTTACTGTATCGTTGCAATTATTGCACGTATAGCATGGAATATCTCGAAAAGAGTTGTTGCAAATGTTATTATCTACATCATATGCTAAAGGGGAGAGCCGAAGTTGTCATAATGGATATCGAGTCTAACAAGGTTCAAATCCCGCCGGACCTACTGCATTTAGACGATGAATACTATAAAATATACAGAGTTATTTCAAAAAAAGTCCCTATTATTCAGCGTATTACATTTACTATTTAGAATAAGATATTCTGTGCAAGTAACCGTGCTTGGGTTTTTAGAACTCACATGTCCTTTTGTTGTCACTGCGCATGGTGGAGATACGGGGCTTATACCTTTTTGATCAGAGCCTGACGGTGGTTTCTGATTGTCCGCTGTCATAGCTGGAGTGCTAGTTCCAGAGGCAGGAAAGTTTACACCATTGTTTATTTATTTTCGTCTATTCTATAAACGAGTTGAATCGAGAACGTTCGTGAAACCTAGGATACATTTTTTTTTTTTTTAATACAAAAAAGACCATGAAAAAATTGAAAAACTAAAAACCTTATAAATCTTCCATAGGGTTCACAAACATTTTCGATATTACGTCGAATTATCCTAAGGTGTCAAAAGAAAATAAACATAACAAGCATGGGAAAGAAGTTTTTGTTTTAAAGACAGTAGAGAAATGCGCATTGACCGTCTTTCGCATTGTTCCAGGAAAGTTGTTGATGATTTAAATTCAGCAACGATATTTTGCTTCTGATGATTCGACGAAAAATTATAAACGTTTGTGAAACCTATGGAACATTTTTTTTATTTTAATACAAAAAAGACTATAAAAAATGATAATTAAACTGCCGAATTGTGTTATTTAAACAATGGTTGCATAAATAAGAAAATAATGCCTAAATACACACAATACATATATATATTATATATATATATATATATATATATATATATATATATATATATATATATATATATATATATATATATGTATATATATATAAAGAGAGAGAGAGAGAGAGAGAGAGAGAAAGATAGATAGATAGATAGATAGATAGGTACGTATATATGTATGTAAATACTATATTTATATATATGTCTATATATATATATATATGTGTGTGTGTATGTGTATGTGTGTGTTTTAGGTGTGTGTCTATGTTAATGTATTTGTATCTAAAGGATTAACTCCTAAATAAAATTAGAATTTGATCTTTCCCTCTGATGGTATTGTGTTATTCCAAAATACCATCTGAGGGAATGGTTAAATTCTAATTCTGTATCGTAAAATCTCAGCGTTTAACTGCCGTAGATCAATAGCATTTACATGCTTTGTGTCACATATTTTGTGCATGTCTGTTTAAATAAAACACAATAGTATACATACAGCTCTATTTGATATTGAGCCCTTTTTAAAGCTCGGTCTAAATTATTTGGATCCGTATCCCATGGATATTCACTTTACCTTGATTAATATATATATATATATATATATATATATATATATATATATATATATATATATATATATATATATATATGCTTTTGACACCTGAGGATGATTCGACGAAAAATAGAAAACGTTTGTGAAACCTGTGAAACCTGTGAAACCTATGGACTTTTTATTAAAGCTTTGGAGTTTAATACAAAAATAAAAAATTAATAAAATAAGGAATGCTATAATCAAACAGACGAATTCTGTTAATTTTAACAATGTTTCCATATATACATATATATATATATATATATATATATATATATATATATATATATATATATATGGAAAATGAAAAATAAAAGTCAAACACTATATTATTTGTGCATTCATTAATGAATACATAAATAATATAGTTGTTTGGCTCTTTTTTTCTATCACGTCGGATTATTTCATCTCAATTTTTAAACATATATATATATATATATATATATATATATATGTTCTTAACATTCACACAAAAATTGGGTTAAACAGCTCAACACCTTTTACATTATTCGAGCTCAAAATATTAGTTAATTTACTTTTAAAAACATATTTATTCATATTATAGCTCTTGCATATGTAAAACAACAACTTCTTTCTTTATGAATTGTGCATTCAAGATAGGTGTTAACTTAAATGTTATCTAAAATAAACGGTTCTGATTTTTTCTGAGTAAATTAGATTGGAGATAAAAGTTCACATAGTAAACTTTTGAACACGTATTCTGAAATTATTATTTATCACGAAAAAATGTTTTGAAATTGGCAGAATTGAATTGTACGAATTGATATATTTTAAAATAAAATTTGAACATTCATTAAACTATTATATATAAATATGTATGTGTGTGTTAGGTTGTGCCGATATAACATATAAGAAATATACCTTAAATGATTTTTATCAAATCATTTAAACGTTCACTTTGAATGGATATTGATAATAACGATCAAACTGTTGCAAAAGCCTCGAAAATTAACCATATAACAATATACATTTTAAGATAATTTTCATTAGACAATTAACCATATAACAATATACATTTTAGGATAATTTTCATTAGACAATAAACCATATAACAATATACATTTTAGGATAATTTTCATTAGACAATTAACCATATAACAATATACATTTTAGGATAATTTTCATTAGACAATTAACCATATAACAATATACATTTTAGGATAATTTTCATTAGACAATTAACCATATAACAATATACATTTTAGGATAATTTTCATTAGACAATTAACCATATAACAATATACATTTTAGGATAATTTTCATTAGACAATTAACCATATAACAATATACATTTTAGGATAATTTTCATTAGACAATTAACCATATAACAATATACATTTTAGGATAATTTTCATTAGACAATTAACCATATAACAATATACATTTTAGGATAATTTTCATTAGACAATTAACCATATAACAATATACATTTTAGGATAATTTTCATTAGACAATTAACCATATAACAATATACATTTTAGGATAATTTTCATTAGACAATTAACCATATAACAATATACATTTTAGGATAATTTTCATTAGACAATTAACTATATAACAATAGACATTTTAGGATAATTTTCATTAGACAATTAACCATATAACAATATACATTTTAGGATAATTTTCATTAGACAATTAACCATATAACAATATACATTTTAGGATAATTTTCATTAGACAATTAACCATATAACAATATACATTTTAGGATAATTTTCATTAGACAATTAACCATATAACAATATACATTTTAGGATAATTTTCATTAGACAATTAACCATATAACAATATACATTTTAGGATAATATTCATTAGACAATTAACCATATAACAATATACATTTTAGGATAATTTTCATTAGACAATTAACCATATAACAATATACATTTTAGGATAATTTTCATTAGACAATTAACCATATAACAATATACATTTTAGGATAATTTTCATTAGACAATTAACCATATAACAATATACATTTTAGGATAATTTTCATTAGACAATTAACCATATAACAATAGACATTTTAGGATAACTTTCATTAGACAATTAACCATATAACAATATACATGTTAGGATAATTTTCATTAGACAATTAACCATATAACAATATACATTTTAGGATAATTTTCATTAGACAATTAACCATATAACAATATACATTTTAGGATAATTTTCATTAGACAATTAACCATATAACAATATACATTTTAGGATAATTTACATTAGACAATTAACCATATAACAATATACATTTTAGGATAATTTTCATTAGACAATTAACCATATAACAATATACATTTTAGGATAATTTTCATTAGACAATTAACCATATAACAATATACATTTTAGGATAATTTTCATTAGACAATTAACCATATAACAATATACATTTTAGGATAATTTTCATTAGACAATTAACCATATAACAATATACATTTTAGGATAATTTTCATTAGACAATTAACCATATAACAATATACATTTTAGGATAATTTTCATTAGACAATTAACTATATAACAATAGACATTTTAGGATAATTTTCATTAGACAATTAACCATATAACAATATACATTTTAGGATAATTTTCATTAGACAATTAACCATATAACAATATACATTTTAGGATAATTTTTATTAGACAATTAACCATATAACAATATACATTTTAGGATAATATTCATTAGACAATTAACCATATAACAATATACATTTTAGGATAATTTTCATTAGACAATTAACCATATAACAATATACATTTTAGGATAATTTTCATTAGACAATTAACCATATAACAATATACATTTTAGGATAATTTTCATTAGACAATTAACCATATAACAATATACATTTTAGGATAATTTTCATTAGACAATTAACCATATAACAATATACATTTTAGGATAATTTTCATTAGACAATTAACCATATAACAATATACATTTTAGGATAATTTTCGTTAGACAATTAACCATATAACAATAGACATTTTAGGATAACTTTCATTAGACAATTAACCATATAACAATATACATGTTAGGATAATTTTCATTAGACAATTAACCATATAACAATATACATTTTAGGATAATTTTCATTAGACAATTAACCATATAACAATATACATTTTAGGATAATTTTCATTAGACAATTAACCATATAACAATATACATTTTAGGATGATTTTCATTAGACAATTAACCATATAACAATATACATTTTAGGATAATTTTAATTAGACAATTAACCATATAACAATATACATTTTAGGATAATTTTCATTAGACAATTAACCATATAACAATATACATTTTAGGATAATTTTCATTAGACAATTAACTATATAACAATAGACATTTTAGGATAATTTTCATTAGACAATTAACCATATAACAATATACATTTTAGGATAATTTTCATTAGACATTTAACCATATAACAATATACATTTTAGGATAATTTTCATTAGACAATTAACCATATAACAATATACATTTTAGGATAATTTTCATTAGACAATTAACCATATAACAATATACATTTTAGGATAATTTTCATTAGACAAGTAACTATATAACAATATACATTTTAAGATAATTTTCATTAGACAATTAACCATATAACAATATACATTTTAGGATAATTTTCATTAGACAATTAACCATATAACACTATACATTTTAGGATAATTTTCATTAGACAATTAACCATATAACAATATACATTTTAGGATAATTTTCATTAGACAATTAACCATATAACAATATACATTTTAGGATAATTTTCATTAGACAATTAACCATATAACAATATACATTTTAGGATAATTTTCATTAGACAATTAACCATATAACAATATACATTTTAGGATAATTTTCATTAGACAATTAACCATATAACAATATACATTTTAGGATAATTTTCATTAGACAATTAACCATATAACAATATACATTTTAGGATAATTTTCATTAGACAAGTAACCATATAACAATATACATTTTAGGATAATTTTCATTAGACAATTAACCATATAACACTATACATTTTAGGATAATTTTCATTAGACAATTAACCATATAACAATATACATTTTAGGATAATTTTCATTAGACAAGTAACCATATAACAATATACATTTTAGGATAATTTTCATTAGACAATTAACCATATAACAATATACATTTTAGGATAATTTTCGATATGTTCGAATTGATATCCAACTTCTTCCAAGCCATTCACATATTCGCGAGACACATTATATTTGCCTATATTCTAGCATAGATTTATTTTCTCTGGTGGCATCAATTTCTCGTTTGGCGTTATAAATTACGTGGCCCACTTCAACACCTTTGCATATTTTTTGTAGATATATCTTTAAAAAACGAAATAAACTGTTGCTGACCGTTCGCTGTGTCATTACTTGTCTATTCGGGTACTAAGCATTAAATATATCTCCGACTGAACACGATCTGAAGCCGTCTCTCTCTTTGAAATGTGTCAGTTCTACTTATTTTGGAATACTTAGCTTTACCGTCATTGTAGAAATCTGAAGGATAACAAATACAATTATAAATTATAATTTACGTAATCAACGCATACACTTTTACGTTTCGTTCTCGAAACAAACAAATATGCCAATTGCAGTGATGTACATTTTTGGATTGCTTTTCAAGCTAAACCTTTATAAGGTTACTAAAAAATAAGAAATGCGTTTCAAAAATCACAATACTAAAATAGAATAAGTAAACGCTGCAAATATAACAAGAATATCAATAACAATAAATAGGAAAACTACCACCAACAACAGTCACAATAATAATAAGAAGAAAGAATAATAATAATGTTTTACGAAATAGTAAATACTCTTATAGAAGTAGTAATTACGGAAATAGAAGTTAAATATGATAAATAAAAATAATCATATAAAAAGCTCTACTTGATATTGAGAACTTTTTATAACCCCGGTTGAAATTCTTTGGATTACTACTTGTGAATGTTTTTACCTGGATTATTACCATTATATATATATATATATATATATATATATATATATATATATATATATATATATATATATATATATACATAAACAAGCACATGATGAGAACCAATTGTTAACAATAAACTATGTATTAAGTTCATTAGTTTAAATAAAAGAAAACCACTTCATGTAAGGAGCTAACAAGAACGACAGATGATCATCGCAACGACAGGATAAGCCTATTGGTTTAGTCTTTAAAAGACTGAGGTTATAAGTAAGAGGAAAAAAGTCATCAGGAAGAATTTTCCACAAGTCTGCAGTTCTTGGAAGCTGTATTACAATGAGGTATCAAAATAGCGAGTTGATGGAACCCACTGGACTTAAGAGTCGAACGAGCTGGAACAAACGAAACAGGCAATAGATCAGACAATTCTGAAGCACACGTGCAATAATATTATTTATAGAAAATACTGTAACTAGCAACATCACGTCTGTTAGAGAGAGGATGCAGAGAAGAAGAAAGAGTGGGCCCCATTAAATTACAGATACATTTCTGCACTTTATCAAGTACCTTTATTTGCGACAGAGATTCACAAGCCCAACAATGACAACAGTACTCCATAAATGGTCTGGTAGTAGATTTAGCTAGATATAGAGAATAGTGTGAGAAAGTGTTTAGAATGATTGAGAGAACTGAGTTTATAAGGATCAGAAAAATCAATGGATCTAATATATGAAATCAAAGAAAGATTTGATGAGAGAGAAAGACAAAGAAGTTTAAGAGTCAATTTCACTTCAAGAGCAGAGACATCCATGCATACATCAGGAGGAAAAGGGGCACGCCTACAATTGAAAGCCACGAGCTGAGTCTGAACAGGATGAAACAAAACAAACCATTTCGTAATGTTATCCACAACTGAACCCACGTCAACCTCTAGATCAGCTGCATTTTACAACTGATCCGAGGTAGATTAACGAGAAGCACAACCAGTATAGAGAGTGGTATTATCAGCATAGATGTTCATTTTTTGAATTATATACCTTCGAAGTAGTATGTAGAACATAAAAAGTGTTGGACCTTGAATAAAGTCCTAAGAACACCATCATTGTTAAGAAAAGACAATGAAGATTCACCGTCTAAAGTTTCTCGCGAGCTTCGACCAGAAAGAAAAGACGTAATAATGTCAATGACCTCCCCACCAATACCATATTTTAATAGCATATTTTAAGTATCGTTGTATTTCTCACATTTGCATTTCCTATTTAATTCAATATTTAATTAATAGTACATTAAAATAATTGTGTAAGTATTGAAGACGTAAGGCACACAGAAAAATAAACAGCCACACGTGAAGTGATCGCATACTTTATTTCATTTATATAGAGAGATTCTGAGAGTCAAATGAGTTTAAATATTACCGGGGATCAACGTAATAAAATAATTCGGTGAAATGTCATCTCAAAACGAAACTATATCACGAAAGCCGCGATCGGTCGATAGTGTGAAATTTTAAGAAAAAAACCATTGGACAGTTGGAAGACGAATTGCGGGGAAAGTCGTTCAAAAGATGATACGTGAGTGGTTTATGGTGTTGCCAGTCGACAAAGAGAATTCGAATATATCGCATTCTATTCAGGTTGTCTGTCAAAGTACGTTGACGTTATATCACTCTTCATTTGCACTAGACCCCCAACGTTTTTGTTTAACTGAACATCATAATCAAATTTATTTTGATCTCATCTCTTTTTATGACATATAGAATCCAGTTTCTGCATCGTAATATGTCAAGCAGCATACAATTACCATATCCTCCGTGATCCATAACTGATGTTGGTTCTGTTAATTTCAGCGGGATTAGCCTTACGCTTGAATATAATGCCGTTGTTCCATTAAGATGAGAAACACTCTAATAAAACTCAAATAAAAAACACCAACATAAGTCTACAACTTTGGAAGATATTTTTCATGATTTAGTTTAGGGAGTAAGTAAATATAACCAAAAAAAGAAATACAACTGATCCTAAAACTTAGGAAGTAAGTAAATATAACCACAAAAAGAAATACAACTAATCCTAAAATTTAGCGAGTAAGTAACTATAAACAAAAAAAGAAATACAACAAATTCTAAAACTTAAGGAGTAAGTAAATATAACCAAAAAAAGAAATACAACAAATCCTAAAACTTAGGGAGTAAGTAAATATAACCAAAAAAAAAAGAAATAAAACTAATCCTAAAACTTAGGGAGTAAGTAAATATAACCAAAAAAAAAAGAAATACAACAAATTCTAAAACTTACTGAGCAAGTAAATATAACCAAAAAAAAAGAAATACAACAAATCCTAAAACTTAGGGAGTATGTGAATATAACAAAAAAAAGAAATAAAACTAATCCTAAAACTTAGGGAGTAAGTAATTATAACCAAAAAAAAAAGAAATACAACACATCCTAAAACTTAGGGAGTAAGTAAATATTACCAAAAAAAAAATACAACAAATCCTAAAACTTACTGAGCAAGTAAATATAACCAAAAAAAGAAATACAACTTATCCTAAAACTTAGGGAGTAAGTAAATATAACCAAAAAAGAAATAGAACAAATCCTAAAACTTAGGGAGTAAGTAAATATAACCAAAAAAAGAAATACAACTAATCCTAAAATTTAGGGAGTAAGTAAATATAACCAAAAAAAGAAATACAACAAATCCTAAAACTTAGGGAGTAAGTAAATATAACCAAAAAAAGAAATACAACTAATCTTAAAACTTAGGGAGTAAGTAAATATAACCAAAAAAAGAAATACAAAAAATCCTTAAACTTAGGGAGCAAGTAAATACACCCCCCCAAAAAAGAAATACAACAAATCCTAAAACTTAGGGAGTAAGTAAATATAACCAAAAAAAGAAACACAATTAATCCTTAAACTTAGGGAGTAAGTAAATATAACCAAAAAAAGAAATACAACTAATCCTAAAATTTAGGGAGTAAGTAAATATAACCAAAAAAAGAAATACAACAAATCCTAAAACTTAGGGAGTAAGTAAATATAACCAAAAAAAGAAATACAACTAATCTTAAAACTTAGGGAGTAAGTAAATATAACCAAAAAAAGAAATACAAAAAATCCTTAAACTTAGGGAGTAAGTAAATACACCCCCCAAAAAAAGAAATACAACAAATCCTAAAACTTAAGGAGAAAGTAAATATAACCAAAAAAAGAAATACAATTAATCCTTAAACTTAGGGAGTAAGTAAATATAACCAAAAAAAGAAATACAACAAATCCTAAAACTTAGGGAGTAAGTAAATATAACCAAAAAAAGAAATACAACTAATCCTTAAACTTAGGGAGTAAGTAAATATAACCAAAAAAAGAAATACAAAAAAATCCTAAAACTTAGGGAGTAAGTAAATATTACCAAAAGAAGAAATACAACAAATCCTAAAACTTAGGGAGTAAGTAAATATAACCAAAAAAAGAAATACAAAAAAATCCTAAAACTTAGGGAGTCAGTAAATATAACAATAAAAAGAAATACATCAAATCCTAAAACTTAGGGAGTAAGTAAATATAACCAAAAAAAAAATACAACTAATCCTAAAACTTAGGGAGTAAGTAAAAATAACCAAAAAAAGGCATACAACACATCTTAAAACTTAGGGAGCAAGTAAATATAACAAAAAAAAAAGAATACAACTAATCCTAAAACTTAGGGAGTAAGTAAATATAACCAACAAAAAAATACAACTAATCATAAAACTTAGGGAGCAAGTAAATATAACCAAAAAGAGAAATACAACAGATCTTAAAACTTAGGGAGTAAGTAAATATAACCAAAAAAGAAATACAACTAATCCTAAAACTTAGCGAGTAAGTAAATATAACAGAAAAAAGAAATACAACAAATCCTTAAACTTTGGGAGTAAGTAAATATAACCAAAAAAAAAATACAACAAATCCTTAAACTTTGGGAGTAAGTAAATATAACCAAAAAAAGAAATACAACAAATCCTTAAACTTTGGGAGTAAGTAAATATAACCAAAAAAAGAAATGCAACAAATCCTAAAACTTAGGAAGTAAGTAAATATAACCAAAAAAAAAAGAAATACAACAAATCCTAAAACTTAGGGAGTAAGTAAATATAACCAAAAAAAGAAATACAACTAATCCCAAAACTTAGGGAGCAAGTAAATATAACCAAAAAAAGAAATACAACAGATCCTAAAACTTAGGGAGTAAGTAAATATTACAAAAAAGAAATACAACTTATCTTAAAACTTAGGGAGCAAGTAAATATAACAAAAAAAAGAATACAACTAATCATAAAACTTAGGGAGTAAGTAAATATAACCGAAAAGGAGAAATACAACAAATCCTAAAACTTAGGGAGTAAGTAAATATAACCAAAAAAAAAAAGAAATACAACAAATCCTAAAACTTAGAGAGCAAGTAAATATAACAAAAAAACAGAAATACAACAAACCCTATAACTTAGGGAGCAAGTAAATATAACCAAAAAAAGAAATTCAACAAATCATAAAACTTTGGGAGTAAGTAAATATAACCAAAAAAAGAAATACAACAAATCCTAAAACTCACGCCGTAAGTAGCATCGTCTAGCAATTATAAAAAACATATGTCTTCCAAGAACTAAATAACATTTTAATTCAACTTTCGAAAAGGTAGACACAATAATAATTTGTTTAAAAATTCCAGTTATTTCAAGCGCCCTTCCCTCTGAACATATATGACTTTAAGTTGAGATTTTTGAAAATTTTAACGAGGGGGGAATATCTGTGTCATTGTTGCTTGACATTTGAGCTCGCGTTTTAACGCATGTTCCCTATTTATCTGGCTTCTCCCTTCTTTCACATGAGTTAGCAAACCAATTCGTTGATTTAATTGTAGTTTAATCTCTATATTAATAAAGTGTATGACTACTTCTGGTATGTGAATACATAACTGAAATAGACACAAAACTAACAAACCAATAATTCTAAACCCCATTTCCCACTGCCCCCAGCATCACATTCATATCCAAACTTAACACGCTAATTTGCAATGCATACCACAGCACTAGAACCAGCGTCGAATAATAAGTACATAACACCCCAATCTGGATATTTTCTACACAATTATCAAACTCCATAAACTCACTCAAATAGTCACACACCTCCGACCTGACAACACAACAAAAACTGAGCGTGTATTTCACCTCAAAGTTACTTACAGATAATTATTTGTTATTTGCTTTCTTTAAGTTCAGATGATTAGATGTGTCAGAAAACTCTCGATATAGGCCGCTGACAACTTTCTTTAATGCCCCTTAATACGTCAAAGAAAGTCGACTGCTCAGATACTTAAATATTGAATCAGTATTTCTTAAACAATAAATTCTGCTTTTCTTAAAAGTGTCATTGCTCGAAAAACATGGGCTACTTTATTAGCGATATAAATATTAGTTTAACTAGTTTAATAAACGTTACATCCAGTTAAATGATTCTAACTACACTTATATATTGTATGATTTGGATTGTTCGGACTATTGTTTTCATCTGTGATGTTTTTTCTCATAACGAGTCGGCCAATGTTACCCCTGGACTTCTTCAGTCGCATTTTGTCGAACTCAGCAATCTTTATGTCGAATTTCGAAAACAAACTTTATTTAATCCATGTTTAGCTCTCGTTCCGTCAGTGATGACCGGCTAGAAGTCTTACATACTTCGTAATTATATTCTTAGTACTGGTCGCACTGTCACCAAATACTGATTATTACTTCGAAAGAATTACTTCGTAATTATATTCGTAAAATTTCCCTTTGCCTTTTATATTTATAAAATAGAGTAATTGTATTCTTCCCTTTAAAAGTAAAGGTAAAATAAAAGTAAAGTTTTAAAGTAAAGTTTTAAAGTAAAAGTAAAATAAAAGTAAAGGTAAAATAAAAGTAAAGTTTTAAAGTAAAGTTTTAAAGTAAAAGTAAA
>OY744533.1:74693689-75073689 GCA_963556195.1 Sepiola atlantica
TTATTATAATTTTATTTTATTTTATATGATTAATGAATTTTTTTTCTCTTTTTTTTTCTTTATTCAATTCTAAATTTAAATGTGGTTGTTATTATTATAATATGTGCCATCAAAGGGGGATAACTTTTTTTAGATTTGAAATTTGAAAAGGAATTTAAATTGTAGAATGGATCAATGCCAAAGAGGTAGGAAGGAACCGTTGGAACAGGGGAAGGGGGGAATAAGAAGAAACGTTGGAGAAAGGGGGGGGGAGAATAGGGATAAAAAACATACACACATATACATATATAAATTGTAAATATCTAAATACATATGTATTTTTTATGTTAATTTAAGAGTATTCCAAGGGTATAATACTCCTAGAACTAAATTTATATTAATTTATTCTATTTATTAATTTATAGATTTTTTTTCTTTAATTTTCCTTTGTTATTATTATTTATTCATATATTTATTTATTCTTTTATTATTATAATTTCTTTTTTTTATTTCTTTTAAAAATTTTTAATTATTTTATTTTATTGAATTTCAAACTTTAGTTAAGGGATTACAGGCAGTGCATATATATAACATTTTTACTTTCTATGAACATATCATGAATGTTGGAATATATATTCTAGGCAACCCACTGAATAACATTAGCACGTTATATCTGTTTTAAGCTTCACCATTTAGAGAGTGCGCCACCCCCAGACCCGCACCCCTTAAATCTAAGATACATACAAAAATAAATAGAGAAAAGAATTGTTCTACATCAAATGTTGAATACAATTTTATAATACAGTTTTTAAAAGTAGAGCGGCGCGCACGTGAGCGCCATTACTATGTATGTGCTTGGTAAAAACTATTTAACGTATCAGTATGAATTATTGCATATGTATTCTAGCCAACAAGGTGAGTAACGTGGGCACAGTATTTATTTACTTTTTACGACTTTATCATTTAGGAGTGCTGCCAAAAGAAAAAAGAACATAAAAATGTTAAACCAATGCTATATTTATTGCTTATCCCGTCTAAGTACGCGTATTCTATTAATTATGAATGTCGTAAAATTTGATTTATCTGGTATGTCTGTTTTACGTCCCATCAAGCTGTAGGTGTTTATTGAATGCTGAAATTATGCATATTACAGGCAGTTTAATTCATAAAGTTAGATTAAATCAGAAAACAGTTATTGATTCGTATCTTTCACAAGTATATTAGTGGGTAAACATTATAGATCCGATCAAATTTAAACTCCATAGAATGAGATTACAGCAAAGAAAATAGCTCAAGTTTTGCAACACCGAGACAGCCTTGCTGAATTGAGCATGAAGTAAGATGGAAGAAAGTTTAACATTCATTTAGATGTTAACATGATCATCTAGTGTATGTTACTATTTAATCAAAAAATGTTGGGTTAGTTACAGTTTTATTTTCAAATAAAGTTATCTAATTTGTTCATGTTCAATTCTGTATATCATGTTTTGTAGATTGAATGTGTTGCATTTATTTATGTAAATATATTAGATATGGGTGCGTAAAAATAATGTTAAAAACGTATAATTTCCCATAAGGTTAGATTAAGTCACGATAACGAATATTCTATTAGAAAGTAGGTTAAAGATTATGCTGACATGTACCGGAAACCGGATTATGCTGACATGTTCCGGAAACCGGATTATGCTGACATGTACCGGAAATTGTGACAGTACGTGACAGGTAAGCGGTATCGATTCTCTTTCTTTCGGCCTCAACATCAAAGTTAACGGGCGTCTGTTTTCGCGATGCTTCTACAGCCGTCATATGTGTTGGCCGGAAATCTACAGTCTAGTCAGGTGTGCTCCTTGTAAATTGCTGTAAAAAGTAAACCAAATCCAGAGAAAATACTGATGTTATTTGTGGTTGTTTTCAAGTATTACAGCCGGAAAGAGAACAATAAGATATGTTCCATATATCTACAACGACTGGCGAGTGTCATTACAACAAAATGAATATCACTAGTCGTTGGGCTTGCTACTTAGAGAATATTACGGACCATCTAGTAGGGTAAAGGAGATGCCTACATTGAATGTAATAAACAATTCTGTACTGCTGCAATCCAGCCTACTTTGAATAGTGGTAAGTGCATTCTAATAGAGCCGATAAACAAGGGTTCCATCTTTGGTCCACTCATAACAGAGATTCAAAAATGGTACTTGATGCTCCTTTGCTAAACTCTCAGAATTATAAAGTGAAGATCAAGGGTCAGTTGGGTAATCCTTGGAAAAAAGTGGCGCCATCCCTTACAGCTCAGTGTAGCAGCTAATGAAAAATAAGCCTTTGGTCGCCCTCGACTATGGTCGACTAATTTACTTTCATTTTACGTATAGTTACGTTATATATATATATATATATATATATATATATATATATATATATATATATATATATATACATATATATATATATATATATATATATATATATATATATATATATATGCTCTTTTTAGGATAATGAGATATATCATATTCTTTCAGACTTTCACCTCTTTTTTTTTCTTCGCCTTTTGCCCTGTTCTTTGGGATAATTTTTTTTTCCTACTTTATATTCCCTCTCCTCCATACTTTCTGCTTCTTCTAAATCTTCTTTATCCTAGTTTTTCTTATTTCGCCCTTGACATATTTTTATTTCTCGAAGTTCACTATTACACAAGGTCGGCTAAAATTAGAGTAAATAACGAACATGGCACAGTAAGTTTTAATGTTTTTTTTTAAATTTAGTGACGACTGATTTTACTACTTTCACTTGTTTGTGCGAACTATTAAAAATGTGCACGTCGCGTTTTAAGCCGATAGCGATAAAAGAGCAGAACGATTTTGGGGAAAACTGGTAAATGCTGATGAAGTATTCGTTTTGAAACCATTTTCCGGTTATTCATGAAGGTAAATAAGGAACCCGTCGAGTTGAGTCGATTAAATAAGTGGTACTCACGACATTACTAATGGCATATTTGTCGAGCTTATTACATATACTTTCATACATGAACCTTTTGTTTAAACTTCCACCATTATATTAGTGGGTATGTTATAAAATGTATTTATCTATACAGGTAATACCGTTTATTTTAAATATCATTACCTGTTTACAGGTGAGAATACATATTTTTATGGATTGGATTGTTTACTTACATCACATCTCTATTCATTTTAGTTTTATATATATATATATATATATATATATATATATATATATATATATATATATATATATATATATATATATATATATAGTTCGGCAGCAAGTCATGTATTTTGCAAGCGTTATTAAAGACCACAGAGTTTTCTGTATTTACGATCTATTTTGTCAGTTTCTTGACGCGGCGAGCGATTCTTCGGTGTTCGGGTGTTTATTGGTGGAGTATGGCACCTAACGTTGTGTCGTTGGCCATTCCACTAGCGCTTTCGGTCTCTCGACCGTCTTCCGGAGACTGTGTCTTATTGTTACTAAGAACCATATTTATAGTTTAATTATTAGTAGTTATACACACACACATACACACACACATATATATATATATATATAATATATATATATATATATATATATATATATATATGTATATATATTACTAAAAATACTCGTCGTAGGAAATGTATAAGAAATAAATATAGCATTAGTAAATTTTAATGTGTTTTTTTCTGTACAGAATATTGTACAGTATCGGTGGCACACTTTAAATGCTAAAGTTTACAAAATAATCATGTGCTCACGTTACCCACCATATTTCATAGAATACATATTCCATAAGCATATACAGTGAACGTGGCCTAAGTTGATAAACAGAAATAGTTCAAGAAATGCTGACACTCTGTCTATATATATATACACACACACACACATACACATATATATATATATATATATATATATATATATATATATATATATATATATATATATATATATATATATATATGTATATGTAAGTAAATTTCGTGTACAACAGAATGGTAGGATTAATTTTAGAGGAAGCATTATTAAAATCAATGAAACAGACGAGTGGGGAAAAAAAAATAATAATAAAAGGAAAATTGTTAAAATTACCTTAAGGCCTTGTCGTCTGACCCTCTGAGAGGAAACGTCAGAATGGTAAATTAAAAAATAAAAGTCGAATGAGAAATGAAGGGGAAAAAAAAAAAAATAAATAAATAAATACAACTTATTTCAGTTGGAGGAAACGATTGAGAAGGGAAAAAAAAAAAGTAAATCTCTCAACGTTATGGTGGCTTTGAATCATTAAAGATCTCCAACTGATGTTTCAAAATCTTTTGTCTACACAGGCTAGGTCGATAGTTGTTAATGACTAACGCCTCAAGAATATTGAGATGGTAGTTCGACCTGGCACTGTGTAAAACAGAAAACCACCCATCGGAATACCTGTCAGAACAACTATTTGTACTAACGAGGTGATTACCGATGGCTGATTCCTGTGCCTGGAAGTTCCCGGATGATCTCGAAACCTTGTGTAGGCGAATATCACGTGGTATGTGTTGGGATATTCTAAATTCTAATCTTTGGGATGTCTTGCCAACGTAGTCAGCTCCACACTGACACATGAATTTATAAACTACAGAATTCTTTTGAATGGCTGGCAAAACATCCTTACGAAAAGAAGAGAAAACGGTTCGAGTCGTGTAAACTACCCTCAACATGGTTGCCGGAAAACAACGTTGAGTAGAAGAAGAAATCCTTTTAACAATGTCAAGGCCGTCAGAACCCAACCAAGGGAGTTTCAAATAAATAGGGCAACGTGACGGGCCAATAAATTTACCACCATTAAATAAAGCAACTTTACGTGCAATGGTGCCTTTTATAGTATTGATGGGATATCCATTGGCAAGAAAAATATTAGTAATCTCACCAAGTTCTGCATCGAGTCGTGTTGGTGAACAAATCAGAAGAGCTCGATGAGTGAGAGTACCAATAAGATTTATTTTTCTTGCTCTTGGGGCGAAAGAAAACCAATTTAGATAAAGGCCTGTAAATGTTGGTTTTCTATACACACAGGTTTCAAATGATAAACCAGATTTAGACACTAAAACATCGAGGAATGGAAAGGAACCACAATCCTCGACTTCCATAGTGAATTGCAACGATGGATGCAAGTCACAAAGAAGAAGAAGAAACTGTTCAGCATCACTCCGAGAGGGAAAACAAGCAAAAGTGTCATCAACGTAACGTGTGTAGAAAGCCGGCTTGGTCACTTTGGAAAATAATTGGTTTTCCAAAATTCCAACGAAAATGTTAGCTAACGATGGACCAAGAGGGCTGCCCATGGATATACCATCGATTTGCCGATACATAATATTATTGAAACTGAAGGAAACTGATTTAGTAGCAAGTTCCATCAGTTCAACAAAAATTCGTTCAGGAAATTGTGGAGACTTTAAGGGGCCGCGGTAAAGATAATCTGCACATATACCAATGGTTTCATCCAAAGGTACATTGGTAAACAGACTACTAATGTCAAAGGAAGCCAAGAACTCGGTGTTCTTTGAGAGAGATAATTTGTGTATTGATGTATATATATATATATATATATATATATATACATATATATATATGAATAGATGAAAAGATAAAATAATCCGACGGTATGAAATTAAAATGGAATAAGCGGAAGACCTAAAAAGCTCAACGTTTCGCCCAAATGTTATGTGGACTTTGTCAGGAGCGAACGAAAAAATGCAAAAAATGACGAAAGACGAGAATGTCTATAACTTATGTAAAATATATATAGTGGTAGGGTTCATGTACAAAGGGGAGATATGTAAATATGTATAGAGTCAAAGATAAATACATAGCAACAATAAAATTAGTAACAAGAAAGAAGAAGAAAACAATAAAAAGTAGAAAGGGGGTCCAGATTCAATTAGTCGACGTGTTGATTTATTATGTATTATCTTGATTAAAGTAGATTTACTAAAGTCAAAACAATGCACGTCGACTAATTTAATCTGCACTCATAGCCCTTTCCACAAATAACATTAAACAGAGAATGGGCTTCTACTTTATCGCCCCTAACCTATCAAAAGCAATTATTCATGAAAATAAGATATATCTAGGCACCGGATGATTCCCTGAGTGTTGAATTAGTCTTCCTTTGGACCCCTTTCTACTTTTTATTATTTTCTTTTTCTTTCCAGTTACTAATTTTTTTTTGCTATGAATTTATCTTTGACTTTATACATATTTACATATCTTCGCTCTCTACATGAACCCTACTACTATATATATTTCTCATAATTTATAGACTTTCTCGTCTTTTGTCATTTTTTGCACATATATATACATATATGTATATATCCCTCTCTCTCTCTCTCTCTATATATATATATATTTATATATATATATATATATATATATATATATATATATATATATATATATGGATGTGTGCGCGTCTCTCATAAATTAAGAATGCCCTATTATTTTTATATAGTAACAGAAAATAGAAAATATTTGCAAACATTTAAGAAGTCCGAAATGGCACTCGATATATACAATATAGGCATAACCCACTCCCGTGTTTTACTTCAATCTGCGATTCGTATCGGCAAAACATTTTTATTAGAGTGAGATTTTAGCATTACCCTTTTACCGAATGTTACTGTGAGTTCTAAATAGGTCAAAGTAATAAACCCATAAATAAGTAAATGCAAGATATATCGGGAAAGCAAAGCCAATTCGATTTCCTGTAATTCTGGTAAAATATCTAACCTGGTTCTGCGAGTTGATTTGCTGTAAACCATTAGCAATTCCATTTTAAAAACGCGGCCTGGAAGAGTTGAGTCTAATAAATAATGAATGCCGGTATGTTGCAAGAGGTATTTATATAAGTAAGCAATCATACAAATAAACTATACTGCTCTACTACTTATTAAACACTATAACATACACGCAGTAATGATTGATTATTCCTTTGCTATTATTATGAGTATTTTCTATGAATTTGGTACTTAGATAACTTATTGTTAATTTTCAGGATGACTACCAAAAACTTTATTTAAGTAGATACTTAATGTATATGTTTTCTGAAACGTGGGCGTCGAAATACATGACAAAAGCCTGACGCGTAATTACCAGTCTCGGTGAGATGGATCCGTACATTTTTTCAGATCATCTATCAAGGAGTAAGACAAATCTGATTTTAAACTGGTGTACTTACTTGCAAAGTCTCAGAACCTAACCAATGAGGGATGGAGTATGCCTTAGTCATGGTCGACGACTTTCCTAGAGCTGTCGACTCGAACAATATATACACTTTTTTCGAAACTACTTTTGATTAAAGAGGAGATATACTTTTCCTATCGACCAACTTTTGCACTGATTTTTTGTCTATTGGCCAGGCGCATAGGAACGTTCGCAGGGGAACTACGTTCAATACTAGCAGCATATAAGTCCAAGTTATATGCAGATATATAGTAATTACACGAACTAAAATTACGTGCATTTGAACAATGTGTATTAGATGATCCGTGTATTCGTTAAGGAGTAACGAGTTTATCTATACGAAATCGGGACTGATTTAGTGAAATCACATGACCATTGGATAGGTTGTATTTAAAAATTGTCAGTTTAAGTAAGACAGACATGCGATTGATCATCTTGGATAATATTTTCTATGATCACATCGAAAATGGAATAATAACTAAAAAAGAATCTGACCAGTGTTTATGTGTTAGATGCTCTATGGTTTTTGTGGTTCATCATTTTCCCCACATGAATATTTCATCTATGATGTATAAAATAACGATAGCGACACAGTCCACAATGGCAATACAAGTACAATCAGTATACATGAATATCTTGTATTCTAATAAACTGTTAACACATCATTGGGTCATTATAAATTAAAATTAAGCCATGAAAAGGTGATCATATAAACAGAGGTCTGAAAAGAGTCAGATGAGGCGAAACTATATAACGCTGTTATCAATTAGTAGACGAAAATCGGTCAAGTCTGTGTCATTTTAAATCAGACTAAAATAAGATTTAATACTCATTTAAGATCCGGGCAATTACATACATTTAGTAAAAAGTATTTCACCGTCGACAACGCTGTTATTCTCCATAGACAAATGGAAGCTCATTCAGTCTCTCAATATATGTTCACTGGTCTGAACGAGAATTTATGTTCATAATAAGACTACAAATTAAATCTGAGTTTATTCCTTTGCACGGATTATTTAACTGTTTCACGATTTGGAATTGGAAGGTTGTGTAGTTTTTGAATTGTAATATATAAGGCCTAACTTTTAAAGCACAAAGCTATTGTCACTTTAAAATGTATCATTCCTAAACTTGAATACATTCTACTAAAATCGACACCCGAAATCACAGGACCACATTTGTACTTGCCCTCAACGATCTAACATTCACACTGTTATTTCTGTTACAACACCATTCACTAAATACTAATCTACACAAACATAGACCATTAGTACACTGTGTTCGTCATTGCTCGCACATGCCAGTTTTTTTAAAAAAAATAATTTGAAATTTCTTTAAATAATTTAATCCAGACTTATTATAAAAGCATGAAATACAGAGACAGACCAGCCGGCCTGCTGGCCGGCCTATTGACCGACAAAAACGTCTCTCTAAAATATGCGATGACGCATCTTTAACCAACCAATGATTTATTAGAGTAACCTTGTCTTTTATGAATCCATTTTCGAAATAAATCGATAAATCTGTCCGAAAATGTTATTCATTTTTTGTTCCGAAAAAAAATGGAATGAAAAAGAAAAATAATTAAATCGAATTCTTTTATGAGAAAATATGACTTGCAGATTATATTTTGTGTTGGTGTAAGGGTTAGGGTTAGGGTTAGGGTTAGGGTTATGGCGAGAACTGAATTTATGATTGAATGCATTGCATGAATATTATCGCTTCAGAACGGTCCGTAAATTAGGGACTTGAGCATTGAGGCGTGAAACGACAAATCCAACAAAAATGGACACAGAAATGGTCTTACATTAGAGAGAGGGTTAGGGTTAGGGTAAGGCAGAGGGTGTGTGGTTCGGCCTTGGTTTGTCAAATTGTCATTTCATGCTCATTTCATCGATCGCATGAGGTGATAAAATGAAGAAACATAAACGCGTATTCTGAAGAGGCGAACATCCAATCTGAGTGTCTAGCGAAAAAAAGTGCTATTTGATGTGTAGGAGTGGCAGACAAAGGAACATGCTATTTCACACTTCAAGCATGACAGAAAAGCAAAAACTCTTTTTAAAACTTAAGCGTGACATACCGACAAAAATATTATTAAGAACTTAAGTGTGACGAGTATAACCTTGTATAGAGATGCTGGAATGCATCTAAGATAAGATGCGCCTATGTACTCTGTCATTTTTATGATGCAAATACTAGTTTAAACTCAAGCGTAACAGACAAACACAACTGCTATCCCAAAGTAAAATGTGATGAACGAACGAAAACTGTATTTACAACTGAAGGGTGACAGACAAACAAAACTGTTACTTCTAAGTTAAGCGTGACAGACAAAGGAACATTATTTTTCAAACTTAAGCGTGACATACTAACAACACATTATTTGTAAGTGAAGCGAGATAGACCAAATAAACACTATATCGTAAACTTAACATACGAAAATTATTTTTAGAGATTAATTGTGACAGAACAACCGACGGAAATTACTTCTTCCAGCGTTTGGACGTATCTGCAATAAAGTGCGTCCACTTGATCTACGCGTTAATCAATGAAAATGACATCCCCAAGTAAAGCGTGATCGACCTACAGATCGATCGTGGACGTATCTAAAACAAAACGGGTAAAATGCATTTAATCGATGATGATTGTTCGTCTTCATGGTGAATGGGCAAGCAATAAAATTGGTAGCAAATCAAACGACGGTATTGGACAAGGGTTGTCCAGTAGGGAATGGCGGGGAAAAGTCGTATATTGATATGATTTTATTTACGAGAGGATGTCGTTAATTTCTCAAAGCAGTTAGGATGCACGTCATTGGTAATGACAAAAAGTTACATTTTAAAATAAAAGGGATTACATGAGCTTGGGTGCGAAAAAATGCTATAATTGGCGAGAAGAAATTGATGAGAGGAAAAACTATTTAAAAAAAAAACGTAGAAATAGTGAGGACTAAGAACAAATTGGAAACGATCTGACTCGACATGGTGTATGCGTTAGAAGTGTACCGGTTACACTTAACATAATAATATTGCTACTACAAGATCAGGAAACACTTTTAAGCTTTAAAACAACTCGAGAAATCGCACCTCATTGTTCTGGAAACCCGGATAATATGCTGAATGTGGTAGAAAACAGTAAAACTGTTTCTACTACTACTAAAATAATAATAATAATAATAATAATAATAATAATAATAATAATAATAATAATAATAATAATAATAATAATAATAATAATAATAATAATAATAATAATATAGCAAGAAACACCATTGGCTCCCCCTCCCCCAAAAAATATAAATAGAGTAAATAAATTAAAAATATTTTTTTAAATAAACAATTTAAAAAAAAAAAAATCATAATAATAGAAATAAATAAATAAACAAAACAAAAAAATAAATAAATAAAAATGGTACCAGCCTAGGCTGACACAACACACAATATCTACATAGGGTAAAGGAGGATGAGAAGACCGAGGAGAGACAGAACAAACCAGACCTCCACTGGAAGTGCAGAGACTGCTGAGACCTTAGGGGGCTTATTGTCATCAAAATCCCAGAGATGACCAATGGTCCTTACCAGCGAGAAACCAATGGTAAACGGCTGTTGTGAGACTGCAAATTAATTTGCGGTGGCTATCGAATAGAGGTAAAGAATACTGGAAATCTGGGAGACTTGTTGTCACTCAGACCTCAGGGAATACCACCGGTTGTCAGTGAGCAATCACTGATGGCCTGTTTGAGAACTCCTAATGCATAAATAATAATAATGCATCTTAATGGCAACGCAGGAACAAGTCACCCGCACTAGGTCCATCAAACATTACATTGACAAAACTGCAGAATCACAACTATGCCGATTGTGTAATGAAAGGGAAGACACCTTAGCGCATATTGTATCCCAATTCTCAATCCTAGCACAACACCAGTATAACAATTGAGATACGACAAAGTCGCTCAGGGACTACACTGGAATGTATGATAACTTTATGAAGTGGACCACAGCTAGAAAGGGTATGAGCTTAAGCCAAAAATGGTACAGGAGAACGACAATGTCAAACTTCTTTGGGACATGTGCGTGCAGACTCATAAGGTCTTGAACATTAAAAACCCTACTTAATCTTTCTAAAAAAACAAGACAACTTGCTTAATAATTGATATAGCTTGCCCGTCCGATATCAGAGTGCAGGAGAAAGAACACGAAAAAAATATCAATATCAAAATAGGAATTAGTAAGACTATGGAAATGTAAAGAAGTAAAGATGAGTCCCGTTGTAACTGGAAGGCTTAGAACCATAACGAAAAGCCACCATAAATGGCTTAAACAGATTGACGAGACAATTTATTTTCCAATTCTGCAAAGGCTTGTCTGTTAAGAAGAGCGAAAGTTTTATGGTATAGCTTGACTGTCTAAGGTCAAGCGAATTTACTTGATGTTCAAAAACAAAAACTCCAACTTAAAACATCCAAAAGTTGAGACTACTACTACTACTACTACTACTACTACTACTACTACTAATAATAATAATCATAACGACAACATAACTGCTTCTTACAATATACACGTATTATCTCTGAAACTACTTGACATATTTGAAACATGTTTGTTACGAACAACCATTGTCATATCACATGCGGGATAAGATTTTTAAAAAAAATTGTGTCTACTACTACTGATGATAATCAAAACAATAAAAAATGTATCTTTTAAAACCATTAAACTAAATCAGATTTAACTTTAACCAGAAACTGGCCTCATTCAAGTATTGATACATTAAATAAAATCAAACCTATTCTCGAATAACATGAATGAGATACATTCTCAAATTACACAAATACCAACAATATGTTCGTTGTTGTGAAATATGTAGTGTCATAGCCGATTGGAATATTTGGAGCAATAGTACAATAAGGACCCCACTGCATAAACACAACACGCGGAACATATTCCGGAAGTCACCGGCGTCTTCCGGTTGACCTCGCAATACACGTGGTCGCTATTGTCTGTCTGTGGCCGTTATTGTCCGGATTCACAAAATAACGTGAATAGTTTACAGTGTAGTGAGAAAATCCCAAATCATTTTCTGTCCCCCTATATGCTTTCCACTCATCACTATGAATGGTCGTTCTTGGCAAACAATGTTTTTTATTATTGGTAATTGTCCTCTTTGTTTCTTTTTTCGACTATTTCCATATAGCCTCTTGCAGGTTTACTGCTTGTGTCAACCAGTCCAAAACACCCATAATGGCTTGTGAGGGCCTCTTCCCGATGATTCTTTGGTTTGTGAGAAAACATGATTCATCTATTTGAACGATTTTCTCAGGCCCACCAAGTCTTATTGGGTTATTCATAAAGTATGTGTTGCATATTTCACGGAATGCTGCATACACCTCCTTGGTAGTTTTCGCTGAAACATTCATTTGCATCATCGCATGTTTTTGGCTTATTCTTTGGCTCCATAGATATATAGCCAATATCCATGTCTGCAAGGATAACTTGGATTTAAAAAAAAATGACTTACATCTTATTGACGTTCGGTTTTTAAATTTTGTACAGTTTTTATTCTGGTATTTCCAGACATATTTGTCAAGGGTCACTGAATGGTTTGCCCAATTCATATGGACATTGCAGCAGTCACAATGCATTGTACTTGTAAGCAGATAATGTTGCTTCATCCATTCAATTATGGATATAGTCTCTTTTAATAATCAAAGGACAATCCACATCTTTGAAAATGGATTTATCCATTTGTTACCGTATTTTTTCACAATTTTTCCAAGGGTAGATTTTTTTTAAATATCACGTACAATTTTGACTTCTCCAACTTTGGAAAATTTTAATTATTTAATTTGATCACGTGATGGTATCATGGGATTAAATTAAAATTAAATATTTCTGAAAAAAAAATTAAAATGTTAATTTATTGTTACTAAAGTTAATGTTTTTAAAAAAATAGTTAAATATATGGGATTGTATTGAAAAAACACACAGAACATATATTTTTCAAAACTGTCCTTGACCTTTTGGCTAGGAGCAAAGTGAAGTATCTGGCTAGATAATACACTTCATCACTCCGCTTTGTGGTGAGTGATGGAGAAATCCTTCTAAACTGAGGAGGAAAATACAAAAACAAAATGTAATCGTATTGTATAAAAAAGACATCAGGATATATACCCTCCCAAATAAAATATAAATATTAACATGTTTTAAAAGAAAACGTTTGAATGTTTTATTTGCAACCCAAATAAAATATTAACATGTTTTAAAAAGAAAACGGTAAATATTTTATTTGTTTATTTAGTAAATAAAAAGAAAAAAGAAAATGGACCCTACATTTTTTAAATACATACCCCCCGCCAAAAAAAAATATTCACATGGTAAAAGAAAAGATAAATGTTCCGATATATAGAATGTACTGCGTTTATTTAAAAAAAACTTCGCTATTTACTCGCCTCCCTACAAGGGCAAAGGTAGACACAAGGTAGGTTAAAATTACCTCGGAATGAAAATTAAAGTTACCTCTGTTTAGAAGGATTTCTCCATCACTGACCGCAGATAGGAATGATGAAGTGTTGTATTTAAATAGATACTACACGTTTGCCTCCCCATGAGGGCGGAGTTAGACTTCAAAAATCAGTTTCCAAACTGAAGCAATTTAAAGTTTATGAATTTTTTCCTTTTTTTCTGTAAGCAACAATTATAAACAAATAAATGAAACTTCGCTATTTACTCGCCTCCCTACAAAAAGAAAAAAAGTATTTTCATATAGCCCTCCACTAGTTCTTAAAATACACAACAGGAAATATAGAATGTTCTTCATTTAAAATTTGTTTGTTTTTTAGTAAATAAAAGTAAAACAAAAAAAACGATAAATTGTTTTGTTTATTGCAAAACGAAAGATTACAAGTCAGACGATTCTTAAAAAAGCGTATATATTTCGTTTATTTATTAAAATAACTTGCGTAATCTTCCGTTCTGCCTCCTCGGGCTAAGAGCAAAGTGTAGTATGGAAAAATCCTTCTAAACTGAGGTAAAATCCAGAGTGCTCCTTTTTGGGAAGCTTGATTTTTCCCTACAAAACTGAAGATTACTTAAGTCCGGGGTTAAATATTTCATACCCCCCATTTCTGCCCTAGTGGGGTAGCAAGTAAATAGTGACACAAAAACATGTGACAAAACATGCTTTAAAAGAAAACATGTTAATATTGTATTTGTTTTATTTATGGACCCTCTGCCTTAATATAAACATTAACATGTTAAAAGAAAAAAAATCCGAAATATAGAATGTACTGCATTTATTAAAGTGAATAAAAGGTTTATTTATTAGTTGTTTTGTAAATAGCGACCGCGTGTATTGCGAGGCCAACCGGAAGACGCCGGTGACTTTCGGAATATGTTCCGCGTGTTGTGTTAATGAACTGGGGTCCTTATTGTACACTTGCTCCGAATATTTAAATGGTCCTTTACTTAAAAGAGTTTTACTTTATAGATTATCCGATTTTCTTTTTCTTTTGGATGTATGTATAATACTTATGATTAGCTTTCTCTGGAAAATGAGCGGGGAAATTTATTCTAAAGCAAACGTAACACACAGAGTAAACAACTTTAAAACAATGTTTAATGACGTCACCTTTCTAAATGAACTGAACAAGAACGACGGCATATGTAGCAGTTACCTCCTCCTTTCAAAACATAACTACACCGGTTTGCCGGTAGGTGTCGCTTTTTCACCGATAGGTGGCACTGTAAAGCGACACCAGAGTTATCTGCCCTTCTGACTATAAAAACCGTTGCAAACGAAAAATCCATCTCTCTTCCTCACCGACCTGCCTCGGCAGACAGACGCTGACACTAGCGTTCCGTTTCACTCTTCTCTGGTCGGCAGAACGACGCTAATACACTAGCGTTTCGTCTCACGCTTTTCTCTTGAACTTGTCTCAGCAAAACAACTACCAACACACGTTTCTTCCGTCAACACGTGGGCAAACAACGGTAAGAGTTCTCAACTCGTTTTCTTTGTGTACGGCTTCCAAAAACTTTTCCTACGCCGGATTCATTTCTTATACCTTTTCAAGAACTGTTTTTCCATCGACACACTTGCATACATCACACACTTCATCATTCCACGTACACACACGTTCAATAAACGTTATTTGAACTACTTCATTTTTGTTCATTAATTATTACTCTGTCTTTGCATGCAACAATTGCTTGATTCAACTTTGCACGTTTACAATCGGGAGAACATGACCCTCGATCCTAACACATATGTCTCCTGATCTCACTTTTAAGGGTAAAATGTCCAAGGTTCATTCAAACAGTTTATATAAGTTAAAGCGCGCAATTACTGATTTTGTAAAGGGTGTAATGAATAAATAAATGCGTGAGCAAGAATCCTAGGTCCAACACAGTTTCTTCTCTATATAAATGATCTTCCAGAGAATATTATTCTAAAAATTAAAGTATATGCTAATGATACTAATCTCTATTCTGGTGGTGATACTCACCCACTTCCCTAGGATCTAGTATAAGACGAAATTTCACTTTCAAAATAAATGTGTTGGATTTATTTATAGTTCTGCTTTCAATGAACAGGATCAGCAGAATAACATGCACTCGAATTGACACCAAAACGGATCCTAACTAAAGAAAGATGGCCGACTGAATTTGAGATTAAATGCCAAAATAGTACTAACTGCCCAAATAAATAACAATGGTAGAAAGACAGTCTAAGATAATAAAAAAAACACAAAATAGTAATGCGGGATAAACCAAACGTATAACAAATGATAATATAAATGAAATAAATAGATAATACACTACGCAAAATTCCCCGGACCAGTATAAATATGTAACAGAACAATTTCATAAACAAGCTATTGTTTATAATAAACAGTATAAATATGTAACAGAACAATTTCATAAACAAGCTATTACTTATAATAAACAGGATAAATAGAACACAGGCAATCTAGGTAGATCTTTCATTCTCTAAAATTACACAACCACTATCCCGAAATATTTGTACAAAATCTATGAAGATTATGTTAAACCCCACGTAAAAGTACATAACTTGAACAGATCGGTTCAAATTCGCATAAAATCAAAAAAGCTCAACGGATAAATGACCAAATCACACCCATTGAACGACATAGATAAGGGTAACTTTCTTGTCAGCAAATGGTGACCTACACGACAATATACAAAAGCGGGTAGTAGTGGTGATACTAATGTAAATAACAGCTCTAATAGTTATACTACGACTAATAATAACCCTATTAATAAACTACCAACAGATAATGATAGTCTAGAAAACAGTTGTTGAATAAACGTAATAACAATATAACAATAATTCATGCACATTGGATCTACGCCGAATTTGATAAATATAAGGTCATCTAAACATTAACACATGTCTGTTAATCTTCATGTCTCCGAATTTACATCATTATCTAATAAGGATTTAAAAAAAAATATCTTCATGAATAAATTATGAATTTAATTATTAATTTAGAGTTAATTTAAAATATTTGATGTTATTAATTAAGGAACAAGTAATTTAACTCACTACAAGAAAATGTTTTATAATACTATTAATACTAGAGGTTCGTAATTAGTAGAATAATTGATACATGATATATTAGGTAAATGTTGTTTTAAAAACTCACATATAGTGTATTGAAAGAGAATATCACAAATATTTACCTAATATAAATTATGTATCTACACAATTAATATTTGAGTCGAAGCTGAATTGACAAAGTTATCGCCGTTTAAACTCATCCAGTGTCAGCTATTTTCATTTCATCACAAAGTTTTAGTATGAGTTAGCTCTTCTATAGATTCCAATCACCGATGAATTTTAAACATATCAAACGGCGTTCATACCGGTAACAATAAAAACAAAACATCATTAAAAGAATGTAATATCTCATCGCATGGCGTTTGATAATTTTGTTCAGGAACTTTTTTTTCCAACATGGTAAACACTACTATAAGTGTGTCTTATTTTTAAGTAATACGCAGAGTTAAGATTGTCTGCCCATTTTTCTGAACTTGGACCCGTGCAGATGTGTAGTTTAACACATTTCATTTTGCTTATTCTGTTTATTTAACGAAACGAGTAAATAAACCCAGAAAACATTATTTTGAAAATCCGATGCAATAATATTTCGTCTCAGACTCCCGTGAGATAAACTCCTCTTTATAAAAAACTATTTAGAAAATAATCTACGTTTTGATTGCACATCACTTGAGGATGTTTTGTAACAATTCTTTGTATATTCATATGTTTTATATAATATTATAAAATATGTAATTGATACATTTTACGATGTTGATGTAGAAAATCTTCCACATTCTGAAAACTTTACACTAATTTTGCTAAAACAGTGATTTTTTAGAAACGAGCGTACATATAATTATATGTTGTTGAATATGCATTACTGGAACTTGATGCAATAATATTTCGTCTTAGACTCCCGTGAGATAAACTCTTCTTTATAAACAACTATTTAGAAAATAATCTACTTTTTGATTGCACATCACTTGAGGATGTTTTGTAACAATTCTTTGTATATTCATATGTTTTATATAATATTATAAAATATTGTAATTGATACATTTTACGATGTTGATGTAGAAAATCTTCCACATTCTGAAAACTTTACACTAATTTTGCTAAAACAGTGATTTTTTTAGAAACAAGCGTACATATAATTATACGTTGTTGAATATGAATTACTGGAACTTGATGCAATAATATTTCGTCTTAGACTCCCGTGAGATAAACTCCTCTTTATAAAAAACTATTTAGAAAATAATCTACGTTTTGATTGCACATCACTTGAGGATGTTTTGTAACAATTCTTTGTATATTCATATGTTTTATATAATATTATAAAATATGTAATTGATACATTTTACGATGTTGATGTAGAAAGTCTTCTACATTCTGAAAACTTTACACTAATTTTGCTAACAGTGATTTTTTTTAGAAACGAGCGTACATATAATTATACGTTGTTGAATATGCATTACTGGAACTTGATGCAATAATATTTCGTCTTAGACTCCCGTGAGATGAACTCTTCTTTATAAACAACTATTTAGAAAATAATCTACGTTCTGATTGCACATCACTTGAGGATGTTTTGTAACAATTCTTTGTATATTCATATGTTTTATATAATATTATAAAATATTGTAATTGATACATTTTACGATGTTGATGTAGAAAATCTTCCACATTCTGAAAACTTTACACTAATTTTGCGAAAACAGTGATTTTTTAGAAACGAGCGTACACATATTTATACGTTGTTGAATATGCATTACTGGAACTTGATGCAATAATATTTCGTCTCAGACTCCCGTGAGATAAACTCTTCTTTATAAACAACTATTTAGAAAATAATCTACGTTTTGATTGCATATCACTTGAGGATGTTTTGTAACAATTCTTTGTATATTCATATGTTTTATATAATATTATAAAATATTGTAATTGATACATTTTACGATGTTGATGTAGAAAATCTTCCACATTCTGAAAACTTTACACTAATTTTGCTAAAACAGTGATTTTTTTTAGAAACGAGCGTACATATATTTATACGTTGTTGAATATGCATTACTGGAACTTGATTGTAAACTTTTGAAATCATAATTAATATATTTTGAATTTAAAATATTGACCGTCCCGGTGGCCGCGAGGATAAGATGATTGATTGAATCTGTGAACCGGGTTCGCACCTCCCGACAATTTAAAATTGTCACTTTCCTGCACTTATGAGAGAAATAAGCTTGAAACGCTAGCGTCTGTAGGTCATAAATTATGTAATATTTATTTATAAAAATTATATCTATATGTGTGTGTATTGTGTGGATATATATAGAGACATGTTAAATTAATTTGAATATTACAGAAACAAATTATTAACATCTTAATTATATATATATATATATATATATATATATATATATATATATATATATATTTATATATATTCATATATCTATATAATTTCTTTATTATTCTGACATGACAATCCATTTTCTATTCGAAGACAATATATCGGAATCCAATTGAACGATTCCAGCAAGCACACTTTCACAATTTAATTATTATTTGACAATCACTCGGCAATCAAAATTGGTGAAGAGGTCTATCGATGCATCCAATATATTGATTGGATGTGGTATTTCTTGATTATTATTAGTAATTGACATATAATCGATTCTAACAAAAAGTAATCATCTCTTTACAGTGAAATATGTATCGTCTGCAGTAATTTAAAAATGTGTATGTCAATGTATCTAAATTAATAAATGAGAAAGATTTTTTTGATTTATCACTTCTTTAAATCAATAATAGAACATACTATATGTATATTATTTACATATAGTACAGATGATCGATTGAGAGATAACCATTTGGATGCCTAATTTGCATAACTATCTTAAACAGTTAATTATTAATTAATGTTTCGTATTATTCATTTTGAATTGCATTGGCTTATTTTTACTTTCTATATACAATAATGCCGTCGATATTAACAGTAATTAATTAAAGCTATTTAATAAATAAATCGGATACATAACTAAAACACCTTAGGTTTTAACAATCAGCGGTTGTTACGGGCTAGACATAAGCGCGAAGAGAAAAGAAGGGTGTCTTGTTCTTTTTTTCTGTTCACGTCTCTCCCTCGTTATGTTATTGCAGTTTCACATTTTCCGTGAAAAATATACAGTTTTTAAGTTAGCTAATTACATCTTTTATTTTAAAGTTTAATAGCAAACTTAACAATTGTTAATGTTTACAGATATTGTTCACTATTATCATTGACGAATGGAAAATAGTTTGGTAGCACTGATCCGTCTGAATTACAAAAAAAAAACACACTCCACTCAATGACCCGAATTTCCATCCCTCCCCCTAAATATTATACTACCTTTTTAGGCGATTACGTGCGAATACCTTTTAAAACTTGACTATTTTAGAATATAAAGTATGAGAACATTTTCGCACATAAATTCAATGTAAAATGATCCCCCATTTCCAAGACAGTTGAATAAATTCCTTTTTGCTATAGGAGTTAAATCGGCTGCGTTTTTTTTATTGTTCTTGGGGTGTCTAATTTTTAGGCGATGACGTGTGTTTTTGTGACCTTGCAAGTTGGATTAGGGTTGATCATAAAAAAGTTGCTCGAGAAATTAGGGGAACATTTTCAGTCAAATATATATTAAGCTGATCTCTTACTCTAAATTCTAAACTCTTTGTTTTTCCTTCTTTCGTTTTACACGGTGTTAACACATAATCGTTCCAAATAGAAGAATCTCATGTTTTGTTAGGGTGGAGATTAACGGAGGGTGTTAATCCTCAAATTGTATGGGTCTTTTTAAAATCTTATATGTCTTTAACTATTTGTTCTTGTTAAACAAAATTAAGTTGAAGCAATCGATTTTAGTTGTGTTTACTTTTCCAACGAAAATATAATAAATAACTTCAAAATTACATAACTAATTAAATACCTAATTTTTAAGATATAAATTAAAATGTTAAAAGTTTAGGTAGTATTGTAGATTATCACCCTCCTCCTTCTCCGTAAAATGACATTGTATTGGTTTAGGCAAACGTGTGAATTCCCTGAAAAACTGGCGGAAAGAGGAAACAACTTTATTATTTTAGAATTTAAAGTCGAGGATCAGTTTCGCATATAAATGTAACGTAAAATGACATTACATTCTCGCTCCATTCTAAGGTGTTATGGGATTTTACATTTTTTAGCTATTGAATATGTATTCAGTGCGTTATTGTTTTTTTTTGTACTTTTATAGCCTATTGAATGTGATTTTACTACTTTGCTATTCGAACTTCATGATCAATGTAAAAAAATAAATAAGTTAATGCCCTAATTAGTTAGAATAACCTTCAAATGTAGAATCTCATTTTTTAAGCGAGGTTTGTAATTAAGAAATTACACCAACGTTTGCAATTCTCTGAGTAAAAACATTTTATTAATTATAGCTCGCCCTTCCCAATTAATTGCTACCCAGAGGGTTGGCAGGTTTTGCTAGTGTATATTATATGATGATACTTTTTTAAAATTTTCATCCACATACATATATGTTTCATCCTTTTCCGGGAATCATCAGTGTGGGGGTACAGACTTAAAACACCCGACAGTCATGGAAAAAAAGAGAATAAAAGTATATATACACCTATACAAGCGAACATATTTTCGTAAGCTGTCATAATAGTGTTCAACAATACAATTGGAGGGATTATCGCTTTACGCACATCATGTGTTAAGGGGGCAATAAACAATATTATGATAAATGTTTTATAATCTGTATCTACATATACATGTGTTTAATCCTTTTCAGGGAGTCATCAGTGTAGATAATGCCTGTTCTACTGGTCCGGCGAACATAACTATGTTTAACAATCTAATTGGATTATATATATATATAGATATATATATATATATATATATATATATATATATAGAGAGAGAGAGAGAGAGAGAGAGAGAGAGAGAGAAAGAGAGAAAGAGAGAGCGAAAGAGAGAGAGAGAGAAAGAGAAAGAAAGAGAGCGATAGATAGATAGATAGATAGATAGATAGATAGATAGATAGATAGATAGATCGATAGATAGATTAATCTTTCCTGGATTAACTCATGTGTGACTTGCTGCTACAATTTTCGCGACGCCTTCGACGATGATTAACCTATTTTCTTTTTATTGCGCATTTTTTTCTTGTATTTTCTTAAATAATATTTTATCTTTTCCAATGTTGTCTTTGGTAATTCTTTTACCAACTTATCTCTCTGTATTCCTCTGATGGTAATAATGTCAATTTTTGAAAAGCCATGGTTTAAGGAAAGAAAACATATCTTGTTTTTCACAACTGATAATGTGATAGATTCATGATAAGTTCTAATTTAAAGGCATACATTATATCTTTATTTTATTATTATTTTTCTATTTTTGCACAACTTTCGTTTTCACGTCTACTGTTTATGTACATTTTAATGATCCGTAATTAAGATTAATCCTCGGTTGTTATCTGATGAAGTCTTCATTTTGTTTGCGTGGAATTGGTGTGTATTAATATAATAATTAATTTCAATATATACTAATTTTTCCGTCCACATATGCACACAAACAGAAAGAAAGCTTAAAAAGACATGAAAGGAAAAAGATTACGAAATACCAAGGTCTTATGTACGACATGAAAAGAAACTGGAATCTTAGGAAGATCTCCATCACTCCTGTAATCATACGAGAAACCGGACTAATGAAAGCGAATTTAAAAAAACTACTTGGCGAATACATTCGGTGAACCAAGTGCAAGAGAGATACACACAATTACACTTAAAGGGAGAGTTAGAATCTTAAAAAAAGATCTGTCGGCTGAAGTGTTTGAAATAGCATTCGGTAGGATACTCCATCCCCAGCAAAAACAAAGTGAAAAGAAAAAAAACACAATGATAAAACATAGTATTCGAAGCGTAAATAAGATCCCCTCGACACAGTTATACACTGGCCAATACGAGAAATGATGCACCTTATCCAAGTAATGCTACCTCAAACTTCACCAGACTAGATAAATTATTGTCCTAGAATTCGGTAAGACCAAGAAACTACAAGAAATATATACTACTATATAGTTAACTGGTCAATTGGATAGAGGAAAGGTAATGTTCTTCGCTTCTGTATAAATTCAATAGTTGACAGGTAAAGAAGAACTTTAATGCAATATTCGACTATCTATGTATCTCATATGAAGATCAAGTGTAAGCTTAGCTTAGGGAAGTGACCCCTGATTTCTGGGAACTTCGACTGAAGTAAAATGAAACAAACAGTAATAAAAGAAACGCTACAAAACGTTTTAAATTCAAGGTTTTCTCTACGGTTTCAATTTCATTCATTTTTTTGATAGGACCGCTAAATATTTTCGATAAACCGCTAAATATTAATATTATAATAACACCTATAATTTCACACGCTTTTACTCTTTCTTTGAAGCTATTTTTTATTCGTCAAATATTAAGAAATGTATTATCTTTGCTATAAAAGAAATTATATATATATATATATATATATACATATATAATTTGACTGATTAGTTTGATCGCACACGTGTGAGTGTTTGCTCTAAAAAAATTGTTTGTTCTTTTGTTTATTTTCACCTTAAAATGAAACTGATGTATGATGTGGATGTTTTTCAAGACACTCTAATCTGAGAACTCTTATTATTTGTGAACTTTTTCTGATGATTGTGTAGTGTTGCAGAGACGATATTGACATACAAATGTTGTTTGGCACAAAACAAATGAAACGGACCGTTAAATATATCTCACAGAAATTTGGAATTTTTGAAATGTGAAAAAAATAAAAATAATAAAACAAACCATGGTTATTGGAATATAATAAAACACTGTTCTATATATATATATATATATATATATATATATATATATATATATATATATATATATATATATATATATATATACATATATATATATATATATATATTCTTTGTGGTACAAAACTTAATTATTGCTATATACAAACCATATTTATTTACTAACATAATGAAATTAAAAGATAAGTGAATGAAAGGGCAAGCTGACCGGTTTCGAACCTCACTCAACAGAGCTAGACCGACGTTAAGATTAAGAGAAAAAATATGCTATGGGTATTATAGTAAGGGAAAGGGTGAAAAAATATAATCAAATAGAAACTATATTAAGTTCGAGAAGATTTAATTTTTGTATACAAAGAAAAAGTATCAAAGACTTAATGTAAATAGTTTCTAGAATGTTCAGAACAAAGGGAGAGTGTAACTTACTGAGAATGAGGAATAAGTAAACACTGAATGTTGAGGCACTGTAACTGTTATTTATTAGATGTTCGGCGATGGAAGAACCATATATATATATATATATATATATATATATATATATATATATATATATATATATACATGATGTACACGGTACCACATTTAGTTTAGTCTTCTTCGCTCCAAGCGAGATTAAGTATGCCATTACATTTCTGTATTGCATGTACAAAAGTAAAAACAAAATACGTTGAAACTGATACGGATTTCTAATAAAAAGTGATGTTAAGATTTTATTAATTCTTATCTAAAATACTAATATTAGAATCTGAAATTATATTAGATGTTATTTATTAAAAAGTATGTAAATAACTTGGCCGCGCATTCTCTGTGGGATACCGACTTTCCTCTTTTTATATTTATATTTATATTTTTTTGTGGGGACATGTTAGAACTTATTATAAATGTTGTTGATCCTTTGTTTTATTCTTGAGTGATAACATGACTTTATGCGTGACATTAAATATACACACACGAACACACACGCACACACAAACACACCCACACACACACATACATATATGTATATATGTATATTTACATCTAAGTTAATATAGCGTAGATATAGTACACAAAAATCAACTCTACGTCTGCAGTCGCAAATAAAATGTATCCAGACTCTATATAAGGAATATTGATAAAAATGAAGCAACTAACAACTATATTCATCTATATATATATATATATATATATATATATATTACACTTTCCAAGATATGTATGTATATATATATATATATATATATATATATATATATAATGAAGAAGAATGGAAAGGAATTAGAGAAGCAAAAGTCAAATAATAATTCAATTCAATTGCTCAGAGCAAGGTATATTCCGCAAAAAAGGCAATTTATTCAAGTTAAATTTTCCTTAAGCCAGGCTTTTCATTCTACCTGCTCTATCCTGGATATTTAGCTATATACTCTTCACAATAGGTTTCACTTTTCCTAAAAGTTCGCTTTTAGTACACCACTTTATATATATATATATATATATATATATATATATATATATATATATATATATTACACTCTCCAAGATATGTATATATATATATATATATATATATATATATATATATATATATATATATATATATATATATGTATATACTTATATTAGGACATAATAAACTACGTATATATATGTTGTTCTTTTTTATTTTTATTTTAATTTGTATGTATATATATATATATATATATATATATATATATATATATATATATAATCTTTTTTGACAAAACCATAACAATGTGTAGTGTTAAAATAAATAAAATTTATTTTAATCTGAACTTTCGAGAAATACAATTCTCCTTGTCAAAGTTATGTTTTTCTTTTTTGTTCTTCTTTTTCCCCATACTCCGATGGTAATGGACTTTTGGATCAGAAAATCACGTTATGTCTGCAAGCGAATTTACGCCAATTTGAATTAGAAAGGGTATTTAGACATTTTTTTTAAACCATTGTTTCATAATAGTATTATATTCTTTTGAAAGAACCATAACAATGTGTAGTTTTAAAATAAATAACATTTATTTTAATCTTAACTTTCGAGAAATACAATTTTCCTTGTCAAAGTAGTGTTATTCTTTTTGTTCTTTTTTTTCTTCATCGTCCGATAGTAATGCACTTTTTGGTCAGAAAATCACGTTATGTCTGCAGGCGAGGTTACGCCAATTTGAATACGAAAGGGTATTTAGACGTATGTTAAAACCATTGTTTCGGAATAGTATTATATTTTTTGGAAAAAAACATATATGGAAGTTTAATTTTTGTTATAACCGTGATTGCAATGTAAGAAAGAAAATGGAATTATTTCACTTTTAGTCGCAGGGATCTGACTGTCTTCAAAAGTTTTTTATACATACGATCCTACGATAGTTATCGTCATATTCTGCTAAAATTAAAGTCGGATGTATTCAACGTATCATTCATCCAGTTCCTGGTAGGAAATATCGAACTGTAATGCTGTCCACAAAATACGAAAATTATTTTATAGTTATAAGTATGGGTTCATGAAATTGAAAGCAAGATAAAAACGAGCGTTCATGGATTGTTTGTGCAAGTAACCACAGAACAATACATTTTTATGTCATGGGAAAAAGATTCACCCGAATCTAGTTTCATGACACAATATTTTTTTATAATTATTCACGTAATACGAGACTAGATACAATTATTTTAAACCGAGTTGATGTAACTTGAACTTGAAAAAAATTGTATTAAATTATTTGATGAAGATTACTAATTCATATTTTATTCTTGATGGATTTTCTTTTTTCAAGCACTATTTGCTTTTTCAAAAAATGTATATTTTAGGAATATTTATTTATGCGTAACCAGTTTTTGGGGTACGTAATTGGCGTAATGGATACAATCGCATACTAGGAATCTGAGAAAATACTTCACTTAATTCTAGACGAATACCGCTGGGAAACGGATTAATACCAACTTTCATCCCAGCTAAAAAGCTGTTGCTTAATTATTCGTATGTTATGTGATCTATGTGAAAAAATTGCCTTGGGTCGCATCTTAGTGTCATACATGGATAGGTGCAAATCAATAATGAACAATATCTGATTACCTTTAAACAGAAAGTACACGAGCCAAATGAATAAAAGAAATTTAAATCTCATCTGGTCATGGTCAGCGCACATACAAAGACACATGAAATAAGAAAAACACTAGCATGTGTCGTTTTCCTAGCTCACTACGAAACAGATCGTATGTCGGAACTTAACACCTTAAGTTTCCCTTTAAACAAACCAAGAAAGAATATAGTATTTTTGGAGTCAATAAATAACATATCAATTTATTTTGTTCTGGCTGTCCCTACCCGGTGTTGGCCGGGATCCAGTGAAATCATTTTTGTTTTCATTCTTATTTGTCCGCTCATTTTTAAACTTAATGTAACTGTGGTATTATATTCTTCAATTTCAAATAATTTATACCCATTTGTGATTTTTATATTTAAGTAGTTTTTTAATTGTTTAATATTAGAAGTCGTATCGGTCAGAATGAGTATTTAAATATATATATTGTAGTCCGTTACTATACTTGCCAATAACACGGTATAACAATGATGAATGAAAATTGCCTGGTCTGAAGTATAGTTTGATTTGTCAGCTTAAATGCTATTTGGGTCTAACTTTGAAAATCCGAAAAGATAATTTTATATGTTGGATTACTGCGTTATTAATATTACACCATCCATTAGTTGCCACTAGTCAACACTTGTACGTTAAATCCTTTGCGGTAATTATCGTGTTTCGGCATAGGGTAATCTTGTGCTGGTTGATATGTCATATAATAAATCGACCAACCATATGCTGGGAGTTTAGTGAAAGCTCATTTGAATTATTTAGTCAAGCGTTAAACGTATCATTTGGTTATTAGAGAACGGGAAGAGATTAACAGCTACATGTCTAACAAAATCTGCCACTTAGGCACGATTTACTCATGTAGAAATGCGTATTTATTAAGAATCATTAATTTGTTTCGAACTTGCGGAGGCGTAATGGTGTACGAGGGCGAACTAATGAAACGTCAACATGAATTAAAATCTTGTCTAATATTTTATCATAAGGTTGGAAAAGCCATGAACACATTATTTCTGACCTCTAATGTCCTAAAGATAGTTGACACTTTGGAAAAGAGTTAGTTATGTGCTAACTCCCTAAATCTATCTTATTGGGGAATGTTGATGTAACTCATCAGGCAGTTTGTACGAGGCCAAAGAGCACTACTTTGTACACTTGCTTGTTCTCCCCATGTTCCGGTTTTGTGCCACATATTCGCGTGTGAAAGGGGAGGGGGTTAAATACGTTGTGCAGTATCAGTATACGGCGATCGGAAATAATTTCTCCTCAGTCCTCTAAATCTGAAACGGCATGATCTGTTTTCAGTGTTAAATTACCTAAACTAAAACTACATATAACACCTTGCTAATCCACTCTGGTGTTATTTCAGAGTAGTCTTCTCTTGTCCTAGACTAGTTATTTTACCTAATAATTTGAGTATAGTGTTCTATTTAACTCATAGTTGGGGAGACAGATATATTAAATCCGTCCTCAAAAATTGATTCAATAGTCGCAACAAAACTCGAACACGATGCGTCCAATCTGCAGTCCGCGCCTGTAAATACTGCCGATAATCAATTCATTTTTGACGAATAGCATGGGAGAAAATATACGATGTATTATGTTTCATAGGAGTTCAAAAATGTGACCTTCTTTAAAAATATCCAATCCCTCTCTCTATCTCTCTATCTCTCTGTTGCTGTAGAGCTAATGCTAGAACGAAGTGCAGATTCACCAATTAAGGTATAAAAAAAAAATAAAAATAAAATCGGCAATAGACACAGTAAGAGCACATCTATAATCTGCTACACACACAGTATGAATTCAACACCACAAAGCAATTTGTAATTACAGATCCTTAACTCATAAGTAGGTTTGCATCTCACAACTTTAGGTCGAAAAGAAAAAAAAACGCTGTCCTTACTACATATGACCTATCTCTATATATTAAGATCTATGAGAAAATGATGAGAAAAATATTACTGATCCAAATGTAGACATTTTAGAAATAAATCAAACTTATCGAACATTTAAAATGAAGACACAAAATATTATTTCACCAATAGCTAAAATGACAGATATACTAATACATTTTTTCAAAATAGTTACATGATAGTTGCGACAAAACTCGAACAGCGACCGCCAAGTATACAGTTCGTGGCGATACGAACTGCACGAAAGCCACTCCCGTGTTGGTGTATAGCACTAGGGAAATACATAATGTCCCGTGTTTAATAAAATTCCATGATAAATGCCAGTATACTGAACTCATATGCCCTTAATATGGTTAAGATGAACATTCATATACACTAAATGTATAAAAGCAAGGAAATTTCCAATTTTTTACACTTTTATTGTCATTAATTAAGAGTATAACTACATATCAACCAAACCATTTCATTATCACATCACTACAGTATAAATATTTATGCCTGAGTGGATGAAGTGTCTGAGGTGCGCTTAAGAAAAAATTCTACCAATAAAATACATAGCCATTTTGTGCTCGAATACCCTTAATGACAATAAAAGTGTAAACAATTGGGAATTTCCTTGCTTTTGTACATTTAGTATATATGAATTTTTATCTTAACCCTATTAAGTGCATATGATTTCAGTATACTGGAATTTATCATGGAATGTCACTACTTTTGTAAAGGTTATGCCTCAATTCAATGGTCATTTTAAAGTTTTTTTCGAATTTTCTGGAAAACTAAGGTATATGATAAACTGAAATTAAAATGCCATCAACTAGACCCTAGAACCTCTATCTCTGCCAAAAATTAGTTGAATCCATCAAATAGTTGACGAGATATAGAGTGGCACATGCGTACGTACGTACACACGGATAACACAAAATCACGCCCGACCTTTCTGGATCTCTGGGTTGCCTTGACTAATGATGCTGAAATTATACACACTTATAGAACTTATCGAAAAAAAAATTGTGCAAAGTTTTACCTAATTTGGTTTATTGGTTTTTGAGTTATGATTGATCAAAGAAATGAGATTTCTAGCAGAGGCCGTTTTTGAAGTCTATTAAGGGACAGAGTGCTCTCGCACCTCCCTTGATTACGCAAATTTAATTCTTTCTACACCTATCCATGTTGTTTCTATTACCCCCTTTCTATCTATCTAGTGGTGTATGTTGCTGAACTGTTCTATCATTCTTATCACATGCTAAAAGTCGTAAGCATGTGGCAATGGTATCTATTCTTTTGAAGTATACATACATAGGATTATATAATTCTAGAAAAACATGACAAGATTCTAAATACTTAGCATCTTAAATACCGTTTGAACCCAAACCTATATTCAACCGCTCAGACTATGTGTAGCATATGTGGCCATAATTTGTACTCTGTCGCTTCTACCACCTCGCCACATTCGATGGAATTCTTGGGAAAACAGGGGTATGAAATTATACTTATCGTCGAAAGTTGCTGGACCGATCATAGCAAATCGATCTTCTATCAAACGATAAACGAGTGGGTAGCATTGATGAATACCAATTTAATTTTGAAATACCGTTTTGATATTATATGGTTTCTGTTGGTCAGTCACCGTTAAGATTGAAATGGCACGCCGAGGATGAATGGACGCATCTTTTTAATATCGGTGTTTATCTTTGTAATGTGATATTAATAATGGAAAAGCGATCTGCCCAAGAACATGGAACAAAAAAGCACGCCTTACTGTTCGAAACAAGCTCCACCTCTCGATAAATGCATTAAAGTGAGATACTCGTTGTCACCTTGGCGTGAGTCAGATCACACGATCGCGTGTCTGTAAAGAATGGAGATAAAAAGAGAGAGAAAGTAAGAGAGTAAGAAAGAGAGAAAGAGAGAGAGAGAGAGAGAGAGGGAGAGAGCTAAAGGAAGAGAGAGCGAGAGAGAGAGGGAGAAAAGAAGAAAGATAGCGAGAAAGAGAGTAAGAGAGGCGCAAGAGTTCGGGACGAATTGACACGTCATCTTAATCCCCAACGAAATGAATTGTCATTCGGGGGGAGATTGTCACCATGTGCTCTGTCTATTCGCGCTTTCCCCTTCATTACTTGCGTAGTGTGATCGATCTTGCGAGGCTTGTCAGTCTCGCAGTTAATGGAAGATTACTTACAAGTCGACGACTCTTACTCGTTTCGACTGATTGATAGGAAAGGGATTACAAGCGTTGCATTCGCTAGCGATTAAAAACGAACACAGCTAAAACTTCACGAAGATAAGTAAAAAAACAAAAAACAGTAATACTTGTTTTTAAAATGTTTAATTGGATACAAAAATAAAAATAAAAGCCAAAATAAACGAAAGAAATGTTAGCTGATATTTCTGAAGTGAAGTTATTTACATGTTTCGGAGTGTTTTTTCCAACGTTGTGTAATAATATTTAAACGCGATGCGAAAAAAAGTTTTTAATTGGAACTTTTCATATGATGAGGAGATGAAGTAGAATGGACTGTTCCATTAGAAGTCGAGTGAGAGCCACGTGTCCCGGCAGTTAAGTACCAACAGAAAGTCGCTAACTTAACGTATCAAATTGGCAGTTCAGACCCTTCTCTATTCACTGAATCTGTATAGTCAGCACTCACGCTTTGAGATACCTGTTCCCTCCTCACATTGTCGAGGCGTTGGGAGTATTATATGTGTGCACATGTAGATTATAAAGATAACATCAAACCACGAGGGGATTGTTAAAACCCAAGTAGGGTTGTTATGTACATTTTTTTTAATAATGTTTACCAAAGCCATTTTTGAAAAGAAAGAAAAGAAGAAAAAAAAGAAAAGAAAGAAGAAGAAAAAGAAAAAGAGAAAAGATAAGTATATACACATAGTACACTCTTCAAGCGGCAATCTCCTTCTTATTGTTTTAATAGGTAATAAAAAAGTTTAGTTTCTGTCTCTCAAAAATACTGAACTCAACTCTATCTCCGTACACACATTTAAATTCTCTATACTACTGCCTTCTGGTGGTTGTGAATTTATGTGTATATATTATTGTTGTGGGGTACAAATCACCCCTGTTGAAGAACTAATGGAAGCAACCATCTATAATAAATACCATGGTTGCAAAGACTCAAACAGAGGACATTCCTATTCATGTTTTACCGCATGGTAGGAATCCGGTCATCTCCTACCACATTTAGTGGCGTTACTGTATTGCTATGAATAAATACATTGTATATTTTAACCTGTCGCAATTTGTGGTTGTTATCTTTGTGACCCCTAGCACGGGTCTACAACAATTATGTCATGCCGGGCGAAGAGAGTGTTGTCTCTCGAGCTTACATGACAGAACCATCTAATCATGGATCTTACGTAACGCAACAGTCTCAGCGAGCACCCTCAAGAGACTGCAGCGTAACGAAAGAGCCATGATTAGATTGCCCTGTGATGTCAGGCCGCAAGACGACACGCTCTTCGAGATTCTTATCTCTAAGCTTACTATACGGGTAATAACTGATGCCCTTAAGCTGGCAGGTTGAGATGGTTTGGACATGTTGAGCGAAGCACCGGTTTGATCATCGAGTACGAAACATGCCCATCGCATCAAGTCTGCAGGCTGGAAAATCTAGGCTTTCTCGGGATGAGCTGTGTAAACGTGACCGTGCAGCCCTGGAGATTACACACTAGATCCTCGCGACCGCCGAGCCTAGAGTAGAAGAGTTAGATCAACACTGACAGGCAGGCCCCATCCTCTTATAGAGGACTAATCAAATGTCTGTTCAAAAATGACTCGGATGAAATAAAAGAAGAAGAGTTTTCTTTGTACGTATTGCGCTCCTAATTTAATTAATGTATTTTTATTTTTCCACATTTATTCATATAATTCGCGGTGTTCATGATCTTGGTTGCTGTCATTACTCACATTTGCTTCAGCCGTTTAGGTATTTCTCTTGAGTGAAGCGAAATGAATGCACAAAGTGGTTATTTTTATAACAAATGAACACTGATTTGGTATAATATTTCTAGCGGAGTGAATCAAAAGGGGAGATAATTCGAATTCATTTAAGTGTCTTAATTATGTACTTAATTTTCCAAAAATGGACGTCAATTCGTTAAATCCTGAAGACATTTGATTAAATTAAATATATTTTATATGATGTCCTAGATACCTAAATAAATCTATTTTATTTTATTTTTAATACCGTTTCGGAATGTATTTTATTACAAAAATACTGTGTTTAAATGTTTATGCTGACACATTATCATGCTTCAATATCTGTGTTAAGGTTTCCCGTTACGAAAAGAAAACGAATATGATCGTTTCGTTATGAGCCCCCCTAAAAAATATTTCGAGTTATCTCCCATTTTGAGTCACTCTTCTAGAAATAAGGAAGGGAATTTTGTTCGTCACCATTTTGTTGTCATAATGCAAAAGCAGCACATGTTCTAATATGAGATTTTCTTGTTTGATAGAGATTGTTATTCATACGGAAATCGTCCGTACCACTAGTCGGGTCGTTATAGATAAACACAGGAAAGCATGCGTGCCAAAAATATTAAATGTTTTATTATGTATCATACAGACTTGATCACTACGCAAATACATGGCTCAAACAACTGGCGGTTGTATCATTCATCCGAACTTGTACTTCCTAAATTAATAGTGGGTCACCTTTGGCATACCTTCCGAACCTAGCACACCAGCTTTCATTTAACGGCTTGGGACTTTCCGATCACACTAGAAATAAATAAACACCATTTCAAAACAAAAACGGGGTAACAGTCCAGTACATACAAACTTCTGTGTCATTCCTACGAGATTAAAATCAAAAAAGTATTTCTACAACATTATATTTTTCTTAGAAGAAACATTATCAGTCTGTTACAAATTTTCGATGACTTCATTAAAGAAAATACATACTCTAGCTGAGAAAACCAACCACTTTTTAAAGACTTATAGGTTGTTAACTACCTTTCACAAAACTGCCATATTGGTATGAATATTAGATCGTGTCTGATGAAAAAGTGAACATATTGGTCGCAAATCTTATATATATATATATATATATATATATATATATATATATATATATATATATATATATATATATGTGTGTGTGTGTGTATATATATATATATAAATATAGATATATAAATGTATATATATATAAATATATATAAATATACATATATAAATATGTATATATATAAGTATATATATATATATATAAATATACATATATATATATAAATATATATATATGAATATATATATAAATATATATATATATAAATATATATGTATATAAATATATATATATGAATATATATATATATATAAATATATAAATATATATATATAACTATATATATATATATAACTATATATATATATATAAGTATATATATATATAAATATATATATAAATATATATATATATAAATATATAAATATATATATATAAATATGTATATAATTATATATATATATAATTATATATATATATAAATATATATGTATATAAATATATATATATATAAATGTATATATATATAAATTAATATATATATATAAATATATATAAACATATATATATATAAATATATATATATATATATATATATATATATATATATATATATAGAGAGAGAGAGAGAGAGAGAGAGAGAGAGATAGAAGAAAAAAGAATGATAAACATGCGACGATTGTCCAAATTTATTTCAAATTTCAATTGTTCAATGCAAGGTGTATTCAGTAATAAACTAGTGTTAATTTTATATATATATATATATATATATATATATATATATATATATATATATATATATATATATATATATATATGCTGAAGAATCTCGATTGAAAAAGGACGAAACGTATACGTACATAGATAATAAACAATAACAAATATTTATATTTGAAGCTCCTCGTAAAAAAGTAGAGCACTGTAAATGATAGTACTAACACAGCACGACGTCACTTGCTTCATATGCATCATTCCTCCCCTTATAGAGGTAGAATGCCTGTACGTCCCGCCGCTTTAAATGTGTTAATTATCATTGTTTATAAGCTATTCAGAATTGGCCGATACCAAAATTGGCCGTTGGATTTGGGTTGAAAAATACTTGTAATCCAGATAATAAACAATAACAAATATTTATATTATATATATATATATATATATATATATATATATATATATATATATATATATATATATATATGTTTCCCTGGTCTATTGTCTGGAATACCTGCTTGGCTGAAGGCTACACAAATACATTCACTCTAAGCGCAAATACTTGTTTCTATTCTGAAAAAAATATATTTCCAATCGAATTCAGAGTTAATATTTAAATTAGTTCCATATTTTATCATTCATCAAATTTTGTGTGTACCGTCCTTTGTTGTGAATTCGGACTAGCGGCACGCTGACTCAGAGTCAAATGTTTTCCTGTAGTATTCAATAATGAATACATTGATTGATACAAGAAGAAGTCACATTATAATGTAATTATTATGATTATTGTTTACACTTTGCTGAGATTAAAATACTGAAAAATTAATTAAAATACTGATTCAAAATGCATATGACAATTTAAAATACAGTGGAACGTCGGTTTTCGAACATAATTTGTTCTAAAACCGAATCATATTTTCCTATTAAAAATAATGTAAAAACGTGAAATTCGCAAACTTTATATTGAGACTATTTGTAGGTATTTAGTAGGTATTTAAATTATTAAGCATCATTTATATTATTGTTTTATGTACTAACTTTAATGTAGGATATAAAACTATATTTCGTACATAAACGTTTAATTAATAAGACTATTTTAGCGTATATTTTGACCATTTTACTACATTCTTGTAATTAAAAAAAGATTTAGCAGGTATTTAAAAATATAGTACCTTAAAAAACGCATTCAAAAATAAAAACTCAGATTGATTTAATAAAATCAGATATTGATTTAAATCTTAGGATTGGAAACCCTGCACAGCGCTGTAAACGTTTCATCAGACGGTATGCTTCTGAAGCCGTTGGGTTTGTTTGGGAAGATACATTTTGTTAGAACAAGAAGCGATTTCCGGCTTGAATCTTTTGTTCGAAATTTGAATTGTTCCAGTTCCGAGTCGTTCATGAATCGAGGTTTTACTGTACAGTTATTGTTTGGTAAAATCTATCAAGCCTATAAACATTTCGTCACATAAGGTCTTATTTATTCATCATAAGGAATTACAAAAAACATTATTACAATATTCTCTGATACGACCGATAAAAATGCTGTTTTATTATTTAGAGATTAAATAACAAAACTTTATAAGAAAAAAAATTAATTTCAGTTGAAACGTGAGAGGATTTCGTATAAAGGAATGATTTTTGCACGCAAATTTACAAGCAATGGCGATCTCTAAACTACATATCTGTTTCGTCACGGTAAATCTGCTTCTCCGGTAACTGATTGTTACCTGAAATATAAATAGTAGCTAAATATAGCTTCCGCGTATTTTAATCTATGAAAAATGTTTAAAATCTAATTCATCACATATCTCACTATTTACCTTTATTCTATAGTAAGGATGAATTTAAACCCTGGTTAGTCACATTCGACAACCGTAGATCAGTCACCAACTTTTACTGTTATGCTATCACAAGCTATTAAGTATAAGAATTGTTCTTTTAAAAATGCTCTATAGTTTTTTGTCGAAAATAGTAACGTATTGTTTTTTTAGACTGAGGTGGACGGCTTCTAAGTTGTTTCAAGGCATTTTAGATATCTTATATCAGTTAGTTATTACAGTTAATATGTACAACATATCAGGCAATTCAACGACATTGTATAAAATAGAATGAAAATAGCAAGAAATAAAATAGATAAGAATATCACTACAAAACATGTGAATGATGAAACAAACTAATTATGTATATAGATTTTCTATTGGTGTTCTTGTCAAAACAGTACATGTGAAAGGATCTCTTGCATGTTGCTTTATTGTGACGTATACATGTTCGCTTCCATAACTTTGTTACAATATTTCCCGGATTTATTTACTTTAGCTTCTAGTTTAATTTAGATACGGGTACAAAATGTCAATAAAGCAATTTAAGCAATATGATGAGCTTTTCAAGGGTTTGTTCGCCGAGTAGAACTACCCGCTTCTATCAACTCTGGCGCCTTTAAACAACGAGGAGCTCCATACTAGGATAATGCGTGATCATCAAATACATGTGGTATTTTTGTTTTTCCAAAACTCGTCGTATAAAATATTAATATTTAAAATGTACAGAATTATATGTTTCCTTAATAATATACAAACTTCAAAAATGGCGATTTGCGATCAAGCGAACACATCAAACACAAATAAATATGTATTATTTTTATTATTCAGACGACAATTCTCATCTCGGATGTTATTCTTACAAAGTTTCGACCAATGTAACCTGCTTCAGGTGTATTACTGCCCGAAACGTTGTGCGCATAAGATCCAAGATGAGAACAATTGTTAGAATAATCCAAATTATGAATCCTCATTATAAAAATCCGAAGCATTAATAAATATTTTTTTGAAAATTCACACTCATAGTTTCATTTTATGACTATGTAAGGGTAATGTTCCTTACATTCGGCTGTTTTTTTATGGATCGCTACATTATCTGGTAATATATAGTTAATGGGTGTTAATTATTCAGAGTAAAAGTGTTTTTGTATTACTTCATTTTTTTTACTTAACATCATGTTCTACTTTTTAGAAATTACATTAAACACTTAGTTATAAAAAATGTAACTTGTACACGTGAACCGGTGAAAAAATGATTTTTATAATGTATTTTTCTCCTTGTTAACATATTATGAGTTTAGACTAATTTGTGTGTGTTATCATCAATCCTAAAAAAGTAATATCTGATCTTTCAAATATGGTGGAATCAAAGATTTTAAAGATAGATTTCAGGATGGCATAGCAGTGTTTATTATAGGGGTGCGGCGAACACTTTGCCGAGTAAATTGGTTTCTGCAATGAGAAAGATACAATTCCCCAATGTTAAAATATGTAAATAGTTTAGTTTTTATTGATTAATCGGGTTAAACTATTCATTTAAACATAATATAATCCCATAATTAATTAATAAAAGAGTCTAAAAATAACTTACCAGGCAGTTTTTTGAAAATTGGACATATTATATTGGGTATAACTCTGTTTATTTTTTTCTTTGTCACCCAAATGCACTAATTAAGGGATGTAACTATGTTGACACCTTTTGGAATATATCATATTAATCTTAATTCTCTTTGTTTTTCAATATATATATATATATATATATATATATATATATATATATATATATATATATATATATATATGTGTGTGTGTGTGTGTGTGTGTGTGTGTGTGTGTGTTGATCAAGTTGAACTATGTTTATAAAATGAACTTACACCCGATGTTTTCAAGAATGGTCAATACCAAGTAAGGCATTTATAAAATTACATAGACAATATTATAGTCTTACATCAATCACCCGATTTTTCGATGCTATTGAATCTTATCAAAGACTGAATAAAACACAAATTAACAGTGAACATTGAGAATCTAGCATTAGAAATATCACCAGCAAAAACCCGATTTTAGGAGGGAAAGAAATGGGTAAAATATATAGGAAACTGAAGGTCTAAAGACAACCAAAGTTCGTGTTGGCGCAAATTTAGGTCACTATACGCTGACTTATCAAGTTTGCACTCATGAACCCTAACTCCCTCTCTTATCGCGCATCCATTGATTGAACACCTGTTTGACCGAACAATCATGTGGGGTAGAAAATAGACAAATCAACATATACATACAATGAGAGATACATATATATATTTCTATGACAGAACGCTACGGAAGGCTTAAGCAATTATTAATTACTCAATTAAGTTGGACTAAAACCTACAGTGTTTAAACTCGTTGTCAGATAGTTTGATCATAGGGAATACATTTATATTAAACAGTATTACGAAATATCTTTACACCCTACTACTAATTACCAGCATTATTAAGATCACTACCATTACTATTTTTACTATGGATATTCCTATCATGATAAGTACAAGTATAATAATTATTACTCTTATTATTTTTGCTAGGTTTGTTCTTTTCTATCCCTGTTATAATCATTTCTATTCCTGCTACATACCATGTTATTATTATTATTATTATTATTATTATTATTATTATTATTATTATTATTATTACTGTTAATTCTATAATGATAATTATTATTATCATTAGTGTTACTATTATTGTTATTATCGTGACTATTACTATAATTATAATTACAATTATTATTTCTATTATTATTATCATTACTGTTACTATTACTGTCATTATAACTATCTATTTTTATTATAAACATTATTGTTATTTTAATTATATTACTATTATTTTTACGATCCATCATATAATATTATTATTATTATTATTATTATTATTATTATTATTATTATTATTATTATTATTATTATTATTACTATTATTACTATTATTATTATTATTATTATTATTATTATTATTACGATTATTGCAATATTTATCACAGCTGTTTTTGTTGTAAATCCTATTATTATATTTAGCATTCATTTTTAGCTATTTTCCTTATGTGTATTACTCCTATTTTTACTATTTTCACTACAGCCACCATCAGTATAACTATTATTATTATTATTATTATTATTATTATTATTATTATTATTATTATTATTATTATTATTATTATTGTAGTAGCGACAAGGACGGTAACTCCAGGTCCTAAATTATACCTGTAATATTATAACATATTTTCTTTGTCTTTGCTCCTTATTAAAAGAGAAATTTAAGGGCTTATACATAAATTCCATTGTATTATTCATTTTTAATCTTTTAGGTAAGGCTATATCTCGGACTTTAATTAGTTTCATTTGATTCTACCCTGGTAATAAATTATATCTATCCGGGCGTGCATAATCTTTACGCTATATAGTTAAGTCTTTTATGTAAAATGTTCTAGTTTGTTCACGAACCTATCCAGAGTCAGCCGTTTAAAGTGCCTTCCATTAAAGTCTATTTAATAATAATAATAATAATAATAATAATAATAATAATAATAATAATAATAATAATAATAATAATAATTATATATATATATATATATATATATATATATATATATATATATATATATATATATATATATATTTGTCAGGTAAACCTAAAAAATCAAAATCGAGTTTGTTCCCTTGAAGAGTTATCGCCCTGCATTTGGGAGATGTCGTCCGCGGACAGTGAAAAGTAAACAGACGATCTGACAATCAAACAAACATCTCGCGTACAGCGATTTTTTCTACATTCTTAAATTAATCAGTGTGTTTGTTAAATAAATCTGTTAAAGGTTCTACTTCGTACTTCCTTCATTTTTCTGAGTTGTAATTGAACTGAAACGTATAAACATCAAGACATAACATTTTGGCGACGAGAATATATTTTTTTAAAGAATCACAGTAACGCAAATTTACACTTTGAAAGATTGATTGCACCATACAGCAATTAATGCAACACCAATTGCGTTTAATGGAATTATTTTCAGAGAGATTCTCAACACCTGCACCATCGCTTTCAGAAACATAACTTATGACATCGGCAGAATCGGTTGCAACTACAATTGCGGAATTCCATTACGACCCAATAGCTAGATCGACGTTCTGTACGTGGTTTTCACGCTTTGGGGATCTATTCAGTGTGGAATTAAAAGAACAAATAGACGACTTGAAAGTCAGACTACGGAAGCTTGGGACGTCGGAACACGATCGGTATGCAAACTACATACCGCCTAAACACCCACGTTACTACAATTTGAGGCAGATTTTCGGTGAGCAGATTTCGTTATTTAATATGCGTCTCAATTGTCTCGGCATAACGAAGTCTGATTCGACCGATTTTCCACTTATGCAGGCATTGTAAACAGAGAATGGGGACGTTTTAAAATATCTTTTATCACGGGCGTTCGATTCAAATGTTTAATTTCTGTGTGTGATTTGAGTTCAGCGGAGGAGGCAAACATTCGTACACAGATTTTGTCAGAAATAGAGCAAAATCCAGAAATTACAGTGCAGTACTCGATATTCCACTCAACCGGATATGTGAGGTCGTATCCAGATCGGCACCCCAGAACAGCATTATCGACAAAACCAAATACATCATGAAACACTTTTCTTTAGTCTTCACAAACAACTTGGGACACTGCAAACTGGAATAGACCACACTGCCCCTTACACCATTTTCTAAGCCTGTTTTTCGACCCAAACGCCGAGTGCCATATACTGCATTGCCACTGGTGGACCAGGAACTTAAACGACCTGAGGAAATGAAGGTCATCATACCGGTAACATATTCATGGTGGGCAGCACCCATTGTGGTAATAAAGAAAACCGATGGTTCAATTCGATTGTGTGCTGATTTTTCAACTAGCCTCAACGCAACACTAGTGGATCACCAATACCCATTGCCAATCACATATAATCTCTACACCATAATTAATGGTGGCACTTCTTTAAAAGATTTGACCTCACAGAGGCTTATCTGAAAGTCGAAGTTGCAGCAACCCCCGGGAAGCTGCTTACTATAAATACACACCGTGGATTATTCCAATTCACTCGTTTACCTTTTGGGGTAAAAAACAGCACTTGCCATATTTCAACAGATTATGGACACAATGCTCACTGGCATGGAAGGTACAGCTGCATACTTGGATGACATCATTGTTGTTGGGCAATCCAACCAGGAGTTGACAAAACAGATCAGTAAGGTCCTAACTTGCATCCAAGACTTTGGTCTCCATCTCCGACCTCAAAAGTGCCATTTTTATTTACCGTCCATTAAATACTTGGGATTTATGTTCGATTGTCAGGGCAGTCGTCCAGATCCTGCTAATGTGGCAGCCATTCAACACATGTCACCCTGATCGGACGTTAGCAGTCTACGTGCATTTCTGGGAATCGTGCGTTACTACGGTAGTTTCATGCCTTCACTCCATCAAATAAAATCACCACTCAACAAACTGTTGACAAAAGACACAAAATTGGCCTGGCCCGTAGACTATCAGAAATCATTTGACAAAATCAAAGCAGTCATTAACTCTGACCTACTGCTCACACATTTTTATTTTAAATGAGAAAATAGTCTTGGCAGCGGATGCATCAAATCATCGCGTGAGAGCAGTGATATAGCATATATTCACAGATGGAACTGAGAAAACTATCATACATGCAGCCAGATCCCTGACACCCGCTAAACGTAGTTATAGTCAAGTGGAAAACGAAGCACTGCCATTGATTTCTGCTATGAGAAAATTCTATAAGATGTCGTTTAATCGTCACTTTACACTTCTGACATACCACAAGCCACTACTTTTAATAGTTGGCTCAAAAACGTGTATTCCAGTATATTCAGCCAGCCGATTACAACAGTGGGCAACCATTCTACTGGGGTACGATTACGATATACAGTACAGCCGAGCAACATAATTCGGCCAAGGTGATGTCTTGTCACGACTCATCAGTGCACAATCAGTTCCAGACGACGAAACTGTCATCGCTTCCATCAACATCGCGAACGTTTTTCAACGCCTAGACAATTCCAGTGACACGGATTGATATAAAGCGAGAAGCACAAGATCCAATGATGCAAAAGGTGTGCAGATTTCTACAACATTAATGACCTCCTAACCTAACGGGAGACCTTCAACAGTTCAAACGCCGCAGTGGCTCTCTTTCTGTCATTGATGGTTGTTTGATGTTTTCAGATCATGTTGTTGTTCTCGCTAAGCTCAGACAGGCAGTCCTTAAAGAGCTACATTCGGGCATTCAGGCATTAATCGCAGTGTGCTCTATTGGCCTAACACTTACACAGACATTGAGCGTACTGTCAAACGTTGTATCCAGTGTATCGAAGCGAAGAAGAATCAACCTCAAATTATTGATTCTCGCTGGACATACCCAGAGCGATCATGGTCCAGAATACACGTAAACTTTTCTGGCCCAATCAATGGGCTTAGTTTTCTGGTAGTTGTGGGTGTCAATTCCAAATGGCCAGAAGTTTTTTCAATTCAACATACTGACACTAAGTCTATGGTAACAGTATTCAGGCAGCTATTTAGTAAACACGGCTTGCCCGAGACTTTAGTATCACACTACGGATCACAATTCACGTATGATTCATTCCAAAAATTATGTAAATCGTGTTGCATAACACACGCCCGGTCGCCACCCTATCATTTTCAATCCAATGGGCAAATCAAAGGTTTGTAGACATATTCAAACGGACACTACTCAAAGCAAGGGGAGGGAACAACAGAGTAAATACTACATGCTTTCCTCCCTTCATATCGAATAACACCAAATAGTTCTGTGAAAAATGGTCTGTCACCAGCTGAGGGGCTCATGGGACGAAAATTCCGTACAGCACTGTATGCTTTACGACCTCAGCGACAAAGACAACAACAAGCCCCAACAAAACAAAAGCATTTTCAGTTGGCACACCAGTGTTTGCTCGGAATTACAGACCTGGCAAGCCAAACTGGGTACCAGACATCATACACAAAATAAATGGGCACTTCCTGTATTATGTCCAAGTCGAGAGTCAAGTCTGGACATGGCAACAAACCTGTTACGTGCTAGATACACTGGAAACAACTTAGTTCACAACAGAACAACCCTTCCGTTCGATCTGTTAATGGTCGCATTCGAACTGCCATCTGCATCACCTCCCAATCAGACGAATACAGATGGGAATTATGAAAAACCTCACAGGAGTTGGCTAAAGCGCAGTAACACTCGAGGTAATCATCTCCAAGTTTACCCTAAATGCACTCGGTACAATTAAATAATTAAACGGTGGGGGGTGTTATGTCAACCTAACAAATCAAAATCGAATTATTTCCCTTGAAGAGTTATCGCCCCTGCATTTGTGAGATGTCGTCTGCGGACAGGGAAAAGTACACAGACGATCTGACAATCAAACAAACATCTCGTGTACAGCGGCTTTTTCTACATTCTAAACTAATCAGTGGGTTTGTTAATTATATATGTTTAAGGTTCTACTTCTTTAATTTTTCTGAGTTGTAATTGAACCGAAACGTAAAAACACTAAGACATAACAATATTATATGCTTATTTTAATTCATCCACTACATTGGCATGTTTATCTCATCACGCAAAAACTAAGTATGATATTTCACGCAGATGTTTATATTGGGAAAGCTACTTTACCTTGATTACGATATATATATATATATATATATATATATATATATATATATATATATATATGTGTGTATATATCTATATCTATGTATATGTGTATATAAATACACATATCTATATATATATACGTATATATATGCATCTGTTCCGATGGATACTGCACCCCATACTGGTGTTGTCTTGGCCTCCGATCAATGGGTCTGTCCTGTGCAGTTCTGGGAGGTCCACCTTCCCAGGCTTTGCCTCCCCTCTTTGGGGAGGAGTAAGTTTATTGCTTACTGTCTGAGGCGCCTCTACCGGGGAATGCCGTTGGGGTTGCCCAGGCAATTTTTAAACCGCACTTTCCCGACCCGACCTTGGTCACATCTTACTTGTGGGAATAAGATAAAAACTGGCCTTGTGCCTAACTCCTAAAGAGGAGTAAATCAATACTCTATAAGGCACATTAATTAGCATTTATGTGTATATAAGTAAATATATACACTTTCATCTTTTCACGTTTAAGTTAGCAAGTAAAACACACGCACTTTACTAGTTTCTGGACGAAACCATTTCACGTGATGAGGGGAAGAGAGACTCCCTTAATCCTCCGCCTGAAGTTTATTCGGAAAATAATCCCAGACTCAATAATAAAATGTCCACGAGGGGTATTTTTGTACGATAGTTGTAGCGGGGCAGAACTCGATTATTTACGGGGACGGTTCAACAAGAACTTGTTTACATTGGACTTGAAGACAAACACGTTGTATTCGGCTGTGAAGCAAGCTTGCGGCACTGTGTTCGACAGACGGGTAGTTAAAGGAAATACACTCTTATCATGGAAGTTTCGTCTTGGGCACGCAGAGTGAGAAAGGGAAATCATTTACTGTGGTAGTAGCTAGGCAGGTTCTAGTTGCGAATGTTTTACAAGGGGGCCATAGATCTGAGCTCATACGAGCACCTGTCATGAAAGGAATATATGTATATACAGTATAACTCTTTGACCAAGATCAAAGTGTAATATCTGTTGCGATGGATACTGCACCCCATAGACCGGTATTGTTTTGGCTTTCGGGGCTTGATTTCCGCCGGTCTGGGTCTGCCCTGTGCAGTTCTAAAAGTCCACCCTCTCAGGATTTGTCTTCTCACCCTTTGAGAAGGGGTTAGTTTATTGCTAATCGCCTGAGGCGCCTCTACCGGGGAATGCCGACGGGGCTGCCCAGGCAATTTCTAAAGGTAATAGGCGCACTTCCTCTAAAGTGCTGACTTATCAACTCCTACTTTCTGACTTTGTGTCACATTTTACTTTGTGGGAGATAGAGAACTACCAACTCCACAGGCTATTGCCTTCATACGCTGTGAACAACATTGAATATGAGCTTCCTAGGCTATTATCTTAGCTTAGCTATTAAAAAAGAAAATCATAAAGTTAATTAATATATTTCTATGAATTAATATATTTAAAGGTATTTTTTCTCGATATACTAACGAACATACACTCTTTTTTAAAGTAGCAGAAAGAAATAAAAAAAATTACTTATATTCTTGGAAGAAAAGTTTTTGATTTAATAACTACGATATAGAGATATTCGTGCTCTACACAGAAAAATATTCATCTAGAAAATGGCATTGAACAAAGTATTTAAATTGCGAGAAAAAATCAAATAAAATCAAAATAATCATTGAACGGTAATGATTTTGAACATCGGGATATTTAATCTTTGTTGTGCAGTGATATGAATGCAGTATTTAATAATGATTTTAAAAAACATATTTAGGCATTTAATGTTTATTAAATCACTTTGTTTATGTATAGTTTCTTTAATTATCCTCATAAAGTATTACTATTTTGGCCAAACCTATACTCATTTTCTATATATTATCTTATTATGAAGATCGTCTAATTTATCCTACGCTATGAACAGATCAAAATGCATAGCGTAGAACTTTTAGTATATATATATATATATATATACATATATATATATATATATATATATATATATATATATATATAATCAAGGTAAAACACCCACTGCGTAGTAATCTAAAGAATTTCAACCGGGTTTATAGAAAGTGTCCAATATCAAAGAGAGCTTTTATATATGATTATTTACTTACACAGACATGTACAAAATCTGCGACACTGGCATGTCGATGTAATCGATCAACAGCTATTATAAACTGAGATCTCATCAGGGAGAGTTAGAATCCGATCTTAACCTTAGATCATATATATATATATATATATATATATATATATATATATATATATATATATATGTATATGTATATATATATTGATTATACTATATATATATATATATATATATATATATATATATATATATACATACATATATATAGTCACTATCGAAATTCAGAATAAATTTACTACACTTATTTACAATATGTCAATGTCGTACTCAATCCTGTGTAATTTATGATGAAATATATGTATATATACATATATATATATATTTATTTTGTTATTCATCATAATATATATATATATATATATATATATATATATATATATATATATATATATATATATATATATGTATATATATAGTCAGTATCGAGCTTCAGAATAAATTTACTACATTTATTTACAATATGTCAATGTTGTACTCAATCCTGTGTAATTTATGATGAAATAAATTCCTAGAGACCGTCGAAATGAACTCTGTCGTTAAATTTTCAGACTTAGTCAACCTAAATAATAAAATGCCACTCATTGATGTAACGATAATACACTAAGAATGATTTTCTTCTACGAAAAAAAAACATTAATATAAAATATCTATCAAATCGAACGCCCAACCGTCATAAAATAGTGTCATAAAATCTTTATTTTTCGTGCAAAATAAATCTCTTCCTTGCAAACAATATCCAACATCGTATTCGAAGAAAGTATTAAGAAGGCTAAAGAAATGAAAAATAACACTGGGTATTAAAACTATACAGCGAAAACTTCCCTAATAATATTAAACGCATCAAAACTGATTTACCATATAACAATCTATATCAACCATCAACTTGGCAAACATATTATTTAAATTAATGCACACACACACACACATATATATATATATATATATATATATATATATATATATATATATATATATATATATATATATATCCTGACGAACCCGATAAAAAATAACCTTCAAATATCTATACACTACTTAGACTGTATATCTTTTAGTTGTTATCCTTATTGTTTGTTTCTGTGCAATGTTGATGACGTAAGAAAGGGTTGATATCATGAAGGGTGATATCACAAACAAAAACAGGTAGTGCATAAAAAATAGATGGAGTATTACCTTGCACGGTTCATGACGTCACTCAATAAAGACGTCATCAATCACATCAGAGAAAGAGGGGAAAATCGTTTATAGAGCCGATTAGCAAGACGACCGTCTAGTACTATACCACAACTAAAATCAATAATCTTTCTCTAAAAGTAACTCCGTACTTCTTGGCCTTTTGGCTTGGATCACAGTGTAATATCTGTTCCGATGGATACTACACCCCATAGACTGGTATCTTCTTAGCTTTTGTGTCTGTATTCCGCCGGTGTGTGGCTTTGTCCTGTGCAGTTCTAGGATGTCCATCCTCCCAGGCTTTGCTTCCCCTCTTTGGGGAGGAGTAAGCTTATTGCTTATTGGCTGAGGCGACCCTACCGGGGGATGCCGACGGGACTACCTAGACATTTTTCTACTGCTAATTACTGTTTTTTATTATTAATGAGACAAAAGAAAAAAAATATGTATTCACCTGAGCTATAATTAAGCGATCATTTAATTTGGAAATCAGAATATTAATTTTAGCATCTCTCGAAAAACACATGGGAGAGATTGGCAAATGAAAACTAAACAAAAAATCTCTCTAGTAATTGCCAGACTTGAACATTTTAATTATGTAGAATGATACACTCCAACACATAATTGCGTATAATGATAAACATATGGAATGAAAGTGGTCTATGTAAGATCTGTCAGAAACAGGTCAAGGCCTTATTTTATGACACAACACATTTGCAATAATATGCTCGTGTCTCGCTTCCAACGTATACACTAATTGGGAAGTTTCTATCGGGAATTTTACTGCTTTTTCAACACTTTGAGAACGTGGTGGCAAATTTGGCAATTCCAGTTCTGTGTCATTCAAAAATGACTTTAAAAGTTCATCTTCGGTAAATCTTCATGAAAATTCAGGTTCGCAAATTCCACTTTGTGAATCCCTAATGAAATAAGATCAATGATTGTCTTGAACTTGTTGCTGTTATTTTTAAAAAATCCTTAGAAGTTAATTAATTGAGTTAACTTCAAAATGTATTCATACTTACTTTTATTTGAATAATGAAATTAGTACAAACATTTGAAATAATTCGATACATCGAGGTAACAAATTGAATCAATTTCATATGAATTTACTTACTTACTTGCTTCTTCGCTCACCTTTTAGATTTCAACACATACAACACATTCTCAGCCAGTAAAGCTAAATGATTATGATGTGCTATTTTAAGGTACTCTGTTGGATTGCGTGTGGATTCTTTTGGTTATGTTGAAAATATACAGTTGCTGGCTATGGAACTTATTACCCCTTTTTACTTACAACGAACTAACTTCATATACATTAATTATCAATTCAATGAGGCTGTACATTTTGCCAGACATTATTACTGATAAGAACTTCGTGTGCATACGTACATTATCCCGATTGCGAAAGTTAACCATCTTGCCTGATTTATGAGCTCAATTTTCCAGGAAACAAATTTAAGGTGAACTTTCCCTCTCGAAAGTCCTTCTGTATATCCTAAGATAAGTCTTCGGCCACAGGTTAGCGACCTTATTTTCATCAGTACTAAAACAAACACCCATAGGAATACTAACAGGTAAAAATCTTACTTGGTGTTAACCTTTATATTTATTTCAACATAATTAACACAGAGGACCAGTGAGCGTTGTAGGACTTCTTGTGGTTCAGTCAATATACCTACAAAGAGCTAAAATTGGAAGTTCGTTTTTAGTAGACATTTAGTAGACATTAACCAATTGCCTGTAATCTCTGTATTTTTTGTCACAAAGTGTTACAAGTCCGGCTTCACAACTTGTATTCGTATAGATGTTCTCTAGTAAAATAGCCTAAATATGTAGATGAACTATTGGATTTGAACAATATACCAGAAACTTCATTTGTAAGAACGACCCCAGTAGTACTAGTATTAGAGATAATCCTATGAGTGTGATATCAATGTTTATGTTCCATCTATTTTGTGAAAGTGAAGTGGCGTTCGTTTTCCTTTGCTTTTTTATAATATTTTGTGTTCATTTTACTCCAGCATTTACATTGTTTCATTCCTGCCTTAGCTCTATCTATTTTACATTTAGCAATACTGATATGTTTTATATCTTCATTAGATTGGAGAAAACCCATGGTCTCTAAGTCCAAGTGAAGGCGTTTACAAGACTGACTCCGAGGTTGGAAGAAAACCCACCCTCATTAAATCCATAACATATGAGGAATTTTAAAATGATCATAAAGTATAGAATGAGGTCTCACATGCTAAACATACTCAACTTTTGTTAAATCACTATTAGAAAATTACTGGAAGTGGAAATAACAGCATTCTGGTCATGAGATGCTGAGGCATTATAAGGTAATGGACCTGAATTCTTTTGTCTTTGTAATCTGTGTTTGATTTCTACATTTTTATGGCAGTTGTGTCTATTGGTTGATTCTGGAAAGGTTACATGAGTCATTTATTTGCTCTCTGGTCATTGGAATATTTTCTTTCCGTTTCATCGAAAACTTACATTTCAAATTTGACATATTTTACGAACACATCAATATCATAACATTATTTCAGACGTAGAGTGTAGAAGTTCTTTTCTATATCTGTTTAAATAATATACAAGTATTGACATCTATTTAATTTAAAATGTTATTCTAACATATTTAAAACTAATCTTTTTTTCATTTTTAGGGGATGAGTAGAAATGATGTGAATTTGACTGCCTTTTCCACACTTTTCTATTTTTTGTTTTGTTTCTACATTTCTATGGCAGTTTGGTCTATTGGTTAAAGCTGGAAAAGTCCCATGAGTCATTTATTTGCTCTCTGGTCATGGACATCTTTTTTTGAATAATTAACTATATATTTATTGATATATAGTTAATTATAAAAAAAACAATTCTTAATAACTGTTGTAATTATCTTATTTACGTTTTGAATTGTTTAACAATGCCTTATAAACATTTAATGTTTCTTAGCGATATAAACGATGCAAAGGGAGATAATTCATTGTCGCCCGCAGGGAAATAATTTACTTTATACAAATTAAACAGGATTCCTAAGTCGTAATTTGTATATTAGATTAAATATTTTACAGCATTTCATTCTTAATTGACTTTTATGCGATTTATTGAGAACAGTATCAATATGTTCTTGTTTTAATTTTACCTGCTGATATGTTCAGGCAACATTGTAATCGTAACATAATTCTTGAATGCATTATCTTTAAATTAACGTTCTCAGATAACGACAACATTTTTGGGAACATTATTTTGTTTAGTGATTCATCATAGTAATCTACGATTTTCGCAACACGCGGCTTGTTACAATTCGAAAGAGGACCGATGTACGAGGTATTATTACATTTGTGATTTTCATTTGATAACAAGCATGTATTTTGTTTGATTGTAAGTTACGACATATTCGTCCCCAAATAAATGAAAAAAGGAGGCGAGAAGTAAACAAACAGACACGCAGATATTTTTTGTGTTGTGTACGAGGTATTATTACATTTGTGATTTTCATTTGATAACAAGCATGTATTTTGTTTGATTGTAAGTTACGACATATTCGTCCCCAAATAAATAAAAAAGGAGGCGAGAAGTAAACAAACAGACACGCAGATATTTTTTGTGTTGTGTACGAGGTATTATTACATTTGTGATTTTCATTTGATAACAAGCATGTATTTTGTTTGATTGTAAGTTACGACATATTCGTCCCCAAATAAATAAAAAAGGAGGCGAGAAGTAAACAAACAGACACGCAGATATTTTTTTTGTTGTGTACGAGGTATTATTACATTTGTGATTTTCATTTGATAACAAGCATGTATTTTGTTTGATTGTAAGTTACGACATATTCGTCCCCAAATAAATGAAAAAAGGAGGCGAGAAGTAAACAAACAGACACGCAGATATTTTTTGTGTTGTGTACGAGGTATTATTACATTTGTGATTTTCATTTGATAACAAGCATGTATTTTGTTTGATTGTAAGTTACGACATATTCGTCCCCAAATAAATAAAAAAGGAGGCGAGAAGTAAACAAACAGACACGCAGATATTTTTTTTGTTGTGTACGAGGTATTATTACATTTGTGATTTTCATTTGATAACAAGCATGTATTTTGTTTGATTGTAAGTTACGACATATTCGTCCCCAAATAAATGAAAAAAGGAGGCGAGAAGTAAACAAACAGACACGCAGATATTTTTTGTGTTGTGTACGAGGTATTATTACATTTGTGATTTTCATTTGATAACAAGCATGTATTTTGTTTGATTGTAAGTTACGACATATTCGTCCCCAAATAAATAAAAAAGGAGGCGAGAAGTAAACAAACAGACACGCAGATATTTTTTGTGTTGTGTACGAGGTATTATTACATTTGTGATTTTCATTTGATAACAAGCATGTATTTTGTTTGATTGTAAGTTACGACATATTCGTCCCCAAATAAATAAAAAAGGAGGCGAGAAGTAAACAAACAGACACGCAGATATTTTTTGTTGTGTACGAGGTATTATTACATTTGTGATTTTCATTTGATTGCTGCATGCTACCACTCCTGCGTGGACCGCGGCAGTACGCGTTTCATATCTCTTCCCGATACGAGCCGTTGCTTTTCTCGTTTGTTATACTATCATTCTCAAAAGGGCCGTGGAAGTTCACATTTAATAATCATCATTTTTAAAACATCATAAATCACATAGTTCATATATTGTTTGCATACTTCAGATGTCCCCCTCGCCGTGTAGATGGTCGTGTCGTCTAGTGGATGAATTCTTTCTTCCTTCCTTCCTGCCGTGAACCACGCCGTGACGTCACGGATCCCTCTGTTTCCCACGCAAGGCCTGTGACGTCGCAGACCCTCTCGGATGTGGACACTGACCCTTGATCTTGGGTCTCGTTACACGGTGAACTTGTCACGTCTGTGATTCCTGACTGTGAGAACAGGCCCTACCCCGCACTCGACTGCCGGGTAAACCCCGCGTTAATTCGCACGTCAAACCAACAATCTCCAACAGATACGTCCATTTCCATAGGGACTTTATCCAACACGATAACAAACACGTATTTTGTTTGATTGTGAGTCACGAGATATTAGGCCCCACATACATTTTAAAAAGGCGAGAGATAAACAAACAGACACGCAAGTATTTTTGTTGTTGTTTTGTGTTGATCAAAGACAATTATAAAATGTTTCTGTTTTAAATTAGTTGATGATTGTCACCTGATTTTATACTCGCTCGCCGGCTAGTAGAGTAGATGGCGGGAAACGGTTTACGGGTTGTATTACTAAATTCTTTTTGACATGAATATCATAGCTTGATATATACAAAAAATAGAACAGAATAGTTAGCGACGTTATAATCAGTCTTTTTGGCGAGATTTTGATAATGATTGCATAAAGAATTCATTGATTACTGGTTTTAGACGTGAATACAATGGTAAATATGCTAAGGTGTAAAATAACAGTCAATAGCGTTAAGTGGTTGTCGTCGGAACACTGGGTCACCAAAAAATAGTGGACACAAAATACTCAGCGTTAGCGCGCCAAATGGGAAATGATCTCGAATGGATATAGGTTGAACGGAGTATATCCAATACGATGCGAATGTCAAGGACACTTTCGTTTGTGGCGTGAGGCTTGGATAAGGGCAGAGGTCCCCCTTGCTGGGATATTACGTAGGGGTGGCTAAACAAGCCAGCGTAATTCATAAGCGATGTTACCTTACACCTATAGGATGTGCCATGTGAGGGGTCGTGGAGATGCTTCGACCTTGGGATCAAACGGTAATTTGGGGAAAAAGAACAAAAGTAGACGGTTTACTCTTCTTGGATATTTGAGGTTTTGGGCGAACTATACTTTGTCGATGACACGAACTGACGACCTTCTACGTAAACACTTTCATGAAATTTGTTAGAGAGGAAGAAAAAATAACAAAGTGCATAAAAAAGAGACAAATATAGAAAAAAATAACATTAAGAAGAAGAGAAATATAAGCACTACAAATAGAAATAACAAAAATCCTGATAGTAATCATCCGAATAGAAATGAAAAAGTAAGCAATGAAGAGAAAATATGTAACTGCATAATTCGTACACTTTGTCTTCTACAAAATAAATGCCTAGCCAAACGTATTGTTCACCAAGCGATAATATTTGCCAAAGAAAGACCGAATAATAAGAAGTACTACGTGGGAATGACCTCCCTAGATTTTAAAACCATATATTACGACCACAAAAACACATTTAAAAACTAAGAACATCAAATTACAACAGCACTAGCAAACCATTATTGAGAGCTCAAAGAAAATGGACGCTCACCAATAATTGAATGGAAAATAATACGACAAGCCAGTACATGTAGAAATTTAGGCGGCCCGTGTAGATTATGCCTGAATAAGAAATTTGAAATCCTGAAGTTTAAGGCCTCCAACATCTATTAAACTGTAGAAATGAGATAGCAAACAGCTGCCTGCACAGAATAAAATTTGTCTTAGGCTAACAATACATAAATAAATAAACAAGTAAGTAAAAAAAAACTCAACTAAACTAAAACCTTAATACTCAAACACTAAAACCTAAAATAGAAATATAAGGAACCAAGTGTTAAAATAACTTCACCCATTATATTGACACAACAAGGAAACAGGAAGAGGCTAATCTATGGAAAACAGAACAATATAATAGGAAATAGGACGTAAAACTAACCAGGTCTTTGTTCGCGAAAAGCCCACCGATTGGCTAAGAGAACAACAAAGAATCTGATTGGTTAACTAGCTAGTCGTGTATATAAAAACACCCGGCAAAACTAACTCCATGCATTTTAGCGTGAATATTCCTCCAGGGAGGACACGCGGGAGCCTCGCGTAGTTTAATTGGCATAAATATATTTTTATAACTTACTATATATATACTATATATATATATATATATATATATATATATATATATATGTGTGTGTGTGTGTGTGCGTGTGTGTGTGTGTGTGTTTGTTATGCGTGTGAGACATGGGGCACTTACAGAGCTCATATTCGCCTGCTAAAGTGTTTCCAGCAAAATTGCGTTGGGATAGCTTTACCCATGACACCGAAGTGTGTGAACGAGCTGCTGTTCCAAGCATCGAGTCTCGTATAAGGAAATGCAGACTTTGTTGGGCTTGTCATATTATTCGTCTTAATGATGATAGACTTCCCAAGCAGGTGATCTATCGAGATCTAACTAGAAATAGTCGCTCACAGCATGAACCTCGTAAGCGATGTAAAGATTGTCTCAAATACCATTTGAAGTGCTTCGGAATTGATGTGAGAGGATGGGAGATAAGGCAAGGTGGATGTAAAGCCCTTCTTGTAGGCAGCAAGATTTTTGAAAAAAAAATAGAACGAAATACCAGCAGCAGAAGAGAGCACATATAGATTGACTAGATGTGACTACTCTACCACATGAAAGAAACATGGAATACTAGAGATGCTAAGCGTGCAACTAGATTACTATGTAACGTGCAGGTTTGTTGAATCACCAACGAGTGCATGTTTTGCAAAATCAAGCACGGATAAGAGGTGGTTTCATTCATGGCACCCCCGAAGACAATCACGCCACCTGTCACATCCGTGATATGGTCTGTAAAAGTCTGGCAGCTTGAAGAAACACATCCGCATCTCTCACTGTGAACCTTAACACTGATATAACATCGATACGCTAAAAGTGGTAATATTCAAAATCGAATAGACAACCGCCATATATATATATATATATATATATATATATATATATATATATATATATATATATATATATATATATATATATGTGTGTGTGTGTGTGTGTGTGTCTATGCTTGTGTACTAAATTGACTGCTTTACAAATTAACCGATCATGATGCATTTTGGATTACAGTTGAAACCCTTACACTGCCTAAATATAAGGTATAATTAGTTTTATTAAATTGCAATCACATGGAGTAAGAAAATGGTGGGAGACCTTCATGAACATTCAAATACCTACTATTTTGTTAAATTTGACAATGAGTATAAGAGTAATGTAGAAGATTGCACCCATAACTTTATTAGACGTATTTTTGCATTTTTATATATATATATATATATATATATATATATATATATATATATATATATATATAATTTTATACGTACATAAAAGTAATGAATTGATACGTGTTTTGGGCTATAAACACGTACATGTTTCTGTGCAAAGCGTCATGGCCCGAAGGTAAAACTCTGGACTATAGACATTGGTTCCGAAAGTTCGATCCTTGTCCAAGTTAACCATGCTGATGACGACTGATAGCCAGAAACACATGTCCATGGATTACCTTTATGTACGTATACAATTAACAAAAATATATATATACATCAATTAATAGGGTTTTTGTAAATTTTATTTCTTTTAAGTATTTTTAAGTGTTTTTAAATGAAATAGTATTGACACCAACACCCATTTGAAAATTACATTTTTTAAGATTTTCATTGAATTTGCGCCATACCCCAATTAAGCAAGATTCCCTGAATTCGAATTTCTTCTTAAGACCGAACTAGATCAGGCCATAAATCTAATATTGAATGTAATTTGTTTGTCACAGGTAGAAAATTAGATGTTTAAACTTTTTTGGTGTGGGGGGGGGCGGAGGTTGGTTTGAATAATTGAAAACATTTGAAATATTCTGAATATATAAAATATTAACCTTAAAATATTTATATATATAAATGTACGTATATATATATATATATATATATATATAGATAGATAGATAGATAGATAGATAGATAAATAGAGACATGCGTGTATGTCTGTATATGTATGTGCCGGCGTATATAATTGTGTATTAGAATATTCTTACATGTGTGCGTATATGTAAATGCAGGCATACCGGTGTTGTATTTGTATTTGTGTATACTTATCAATACTAAGGTTTCATATTTGTAATTGTATGTCTGTTTCAGCTTGTGTACGGACTGGAAATTATATACAAGTGTCTATTGAGGACGAGTTATCTGGGTGTGTATGTCTGGCCGTGTATATAAATGTATGTATCTGTATATACGTGTAACAGGATGAAAAATAGGTAAACCACATGAGTCACCGGTTGAAAGCAAGTAGTGTCACCTTTTTATGTTTCCCTCATAACAAACATATTATAATACCTGTGCGCATATATATATATATATATATATATATATATATATATATATATAGTTCGTATATATTATATATATATATATATATATATATATATATATATAGTTCGTATATATTATATATAAATATATATATATATATATATATATATATATATATATATATATATATATATATATATATATATATATATACATTTTTTGATGGACTCTCTCCCGTCGATTTTCGACGTATGAGTGCCCCACCAGGGGCGGCCCGCGCGTGAATTTACAATTGCAAGGGTTGCGCAATCTTCATCAACCGCTCTCCTGAGTCGGCATTGCTTAATTCTAATGGCAAGTAGTAACACAGGATATATATATATATATATATATATATATATATATATATATATATATATATATATTTATATATATATATATATATATATATTAGCCAAATGATTCCATAGCAGGAATAAATATAGGCGTCTCTGTGTAGCTCGCTTGCCATTTATCTATCTATCTATCTAGCTATCTAGCTATCTATCTATCTATCTATCTATCTCTCTCTCTCTCTCTATATATATATATATATATATATATATATAGAGATAGATAGATAGATAGATAGATAATGATACTATTATATATATATATACATATTTATATATATATATATATATATATATATATATATATATATATATATATATTGTGAAGAATCAATGTCGACAGGGGTGTTCGCCTGCTTCTCTTCAGCTTATGATTTAAACTTGCAATCCATGAAATTCTGTCATTAAATTCTTGCTGTTTTCTCGTGAAGCACACTGCCAGAAACATCGGATGTAAATATTAATTAGATTTCCTTAAGGCCCAATGAATCTGACATCACTTAAACGAAAGATACGAACTTCTTAGATGAAAATCTACAGCGAGCGACTGCTGAATCCGTATTTACACGGTGGTCAGAAAATATATATTGGATACCGAAAACTCTGGTAAAAGGTAATAAAACCGAAACATTCATAAGGCCGTGATATATATTACATCTTGTCAGGCTTGAACCTTTAGATTGATAACATAAAATCTTTGTGTAGGATACAACCCAATCCATTTTGTATATTAGATTTAAACGCACATACGGATATGTTTACTATAATAAATATTTCGTGCGTTTGCATTCGCTAACAAAAATCTTAAAACTATTTAAAAAATAATATCGGTCTTAAATGTCGGTCATAATGTCTAGTTACTCTGAAACATACATATAGCATATATACAGACGTATCATTTTATACGTAGAGTTTGTTACAAACGCACATACTATATTTTTTAGACTAAAATGAGGACGGGTTTGTTTATATGCGTTTAGTAAGTGTTCAAATATAGCAATAACATTTATATTTATAACGTAACTAGAATTACCGACGTACAATTCCCTCCGGGTATGAAACGCGGAAGCATCTGTGTAGCTTAATTTGCCATACATATATGTTAATATCTTACTACCTAGCTGTGCTCACGTATCGAGCACTATTTAAGTACTGAAAATTGATACATAAAAAATCATATCTCCTTATAACATTTGATGTCGATACATGAAATAATATACATGTATATATATATATATATATATATATATATATATATATATATATATATATATATATATATATGTATATATATATATATATATATGGTTTTGGGAGTTTTTTAACCATTAAAACTATATGAAAATAATAACACACTTTTAGTCCAACGTCTTTCGGTGGAAAATTACTTTTTGTGTAAGTCAATTTACTTTTTACAGTCACTATATTAGTTTGCTTCCAATAATTTACGCTAATCTTCAGATTATTTAAGGGATCATCAGTTTTTAACCATGAAAAACTGTTTCGGGAATTTAAAAACAAAACAGTATTTTATCTCATTGCTTCCCAGCAGAGTTGACCAGACTCTACTTCTCTTAAAAGTCAAGAACAAAAATGTTTCGTATATTAGATTTAAGTTTAGTTCCAGATTAATGTTTGGCTAACTTATTTTGTTATAAAATATGCCTTCCTTATATATATATATATATATATATATATATATATATATAAATATATATATATATATATATATATATATATATATATATATATATATATATATATATATGCGCGTGTGTGTGTATGCTTTTATAGAGACGCTTGACATATACAAACCTTTTATTTGAGATTCAAGAGAATCAAACGAGGAAAATGGTATTTCAAATAGGACATCACAAAATCTTTTTACACATGCACTTTAGGCGATTCGATCTGCTGGTTTCGTGATGGAAATGTTATTTAAACTGATATGTTGCATGGCAAACAATATGTAATGTAAACATATTCATGACAGACTAAATACAATGCTTTTAAACATATTCATGAAAGACCAAACAAAATGCTATTTTAACTTATTTATGACAGACCAAATTAAATGTAATTTAAACCTATTTATGGCAGACCAAATAAAATGCAATTCATATATATTAATGACAGACCTAATAAAATGCTTTTTCAACTTATTTATGACAGACTAGATGAAATAAGATTTGAACTAATTTATGACAGACCAAATAAAATATATTAAAGCTTATTGATGAGAGAAGAAAAGCTATTTAGACTTATTTAGTACAGCCCAAATAAAATGCTATTTAAACTTATTTATTACATACAAACTAAAATGCTATTTTAAATTATTTGTGAAATAAAATACGATTTAAACTTATTTTTGACAGAACAATTAAAATGCTATTTAGACTTATTTATTACATCCTAACTAAAATGATATTTTAAATTATTTGTGAAAGACCAAATAAAATAGGAGTTAAACTTATTTTTGACAGAACAATTAAAATGCTATTCAAACTTATTTATTACATCCTAACTAAAATGATATTTTAAATTATTTGTGAAAGACCAAATAAAATACGATGTAAACTTATTTTTGCCAGAACAAATAAAATACTATTAACACTACTGAATGGCAGGATGATTGAAAAGGCTATTATATTATTGAAAATATCGACCGACTTACAACCTAGACATCAGTCGATTTATTTACAAAGCACGCACGAAAACGCTCTAAAATCATTAGAAAATGACAATTAACGGTTTTGTCAAACATTGGTGACCCTTTAGACAAGAGAAATAAGTATATAGACAATTAATATACAATTTAGAAGTCAGAAATTTCAACTGAGATGCTTGATTAACATCTAAATACCGGTCGGTGTACAGTCAGTTTCTTTCTCAGACATGTAAACAGAAACAATATAATCACAACAGGTCTGATACAACTGCGTTTCCTTCCCAAATCTAAATTACGGGCATCGACCATAGTGATGGAAATCAAGGGAGTATTATAACCATTTTAAAGAAGGAAAGTCGTTGATACGTGGTAGAAACATTTTCGGTTAACAATTCTGTCATGTCTGCAATTGAACCGATGTCCGTCGATCGAGACGCAGAGGTTAAAATCCATAAAAAATATATATTTTCTGTGTGTCACCATGTATCCCACGGGAAAGTTCTCAAAGCGTTGTCTTACGTACAAGTTGCGGAGTCCCATCGCATTTAAAAGATAAGCTTTGCATGCTACAAGCTGTCTCAGTATCGGAGGTGTATTCCCGCTCATGAATCAACCAATCAACACGGATAAAAATTGTTAAGATAAAAGCTTTACATCTCTTAGGAGATATAACTCTACCGGTGCAGCTGGCATACTTTAAGGCATGGCGAGCGTAAACAAAACATCAATTTTTAAATTTATTTTTTAATTTTTAACTTAGTTAACCCTAAACAAGGCAGTCAACAACTGTAGACGTAAGGGGCTACTGAGAAAAAAGAGAGAAGGTTTGGAGGAATCAACCTAAATTAGGAGCTGCGTAGCGAGATGTTTGTTTACATCACTTTTACATTTCTGCATGTATGTAACGTTAGAAAAGCAGGGAGCATGGAGGGAGTTCCAGAGTCCCGCAGCACGACGAAATAAGCTTTTGGAGTAGAAAGCTTTTCGGCATTTGAGGACCTCCACAGTGTATGGATGGGATTTGGCCGATTGTCGGGGTCGTCTAGTGAATTTACATCGTGGGGGTACCAGAGCAGCAAGCTCATCAAAGCACAATCCATTGAAGTACTTGTAAAACAGGCACAAGGAAGCAACATTGTTGCGATAGGACAGGGGCTGGAGCTCGGTGGATAGTGAAGGACCTATTAAGTTGGCGACTCTTTTTTGGACCTTGTCTAAGAGGGAGAGACTAGCTGATGATGCACCAGCCCAGATGTGGTTACCATAACCTGCCATTAATAAAATGTGTGTCAAATTCAAACAATTCTAGGTCATTCTATCAATGCCCGTCAAACTCAATCCCTTTTATAGCTTCCTTTTAGCCGTGCGAAATGTTTATCACACTGTCTCATTGAATAATTAATATTTGTTCTGTTTCAAAAGAAAGCACATTGGAATTGGAAGCGTAGTACCAATTATTTAGTTAATGACGTTTACTAATATGGCTTCCTTCTGTGATACAATGAAGACCGACAGGATAGGAAGTGACTAATCGACAAAGACAAAAGAAAATACGGGATAGGAAATGACTACTCGACAGAGACAAAAGTAAATGCGGGAGTGGTCAATTTCCATTGTTCATGACAGGTCAATAAGAAAATAACACTGGACACGACATTTTAGGAGTGACAGTGTTTTACCACACCTGACTACAGTAAGATAGGTTAGTTTTACGACAGGTGACGACAGTTAAGTTTATGGCAAAAGTTGACGAGTTTAGGTTTCGGAGAGAAGACGAGCAGTTAGGATCGAAACTCCCAAGAGAGCAGATCGGACCGGGAAAACGATGAGATGAGTTGACAACTCTAGCAACGACGATAAAGGTCTCGACAGTACGCGACGGATCTCACACAGTTAAAGTTCAAACAAAATTATACACAACGTATATGGGTTTGTGTTCTTTCTCGAGAGTTGTGTTTCTTTTATTTTAAGTTGTGGACCAGTGCTGTGCCCTCGACGATTCGTCAGTGGATAGACGACACGGCTAAGCGATGAAAACAAAGAAGAAGACCACGGAAACACAACGTTGGGGTCGAAGGTCGTCGAGAGGGGCAGCACATGATTCTACACTTCCCTAAACAATTACTTCTCTCGAAGTGTGAACCGCTGACCGTTTGTTTTGTTTTATTTATTTGTCGCGTTTAGAATAGACGATATTAACTTCTAGAGCATATCAGTAGCAGTTGATTATTTTTGTTCATCGAGAATATAATCATCGATACATCATCAATCTTTAATATTGAACACATTTAAAAATAAAATATATATGCATAATAAATATAAGTACATTATATAATTAATAAGTATAAGCACATCATTGAAATCATGAATACTAGTAAATTATATTATGTATAAGTATACGCACATCATGGAAATAATAAATATAAATGCATTATATAATTTATAAGTATAAAGACATAATGGAAATAATGAATATAAATACGTTATTTAATTTATAAGTGCGAGCACATAATAGAAATAATAAATATAAGTGCATAATATAATTTATAAGTATAAGTGCATCATGGAAATAAACAATATAAGCGCATTATATAATTTATAAGTATAAACACATCATTTAAATAATAAACATAAGTACCTTATATAAGTTATTAGTGTACAGCATCATTGAAATAATAAATATAAGTACATTATATAATTCATAAATATCAGCACATCATCAAAATAATTAATATAAGTGGATTATATAATTTATAAGTACGAGCACATCATAGAAATAATATACATATAAGCGCATTATATAATTTATAAGTATAATCACATAATTGAACTAATAAATATAAGTGCATTATATAATTTATAAGTACAAACACATAATAGAAATAATAAATATAAATACATTATATAATTTATAAGTACGAGCACATCATAAAAATAATAAATATAAGTGCATTATATAATTCATAAGTAAAAGCACACCATGGAAATAATATATATAAGCGCATTATATTATTTATAAGTATAAGCACATAATAAATAATAAGTATAAGCACATCATTGAAATGATAAATATAAGTACATTATATAATTTATAAGTATAAGTGCATCATGAAAATAATAAATACAATCACATTTTATAATCTATAAGTATAAGCACATCATGGTAATGATAAATATAAGTACATTATATAATTTATAAGTATGATCACATCATATAAATAATAAATATAAGTGCATTATATCATTTATAAGTATAAGTGCATCATGGAAATAAAAAAAATATACGTACCTTATATAATTTATTAGTGTACGCACATCATTGAAATAATAAATATAAGTACATTATATAATTTATAAATATCAGCACATCATAAAAAGAATTAATATAAGTGGATTATATAATTAATAAGTATGAGAACATCATATAAATAATAAATACAAGTGCATTATATAGTGTATAAGAACATCATGAAAATAATAAATATAATTACATTATATAATTTATAAGTATAAGCACATCATGGAAATAATAAATATAAGTACATTATATGTACTAGCATACATATGTTGCCTCAGGTCGTATACATTTCCTAGCTTTTAAGATGTATATTACATAAATATTAAGCTGAGTGAATAGTCATGTAAATTGATTCGTCTCGACTAGAAGTTTTTTCTCGACAAACAAAGAAAATCCAACATTATTCTCCGACCAAGATAAAAAATACGACATTATATTCCTACTTATGTAAGAAACATGACATAAACATCGTGATAATCCCTGGGAAGATGATATCATGACGAATGAACAAGTACTAACCCTAACCCTCTTAAGAAAACATTATTTTCCATAGCAAGCTAAAGGAAGCACGACATGTATGCTAATAATAGAACAAAACACATTATTTTCCTACCAAGCTAAGAAAACAGAACATTATTTATCTACCAATACTAAGTTTTACCAAGATAAGAATACACGACATTATGTACGTACATAATCCAAGGAAGCACAGCGTAAATAAAAGATAATCCCCAGAAGAATTGTATCATTACAAACGAACATGTACAAAACTGCCTTCCTGAGAGGAAAAAGTAATTCCCGATAGTATAATATCATGATGAACGATCATATATTACACTACCGTCTTCAAAGAAGGAGGAAATGCCTCAGAAGATTTTCCCAAAAGTAAAAGATAATTCCTGACAACATAACTGGTTCTATACTACCCCTCCTCTGAAAAAAACAAGGAGATGGTAATGCCTGGGAATCTTGAATCATGACAAACAAACATATATTACACTGCCACTAAAAAAAATAAGGTATTCTTATGATCGTGGTTTCATGACAACAGAACGGATACACCCCCAGAAACGATGGGGGAATGTTTGGCAGGACTCCCCCCGACCCGTGTATTTCATATAACCTACATTAAAAGATGATATAATAAATAAGAAGATCAATCAGATCTTTCTTGTTCTAAAAATGGTTTTCTAAATAATAACGCTATTATTTCAGCACAGTCTCTAAACTGCAGACCCAAAATAATATACACGGACAATGATTTGTTTCGCCTCATAAGGACTCCTTAGTGTGGCTGCGTGTAAAACTGAGCACCGGCCGCACTGTTCGAACCTTAAATGTCAGGTCGCATAACCCAAAATATTTACATTGCGATAATCTTACTACAGTTTACACGGCTATATGCACTTTTAGGCATCAGATCAATTGAAGGAAACTTATGTGTATTTGTGTATATACGAAGTTTACTGAACGCTGTTCTAGTGCAGTCATTATTTGATTTAAAAATTAATTGGCTTTAATACAGCTCCATCCCCTGTGCCATCGCCGCAATGTTGCATCTTTGTGCGTGTTTAAAAATACTTCAATAGATTGTGCTCCGATGGACTGCCGTCTCTGGTGGCTCCCTCGACTTAAATATACTAGACCAACCCGACTATCAGTAAAATCCCATTCATTCACTGTGGAGGTCCCCAGATGCCGGAGAGCCTTCTACTTCAATATCTTCTTTCCTCCTGTTGCCGGCCTCTGGAACTCCTTCCCTGCTCCCTGCTCCCTGCCTCTGGAACTCCTTCCCTGCTCCCTGCTCCCTGCTCTCTGCTTCCCCGACTGTACCGATATGCAGAGGTTTAAAACTAATGTAAAAATACATCTGGCTACACAGCTTTCAACTAAGGATGACACCAAAAACCTAAACTCTTATTCTCAGTAACCTTTTACGTCTACAGTGGCGGCCTGCCTTATTTGGGGTGAAATATGTTAAAAAAAAGGGCACGGCACTGAAAGTCAAAGTGATTATTAAATCTGGGAGAATAATCCGGCCTTAATGAAATTCTTCGTATTTATAAAGTAATAAATGACTGCTAGTATGAAAAGTTGTTTTATTAAAAATAACTCATACATAATTCCAGCTTACTTACATACCTTTACTTGCACACACTTAATAAACGTATTTTTTTAGATACACTAATTCATCTCTAGAAGTAATAATACATGTTGGTCTGCGACACTTTAGTTTGAAATTTAAGCTTAAATTATCACGTGCGTTTACACATCGCTATAACTATAATACGGTCTGTGCGACGGCCATTCAGTCAGTCGGTATTTCGCTATGCCATAAGGAATAGTAGCAATATCTGCAGAATACTGCATCCAGGCCTGGGCTCTAGCGACTAGACATAGGAATTGGAATGTAATATTGAAACATGAAGGCGTACACATAAGGGTGAGAAAACTAATAAGTAAAGTAAAGGGGTGCAGTTACAGGGAGAGATTGGACAACTTAGGATTGACTACTTTTCTGGAGAGAAAAATGACAGCTGATATGATTGAGATCTTCAAGATTATTAATGGGATTACTAACTATGGTGGGCATTTATTTAGTATTTCTCCTAGATCTGGAAACTTAACTGATAAACAGATCTAGTTTTTTAAAACTGCATTAACAATAATGCAGTTTTTAAAAACTAGATCTGTTTATCAGTTAAGTTTTTTTGCTCACAGAGTAATATGTTTTTTTAATAAGTTGGCAAATCGGATTAAAAACAGCAATAACGTGGATCAGTTTAAAATGAGATTGGATAAATTCAGAGAAAAATGGTAGGAGGAAGAAATTGTGGGGGGCACTTTTGGGAGTTGTCAAATGAAATATTTGACAGAATTTTATCTGGATATTGATACTGTATGAAGAGTTTTTTTTTAAGTTGGATTGAGAAGATAGTTAAAGAGGAGATGCCCAAGGAGGCATAGCACACAAATACAAAAAATGATATCGCTATATTATAGGAAATAGCAGCAAAATCCCGCCCCTTCACTGTAGAGGTCCCCAGATGCCAGAAAGCTTTCTACTCTAATAGTTTCTTCCCTTGAACTACTAGACTTTACAATTCTATCCTCGTTTCCTGTTATCTGCCTGTGCTAACATGCAGACATTTAAATGTAAGATGAACAGACATCTCGCTACTCCTCTCCCTACTTAGAGTGCCCCTGTAGGCATGGTTCCTAATAGAAGACCCTTTCGTCCAAGTGGTTATGTGCATTGTTTGGTGCGAATAACATTTTTAAAAAACGTTGCTGAACGCATAGATCAAATGAACACAACTAAAATATATACGTATTGTTTAAATATCCACCTAGATTCATTGTCTCGGCTATCTCTCGAATATCTTTGTTATTTCTAACATAAAGATTCGACCATGGATAAATGTCTAACGTAATTTGATACTGAAAACTTTGTCGCCGAAAGAAAAATTGTATCTAATATATAAAATCTGGAATCAAATTATTTTAGAAATTATATCTTATTATAAGATACAAATTATATTTTATTGTTTTTATCTGAAGCAATTTCGGGTTTAAGTACCGAATAAATGGTACGTCTAAACATTAATTTCTAAACTATGAATGTTTGTGTCTCTTTAGTTATCCCTCCCTCTCTCTCTCTCTCTCTCTCTCTCTCTCTCTCTCTCTCTCTCTCTCTATACATATATATACATATACATATATATGTCTATATATACACGTATATATTTATATATATATATATATAACAATATATATATATATATATAAGTATAAATTTTATTTATACAAACATTATTGGTTACATATGTGCATACATGTTTCGGTTGCACTTTCCCACTTGCTAGAAATAGAAGATGCTAGATCCCAAAAAAGAGTTATTTAAGATAGAAAATTCTTCAAATCCATCCATTCCTGAAAGATTCTCGGTCTGATGAGGTTGACTTTCTTGGGAAAGTGCAACCGAAACATGTATGCACATATGTAACCAATAATGTTTGTATAAATAAAATTTATACTTATAAACAGCTCTACTTGGTATTGAGCACTTTTTATAAACGCTTGAGTTTCTACGGATTAACATTTACAGAAACCAATACATGTACGATATATATATATATATATATATATATATATATATATATAGATAGTAAGTTATGCAAATCTTTTATAGTAATTAAGCTTCATCCCCGAGGGTATTCTTTATGCTAAAATGCATTTTAGCCTGACGATTCCCCCCGGAAATGAAACGCGAGAGCCTCTGTGTGCTTTATTGCTATAAATATATTTTCAGAAATTACTACCTTGCTCTACTGACGTATCGAGCACTGTTAAAGCAAATACTGAAAATTAATATATTAAAAAAAATCCCATTATAAAATTGTATGTGGATACATGAAATAATAATTATATATATATATATATATATATATATATATATATATATATATATATATTTATTGTTTTATATATACGTAATGACGACTGCTTTCAGATTCCAGGCTGACTTTATGAACCGGGTTCGCGTCTTCTGATCGTCTGAACTTGTTACTTTCCTGCACTGATTAGAGCAATAAGCTTGAAACGGTAGTGTCTGTCGGTATTCATTATTTAATATTTATTAATAAATATTATATATATATAAATATATATATATATATATATATAAAAATATATGTATAATATATATACTAATATATATATATATAAATATATGTATAATATATATACTAATATATATATATATATAATATATATACTAATCTCTCTCTCTATATATATATAATATATACTAATATATATATATAATATATACTAATATATATATATATATATATATATATATATATATATATATATATTAGTAGAGAATGGTAGTTTGCTTAGAGTATTGCTGGGTATAGTAGTAGTAAGTTTTTTAAAGGCTGTGGGCAATGCTAATTAAAGTAATTAATTACTTTACTTTATATTAAAATTCTTTAAATTGGAAAGAAAGATAAAAAAATAAAAACATATAAAGATACAACACACTGAAATAAAAGTAAATAATCAAATGTAGACTTAATAAAAAAAATTATAATATATATATATATATTATTAAAACTAACAGTTTATCGAGCACCATACACTTAACCAACATTACACAAATATTTTTGAACACCAAATCATATATGTAACATAACCTTAAAATAAAATGTTATTTACATTCCTTGCGAGACTGTTTTCGTTTTCGCTGCGGTCTACATCTGGCAGCCATTTTGTTTTGTAGGATTCTCTACACACTCGGAGAAATTTTTCTTCTGGTTTAATTATTTTTGACAAAGGGAAGTCTTTCTCCCGAAAAATCAAATAGTGATTGTTCATCACCCTGACATCACACGAACAGCTAAAACCACTCTTGCTGTTATGTAAGATTTTAGGAAAAAAGGAAAAATAAATAGTAAGTAATATTTCGTATTCGATTTATTGTTATTTTTTTGTTCCTTACAACTTGCATCTCACCCAGAATTTGCATTGCCCACAGTCTTTCAAGAACTTACTACTATATATATATATATATATATATATATATATATATATATATATATATATATATATTTGCTGGTCGTGCTTTGCTGTTATCGCTTCGAAAATGAATACCTATTCATTACATAATGTTTAGAAATAGAAGTTTACATCTTAGTCAGAATCTCTAATATTTTAAAGGTGATGTTTGTGTGGGGGCACAGTTGTAGCAAAATTATGACTTGAGGAATGACACATTGGCATTAATTCTTAAGGTTTCTCACAGAAAAGTTAATAGACAAGTTAAAAATATAAACAATTATATTTTGTAATTCATTATTTACTCATAGAAGTTTTAAAAATTTAAAGTAATCCGTTTGCATGAAAACAATTTTCAGAAGTAAGAGTATGTTTGGTCTAGGTTGATTTTGGTAGGAAATGGTTCATCCCTGTCTGTCGTATGTGAGAGAATTGCGTTGTTTACACTAAAAAGGATTCAAATAATCACATAAATACAATTATATTCTGAGTAAGTGCCCATTATCTCATATCAAATAGTGTAAACAGTATTACACTTTTATATTATTGACAATATGTCTGAACATACCAAATAAAACACATTTATTCAAATTGTTTGTTAGGTCCGTCTTCATAACGTAGCCAATGGCTTTCTGTGATTATAATGCGAAATCTATATGTTTACAATAATATCTAGTAATACAGAATATATATTTCTATTTCACACAGCTATTAGACACTACTTATACAGTTTATAGCATGACTTCCCATTAACAATAACGTTAGTAATTACACGAATTGTTCTCCATGCTTTTGAAAGATAACTAGCATGTAGCAGCTCTTTAAGACGAATTATATAGAAATATTAAAATATAATAGTTCTTCATTTATTTTTACCTTTACTTTTGTACACACATTAGAAAATAAATTAAAACCAACTGATTTTTTAAATTCAAATGTTAAATCATTGCTAGCCACTTGTTTTCCTTAAAAAAGTTATTGATGTTTTTTTATAGTCCTTTCCAAGTGCTTTGTTGATTGTTAATAGACTTCTATCCGTCGTAGTTGTGCAGACATAACACGACAAAGAGGAAAACATGTACACTTCTCTTTTGGCTTTATTCTGACGAATTAAGGAAGCACTATTTTATAGAAGTTCATTCACGTTTTCATTGAGGGACTTTTAAGCACAATTGTCTGTGGGCAGGCGTGCGTGTATTTGTCTCTATTGTCAATAGTAAATTTACGGATATGATGTATATGTTTCTCTTTTTTACCTGGAGGTAAACGTAATGGGGTAATTAGCATTTACTACGCTTCTGGTTTCCGTCTTCCCTTTTTTTCTTTATAACTGTTTAAGTATATCGCTTTCGTTATGAGTTACGTCATACATTCCGATTCAACTATTTTTTGCCAGTACACTATATTTATTAATGTATAATCAACTATTCCCCTATTTCGAACTTCCAATTGTTTTACCAAAATCCTGGAAATTATTTTATAACAGTCCGTTGTTTTTGTAACACAATATTCCGAAACAAGTGTGTGTTTAATTATTCATATACGTTTTATTTTTTATAGTTGCTAGACCTTTTTAACGAACTAATATTTAAACGTCTATCGTAACATACTGATATATTAGATTATGAATGTTATGCTTGGTTTATTCAGGAGAGTAGAAAGTGGACGTTTGGTTTACTTTCGACAGCCTCGTAACTCTCGCTTCCTTTATTTTCTCCTGTACTCCTCACATTCCATCAACGATGTTTCTGAGACATGGGGAACGGATTTCTGATTTTTTCAAGATGAGGAGTGGCGCAGTGGGTATAGAACTAAGTTAAATTATGTTCCAAGCGATAGTCATCTGATAGTCGAAGGTTCAATACTCGGTGCTGAAGACTTCTCCCAGTCATGACTGACGGAACAAGTTCATGCTACCTCCGTGGATTCAATAAAGGTTTCCGTTCGAAATTCAATCCAGATTCCGGAGTTCGACCGAAATATTCCCGAATCCGGAGAGTACACCTGAATGAGATCTGAGGTTACAGCGACCAAAACGTTGTGATGATAACACTCAAAATGGAGAAATAATTGCTTTTGTCTGGGTCGGAATCTACTTATATATCACTTATCGTTTGCTAGTTTTTAACCTTGAAGTAGTATTTTTATCCTTTCATTAAGTTGTTTCATGCCTTTTTTGGTGCGATTTCCATTAAAAATAACAATTATTTCAAACAATCGCAGTAACGTAAGCTCAAAGTTTGGTATATAAATTCTGAATTAAGTTTAAAATTGTGTAATCATGTTTGAAATTGTAAAACTTTTTGATATCTTTGACAAATAATCTTTGCATCATACTAAACTAATAAATATAAGATGAAGTGTTTTTCTAAGTGTGTTTTAGTAAAAATTGATATATAGAAAATACTGAAAGTAAAATAAAGCAAATATACAATTTCTCAGTAGTTCAAATACTTGAGACAAAAAGAAGGTCATTAAAGTTCTTCAAGTAGATACCAATAATTCTGAATCAAAGTATGATAGTCTCCTGTATGACTAAAAGCGGGTGAATTAAAAACAAATGCAGATTAAATGGCGAGGTAGCTGCGAAAATAGAGTGTTATGCCTGTACACATTTGAAAAAGACCTGGCTTTTATAGTGAACATACACGACAAAATGTTGATGACTAGAGAGAGAGAGTATTGTCGGTGGACGAGATCAAATTTAGTCGGTTCGTTCGGTCAGCTATTTATGAGGTAACATCTGAATAAGATGTTCCTGTTATAGGGATTTCACCCGCACTGTTACACGCCCACACAACTTGTATATTCTTTTTCGGCGTTTCCTCGGAAAAATAATATCTTATTAAGAAAAGAAAATAAGCTCTGGAGCAGAATTCGTCACGGGGCCCGACATATAAGAACAACAATTTAATGTATTCATGTTGTAATTTTAATATAAATTGCCTAAGCATTCCTGAAGATTCTGAGAAACGTTACTTCTCCGGATTTTATCTGCCGTTTCTAAATTTTCTCTTCGGAGTAGTTTCCTAATAAACATCATTTATTTAAAGATCATTTTGAGATAAGAAATATAGAATTGTCTGGTAGGAATACATTCAATGAATTGTGTTACAGTGTTGTATTTTAGACAAGATACTCGGTGTTGCTGGAACGCAATAACAGTAATAATAAAGTATTACATTTGCTAAGTGATATATGGTAATCCAAAAGTTCTTAATATTTTAAATATATAAGGCGAGTTTTAATGATGCGTTGCCTCAAGGGAATAACTTCAAAGTGCTTCATTATAATGTTGTATATCAGACACTACACTCTGTTGCCCGAGAGCAGTAATAGTAATAACACAGGATTACATTTGGTAAGTGGTATCTATTAATAAAAAAGTGATAGAGCAGGTGTTTTTAAACGCCATATTACCCGGGAGAACGACAGTCAATGTGTCTTTCACACTCGCTTACAGCACTGCTATCATCTTTTCCCCTCTATCTTCCTTTAATCGATGGAGTTATTGTTATTGTGAAAATCTCTAGCAAAAGTGACAAACTCTCTGTTTACTGTCTTGCAGAAATTAATGTCTATTGTGACTCTAATGTTCACAATATTGAGTGGCTTATCCACTTAAACAGGACATGATAGATGGACGTTTTGTCACGACTTATCCCTTTGCATATTAGCTAACTCCAATTGTAGACAAGTTAGCATGCGTATCCGATGCTGATGGGAATTTCGCTGGTACAAAACAACAATGATATTTCCATGCTGACTGGAAAAAAGTAACTGTTTCTGAATAACTTCAAACTGTTGAATTCAAATATAAAATCAATTTTACCTAATCAGCTCAAAGTTTCTTGCTTTTTGAATTGATATTTGTATGTATTAGCTTATTGTACGATACTCGATTAGTCTTAGAGGATTGTATAATATGCTTTTAAGCAAGTCTTCATTGTTTTCTATGGAAAGGATATATTCATATGAGATATAATATTAAGTTACATTGTATAGGTTGCTTTATTCCTGTAGGTATTTTCATGAGATGATTGTTTTACGGTAACGTTGTCGTTCTTAACTTCGCTATAAAATCGATTGATTGTCACTTCAAATGTCTCATAAACATTTCTATTTTGTATAATGACGCACGACGCGCCGTCGCACCCTCATCATCGCAGTGTGTAGTCTTTTCACCGTCATCACCGTCGTGCTGGGCCGCACCATCACCATTATTGTCTAGGTCTGTAATAAAAAAAACTTTTCATGGACAGAAAGGAGAAAGCTGCAACGCGACAGAGAGTTGATGGTTGTTTTATCTGGAGATATTTTCTCGTATTAATTATAAAACTACACATTCATTAAATCGGAGGGAGAGAAGTCAATCTTCTACCTAACTTAGATCTATTTCGTTACGGTGATGTCTATCACACTTTTAGGAATTACATTTCCATTTTCCTTTTTTTTAATTTTCTATCCGTGCACCGTGCTCCCGAAGCACAGACTGACTAAAAGGTTTCTTCATTTTCCTGTTCCCACGATTGTGATGTAATTGCCTTAAATGGGGATTCTAAACCCGTCACCACGCACCTGTGTGATCAGAGATCAGGGAGGGGATCACAGTTCATGTATATTTATATGTTTAGTCCGAGCAAAGTTGTTCCATAAGATTTTGCACCGGCACACCTCGATACCTAATCTATACTAACTGATTTAATCGTTCATATCCATCCATCGATATATAACATTAACATAAACAGCTATTTAGTAGTTGAGGACGATTTTCTATGTGATTCGTTGGCTGTTATATAATTTTATCATCTTGATGTAAATTTCTTTTTGAGATTAACCTTTCTAAACTTATTTTTTCTATAATCTTTATTTCTATTATTTCACTCTTTAATTCGTTACTTGCAGTTGACCAGAGCAATTCTCATTCTTTGGTAGATAACAGAATGAACATTTGCGATTAAGTATAAACATTTTACTTTTAATATTTTTAAGCGATGCTTGGAGATCTGGACAAATAAAGTCCATCTCACATAGTATGCAAAACTTGCAAAGGCGGATTAAGACAGTCAACTAAAAGTTCACAGACAAGTTTAACATTTGGCGTCATGATTGATTGGAGAGAACAAAAAAAACATTATGATGACTGCCACTTTTTGTGTCAGATTAAAAAGTGTAAACAAGAAGAATTGAAAGTCAATATCGTGTCTGGATCTTCTATCTTCTAGACATCGAATACAACATAGTGAAAATTCACCCGCACCCGTGTTCACAACTTTGCCTAGCCCACCATAGACATTATGAAACTGGATGAAATTCAATTGAGAAACCTGTCCATCTTGATTTTTATGCACATATGAACTTTGAAATGCCCAAGTTATTCAATCAGAAACAACTGACTATTTTGATAAGAAACTCGAATCTTTCAAAGGAATCAGAAAACGTTTGGCATCAAGACTGACATTTTTTAAAAAGTTATTTAACAAAAGCCGCTAAATCATTTTTTTATCGAAACCGGGAGCAAAGTTTATTACCATTTTTTCTAATGAAGACAACATAGTTTATTTAAATATATTTAAAATCTCCTTATATAGATAGATGTTACTGAATACAAGCATGGAGAATGGCGGCTGTGTTTAGACAGCTCTAACAGTTTTCTAAAATGTATACCTTTACATAACGGTAACAACTATACATGTATTCCTATTAGACATTCTACAATAATGAAAGAAAATACCAAAATGTGAAACCAGTTTTTGATAAATTCTGTTTCTCTGTGCACCAATTGGTAATTGGTATAGATGTGAAAATGTTTAACTTTCAATTAATGCAACAGTCGGTTTATATAAACCCTTCCTGCTTTTTCTGCATGAGACAGCAGGATAACTTGCAAAATTAGGTTTTTAATGATTGGCTTATGACAGAAACTATAAAGTAGTGATCGTAACATAATTAATTAACCACTTTTTGAAAGAAATACAATTATATTACTTCGTCTTTATATCAAATTGAGACTGATCTAAACACTCGTCAAGGCACTTGATTTTATTTGGTAAAGAGAAAACGAACAGAGTGCGCAATTATCTTGTAATAAGGGGATGCTATTTATTTATTATTTAATAATGTGTCATAAAATCAGATCGAATAAACATTGTATCATACTATTCATATATGTGTTTGGTGGGTGAGTTTTTTGGGTGAACGTTATGTGAAAGGGGCGGGTAACACGCACGCTATTCTGCTTCACGGCAACACTGAAAAAGGATAGCTTTACTGTATTTTTATTTATAATTTTGCCTAGTCTACTATCCCTAGAAAAATGTTTCTCGATAATTTGGTAGAACTGTTAAGGTATGTTCGTGAGAATATTTAAGATATAAGGAGGAGTTAATCTACTATCTATTCTGTTGTCATGACATCATCCTCCCAGGCACTATCCCCTCCTTTGGGGGGTTCAGTATTTGTAGTTCGTTCATCATGATATCATCCTCTCAGCCTCTCGTTTGCCTATTTATTTATTTTTAAATTTCTAATGTATTAATATTTTCTCATCTGTTTATAATTAAATACATGCGTTTATTATTTTTAAAAATAAATGTGTTGCTGTTGTTGTTGTTGTTGTGCTTGTTGCTGTTCATATTCGTATTTACTTCCTCCCACGAGAGAAGTTTGGCACAATGTCAAGATTAGTACATGGAAAAAATCAAGCTTCACCAAAACGGGCACTCTGAATTGGAACAAAAAATTCAATTGCCTCGGTCTAGAACGATTTCTTCTTCACTGACAGAGAACATAAAAACTAAGTCCAGATTCAGTAGAGATACTATATTTTGTTCCCAGCAAAAAGGCCAAGGCGTTAACATGTTGGTAGTGATTATGATGATGATGATGATGATGATGATGATTTGTCATAGAAAATGAATCTCTAATCTTTCTAAATTACAAACAAAGTATTTTTTTTTAGTATTCTTTACGTATTTTTCTTTCTTTAAAATAAAGTACAAAGTACCAATTTCGAATATAAAAGTGAAGTAATTTAACCTACCGACGTTCCACACAGTTTTAATGCGGTATTAATTAAAATTGTTATTCTGAAACAAAATAAAATTTATTGACGTTGAATATCTAAAAGACAACATCAATTTCCCGTGTTGTTGTTTTATCATGAAAAAACAAATTTGTACAATGTTCATGCACATCATATTACCCCCATATTGGAATATACCAAATAACACTACGACAATCATCATTTTAAAAAAATATTCTTAATTATTAAAATGTTAAACTAAAATTACTTCTTTGATTTCCGTAAAGAAGACTACAGCGTTATTAATTGCAGCCTGGAGGGCAGGTAGTTTCTGCTAGTATACACATATGTGTAAATATATTAGTACATATATACATACACACCCACACACACATATATTCATACATATTATATATATATATATATATATATATATATATATATATATATAATTATACACATATTTGTTATTGTTTATTATCTATGTACGTATACGTTTCGTCCTTTTTAATTTGGACTCTGCAGCATAGAGATATGATTATTCACTACCGGTCATGCGATTCGAAACCACTCGGCCAATTTCAAATAGCTGATAAACAATGATAATGTTAACACTTTTAAAGCGGCTTCACGTCTAGGCATTCTACTTCTATTTAGGGGAAGGAATGATGCATTATGAAGCAAGTGACGTCATTCTGTGTTAGCACTACCATTACAGTTCTCTACCCTTTTACGAGGAGCGACAAATATAAATATTTGTTATTGTTTATTATCTATATACGTATACGTTTCGTCCTTTTTAATTTGGACTCTTCAGCATAGAGATATGACTATTCACTACCGGTCATGCGATTCGAAACCCTGGATTACAAGTATTTTTCAACCTAAATCAGTTTAATATTCATGGTTGATGCAAGTGACTCAAATTTCTGATGATCGGTTATACCGTGAACCTACTGCAGTGAAACCTAAATACATTTTATCATATTTTTTTCATTAAAATTAATAAAAGAAGAAAGTTCCTTTTAATTTATCCGAATTATATTTATATTAAAACACTTAGACATATTTAATATTTTCAAACAGTCTATAGATATTGATCGAAAGCTTCCAAAGACACAGTTATCCAGATGCTTATTAAGCATATGAACAGTTGCTGAGAAAAAATATTCTGTAGGATTAATTTCATTTTCATTATCAACATCATTTATTTTCATATTATCGTGAAAATGGATGGCGGGAAGGTAATTCAAGAATTTTATTTGTTTTGTTCTACTCGGCGTTGTGCAGGAGCAATAAATGTAAGATTAAAATATCGCATTAAAAAGAGATAGCTCAAGTAAATGAATTACACTATTACTATTTTGTAAACACATTAAAACAGGAAATAGTAATGGTCTAGGCGGAAAAGAAAGCGAGTGTTTGGGAGAGAGGGGGAATAATTGAGGGGTTGGGGAGAGAGACAGAGAGAAAGATGGAGAGAAAGCTTAATATAAAGATTTTACACACACTATTTTGATGGCCCGTGTAGCCATGCTAGTTATAATATGAAAGTAAAAGTAATATTAATTAATTAGATTTTCTTAAAAAGTGTAAATGATAGGTGCTGCTTTAGTTTTCACACGCGTACATTCACACGCAACAACAACGTAGATTACCGTGGAATAATTTAAAAAAAACAACTCTTTATTGAGCGTAAGGATTTACAATTTGTTTTTAATAATTAAATGTATACTTTATTTGCACACTTACTTTTCGTAGCTGATTGTCGGGTTGTGCTAGTGTATTTGACGTCGAGGAGCCACTAGATCGGCTAGTTGTCTTAATAGTGGTAGTTGTTGTGATAATCATGATAATGATCCTGAAGATGATCATGATCATCGTTACTATCAGTATCATGATGATGATGGGGGTTACAATCATTACATTTGATATAAAAAACAAAACAGAAAAAAACTGATTCATATTTTTAAAAAATCTTCATTAACTTGTTTTTCTATCTTCTAAATTATTGAATGTGAAAGTTTTATTTCCAGTTATGCTAACTATATTTAAATTGGCTAAGAAGAAAGTGTAGTATCTGTTCCGATGGATACTGCACCCCATAGACTGGTATTGTCTTGGCCTTCGGGGCTTGATTTACGCCGGTCTATGGGTCTGCCCTATGCAGTTTTAGGAGGTCCACCCTTCCAGGCTTTGTCTTTTCACCCTTTGAGAAGGGGTTAGTTTATTGCTAATCGTCTGAGGCGCCCCTACCGAGGAATGCCGACGGGGATGTCCAGGCATTTTTGTAGGCCAGAGTGCTCACCTTCTGAGGCGCTGGCTTTTCAAATCGCACTTTACCGACCTTGTGTCACATCTTACTGCTGTGGAAGGAAGATAAAAAAAACCAAAAAATACATCAACGTTATTTAATTCAATAATACATTAAAATGTTTGCAAATACCCTATATACACTGATCCGAGCACTCCTAAAACACAGTCATCCAGCTGTTTCATTTGCATAATGATTTTCTAAACAGTTTCTAATAAATTTATATTCTTTACGATTCATTTATATACGCAATTGTACATATTAACATTAGTAGTAGTATTAGTAATATTATTAATTAAAACGAGTGATTGATAAAATGATAACATTCAAAATTATAATTTTCGGTTAAGTTTGTGCAGGCGTACGTTAACACTTATAAACAACTTTAATTACCATGACATAAAAAAAAACATCCGTATTTCACGAATAACAAACAAAGGTATTTTTCATAATTAAATATATACTTTATTCTTAAAATATTCTTTCTGTTGTTGGTGTTAGTGGTGATGATTGTTATACTGGTGGTGATGGTGAGGATAATAATGATTAAAATTATGATCATGATGATGATGATTATGATGGTTACAAGGATGATGATGATGATCATCATCATGATCATGGTGATGATGATTACATTTGCCATCAAAAAGTGATCCGTTCTCTTATTTGTTTAAATTACCAATAAAATTAGATTCATAGTTTAATAGAAAATTCATTAAGTTTGTTTCTCTCTTTTTAATGAATGAATGCGAAAGTTGTTTTCATTCATCAGTCATATTATCATATACAATCGTAACTTTAATACATACGGATACTACAATGTATATATATATATTTATACATAGTAACGACAAAGTCCCAAACTAAGATCTCTGTTTATCTCATTTTCGTAACTATGTCTTCAACAGCTTATAATTAATAAGCGCTTGGCGTTATTCGTTTGCAATTTAGTTGTTCTATTTCGTATATACATATAGAATAGTTTTTTCGATATTAAAAAAAATATTAAAGTTATTTAATAAAAAATGATCAATTACCAAACAATTACTTAAATTGTTAATAGATGTGCGCAAAATTTAATTCTTGATAACTTATTTTGCATATCTATATTTTTAAACACGTTCGGTTTAATTCTTTATACCTTTTTTCATATACACAATAGTTTTTCGATATTTTTATGGTAATTAACTAAAATGATTTAAAAACAAAAGATGTATTAAAAAATGTGTCCTAACTTCGAAATCAGGCTGTACCTATGCACACACATATTACAGAAATACACCTAAAATCAACACCCAACTTCTTCAAGGGAAATAATGTTGTTTACAAATTATAAACTTTTTTCTTGTGCCTCCCTCACAACAATCTACAAGCAAAACAACTTTTAGAAAACCCCTTTTTTTAATTATCGAATTGCTTTTATATACGTCATTTTAAAGCATTTTAACTAAACTACATTATTCCTAATTTTATGAGTAAGTTACAAATATGTTTTATAATTAACGTCCTCAATCTTCGATTTGACAAGTATATTTTTTATTTTTAGTATTTAAATTTTGGTGTTTTTTTAATTTTCTGTGAATAATTAATTACTAACTTTTATTATTAGCTAATTAAATGCCTTATAGTGTTATGGATATGTTTAATAGTTTTCTGTTAAAATCAGTGTTTTATGTTTATAATAATAAAAAAACTAAACTTGTGTTTACTATTCTCATTGACAAATGTAAACAAAATCTTCGTACTTTCCCTCTACTAATCTGTCGATACAACAGAAAATATGAAAAATATATTTGTATTATTGCAGATTAACACATTTCTGTAACGCCCAAATCAGATTCCCCTTTTTCAGGCGATTATGAGTGAACATTCTACAAAAAGTGATCGGAAATATGAAAAAAAAAATTATTTTAAAATTTAGAGTGAAGAATGAGTTTTGCATTAAAATTCAATATAAAATGACCGCTAACTTCTAGTCTATCTTAGCGTTTTAATGTATAAACCGTTTTCTATTAGAAATAAATCTTGCGCATTTTTTGAGATAGAGATTCTATATTTTAGGCAATTACATGTGATTTGACGACCTTGCTACTCAGACTATTGTTTACTGCTCGACAGAGATTGTATATAATGGAATTAGGGGATCAATTTACATTAAATTTATATACGAAAATGATCATGACTCTTAAATATTTGTTTTTTTCTTTTTCCTTTTTTTTTACCAAGTTTTTTTAGTGTGTTCACACGTAATTACCTAAAGAAAGTTACATCTTATTTTCTGATTGGGGTAGATTCAAGTGGGTACCTACAAATGTAGTCATACTTTTATATTTTGTACCTTCCCACACCCACTTAAAATGTTTACTTTTCAACCATATAGTTAGTTTAGTGGTCTTTACCATTCTCCATTAAAATAAATAAAAAAATAAATAGTAGCTTTAAATACATTAATAATAACTTTAAACAATAATTACATCAAATAACTTTATTTTAAAGCGTAAATAAAAATATTAAACTATGTTGTAAAACTTATTGCTTACAATTGAAAGTTAAATCCCAATCCGCCATTATTCCTGGCATATAATGTTCTGCGTAAAACATATTTAAACTATATCCCACACAAATAGACGCTTTTAGAAATACTTGTTTTATAACTTTAGCATGTAATATGTGTAGTTGTGGTTACATTTTCTTTGTAAAATAAGTAAATATCTTGTTTCTAAATAAGCCTTTTAAAGCGTAATTAAAACTGTTTTGTTGATGCTGCTGCTGCTGCTGCTGCTGCTTCTACTGCTGCTGCTGCTGCTGATGATGATGATGATGATGGCAACCATTACATTTGCCACGAAAATGTAAAAACGAAAACCTTTAACTTCCTCTCATTTTTTCTAAATTAAATAACAAATATATTCATTAAAATAAGTATTCATTAACTTTTTAAAATTGTATTCATCTTTAATAACAATAAGCGAAAAACACAAAGAAACAACTTCAATTTACTTACTATAAATATATTTGTTTTATTTGACGAAAATACATTCGACTGTTTTGTTTATTCATTCTCTTATAGAACCAGTTTTTAATACGGAATTTACTTTTATTTTTATGCTTATACACAATCAAATTATTTTACTGTAAACATATATATGATAATTTATAAAAATCATTGCTAAAGTTCAGATCGATACTCATGGGAAGTAAATTCTAAATCAATATAATGCCATGGATCTACTTGCATTAGTTTTAATAGTCTTTGAATTCTTCTTGAAACGCGTGAAGCTATTTCCCTGCTCAGAAACGGACATTAAATCACAGAATAGTATACATCTGATCTGTAATATATATGTATATATATATATATATATATATATATATATATATATATATATATATATATATAAATATATATATATAAATATATATATATATATAAATATATATATAAATATATATATATATATATATATATATATATATATATATATATATATATATATATATTTGTGTGTGCCGGGTAATCTGCCCGTCCTTGTGTCTATCACATAATCCATTTTCCTATGAATTTCAACACAGTCGTATATTTATTACTTTCTCCCTTCACATAGATACGCAATTTTCCTGCTGTAGAATGTGTCATTAAATATATGAGGAAAGGAAGTTGAATCAAGAAACCAGCATATCTCGCCACACGTGGCAGCACACTTCATAGGACACAGAATTGGAAGGAAATAGAAGAATGTAATCTAAACAGCTGGAGTCGTGACACTAAATGCTGCGTTGCGGAGTACGATGATACCGAAAGAGATATTCATGTAGAGATTTCTTTCTATTCATTTAGTTGTTAGAAATATGCTCATGTTTTGTTCGCTGATCTTGCATATGATGTTAGAGGGCATCAAGTAGTGAGGCCTTAACAGGGATCTTTGGGGAGTGTTGTGTTACGGCTTTGTTACCATTAATCCATGTCTTTTAGACTGTGGAGTACTCCCCTGTTGTACTAATGAGTGATCGCTTATCAAGGCTAAAAACTACCTGAGAATAAGAGTTGATAAGAGGGATGAATTGTCAGTTGGATTATGAAGAATATCATGAGAGGATTGATTGCTGAAAACAATGAATTTTATTACTTATGATGACATTTTATGGTAATTATTTGTTGACGTTGAGTTTTAAGACGACCATGTTGTAGTCTGCAGGAAATACATCCCGTGGCGTATAATACAGATGGGAAGTTCTATGTTGCTGTTAGTGATCCATCTATAGGTAAAATAAAATTCATCCCGGATACGACAATAAACACGGACAAGATCGGTCAAAATGTTCGACTCAACTCTAGCACACAAACCTTAAATTCAAATTTCGAAGCAATTATTACCTTTCTTCTATCTACCCAATTTCCGAACTCTATCAAGTACGCAAGCTATTCAAATCTAGCTGTGTATAGTACGAAACCGTATGCGTTTGTGATACCTACATTTAGACGGTGTGGATATACACCTAATCATCAGTACTCTGAGGTCCACTCTGAACCAAAATAGTAGTAACTGTCTGAGTCCTACGTATGGAGTTAATAGAACTTAGCGTTTGGAATCTAATTGTTTAATATATATATATATATATATATATATATATATATATATATATATAATGTCTACAAAACAAATGCATCTACATACTCTTTTTCAAAGCATATACACACCTTCGACATAAGAGTATCCAACTACGGTTGATATGACGTAAAACCTTATACACAAACATTTCTTAGTTGATTATATTATACACGGCGAAACCTGTATAAGGTCTATGATAAAAGTATAATATGTATTCTGTATCCAGTATTTATCATTCCTTCTTTATTTACAAGGTGTATAACATATCGATAACGGCTACATGTCTGGGCTGTTCCGTCCTGAATGTAAAACGATCCTTTGCCCTTATTAACAGTGCCCCCTTTTTTTAGAGCCACGTAATACATTGACTAACTTGAATACAGATAAAAACTAATTTCTGCATTTCTATTAAATTTCTAATATTGTAGATTTTAATCGAATACAAAAATGTAATCTTGGACTGTGTCAATAAATTTCTTACAAAAATCTTGTTTTTTTTTTCTTAGTAGCACGTGCAAAAAAAATGCTTGTGTGGGTTTCGTTGCCAAGAATCGGATGATCACTTTACGTTAAATCCTTAGTCAATACGCTATTAGTATTTTATTATCATTATTCATAAGTATTGTCTAGTATTTCTTTACGCGCCAAACGTATTCGTGTGATTTTGGTATCGTGTTAAGTTTGTAATCTGTTATGTTAGCTTTTTTTTAGCGTTTTATTTCTTGGGCTTAAAAATACTTTGATCAATCAAAACATAGTACTCTGTTGAAAGCTGCGTGAAATTAAAGTAAGCTTAGTTGGAATTATAGATTTAGTATTAGTTTAACCTATAGTATTATGTCGTAAAACGTTCGAGGTGTTATGTTTGGGCCGGATTAAGCCCCGAATTAGAGAATGTATAGTTTGTTGGTTAAATTGATCAATAGACTGGTAGTTAAATAATAATTACTTATAATATTTTACCCTATGTAGACATCGTGAGACATGGATATGAATATGACTCTTTTGTATATGGACCAGCGATTTAAGAGAATAGACTTTCAATAGTAAACTAAATAAAATCATGTTTCAGATTAAAAGTTACATGCACTTACAAATAATGAAACTGTACAAAAAATTGAGAAGTTTTACCACTGTATGTTCAGGGGTTTGATATAGAAATCGCTCCAGACAATGCATTAATCCACTTTATGTAACGAGCTAAAAAGCATGAAATATCATTATCGTACGGGCATGAGATGTCTAGTGGCATTGGTATAAAAAAGAAAAAGGCTATAGGTAAAAAGAAAAAAAGGCATCAGAAAGAGATTTCAATAAGCCTGCAGTATTTGAAAAAATCTACTGAAATAGAAAACCGTATTAAATGAAGCATCGACACAGGGGATTTTTAGAGATTAAGGTTAGGAATTTTAATGATGTAAATTATTTAGGCAACTATTCTCGGCTGGTAATACAGACCATGCTGGGAAAGGTAAATGGGTTTTTGTAAAGACTGAAGAAGGATGGAACAACTCAGACGTCAAGTTGAAGGGTACGGAGATTTCTGTTACCTTGGGGCGAGTTGTTGCCACTCAAACCCAAGAGAAAATTAGCGTTCATTGCCAACGATAATATAATTGTGAACGGCTGCTGCGATGACATAAAAGTATTTACAAAGCTGTTTATAACAGGCGAGAGCACCATTCGTTTATTGTCATTGAGCTATCACCGATAAAGACTTGTGTCAATAAGTGTGTGTTATCTAAACACTTTAGTAGGGGTGTGGGATATCTGTTCTCCTGGAGCCTATTCCTATATTATTGTGTGTTAATATATGCGATGCATATATGTTTAAATTAAATTGCTATTCAAACGTATACACATCTCGTTATCAAATACACAGGAAACACACTTAATTAATAATGTATTTTCAGGATTTAAGTTTGAAATAAATTCGTTAATTCTATTCAAAAGACTTGGATTTTATTAAATGAAGTTTGATTGAAAGAAAACTAATGGATTAAATGTATTCATTTTAAATTTCTAAAAGTGAATTATTAACGAGGAAATCATCCAACATGGCCAGTTGACACTGATTAATAACAACTGCCCTTAAATAGATTAGCACATAATCTATAGTAGAAATATCAATAGAGCATACTGTCACATGGAAGAATTGTTAGCAATAGAAAATTCCAGTACGGAAACTACTATCCAGACCTCGAGTTGAAGGCAACAATGAGTACTGAAATGTTTACGTGACTAATTCACATTCAAATTCACGAAAAGGCGTTAATAGCATACATATCGAGTAGTTACATGAAAGGCACGTCTTGTAGCTCATCCACTAGAGAGAGTGATTCCTCAAACTATATATGTAGAAAAGATACCTAATGAATCACTTAGTAGATAATTAAACAATACTATCAGAAATCCTGAACGGCTATTAAGAGAGATGAACTTTGTGCGTCTTCAGGTTCTATAGATAAAAAGTGTTGTGGCATAAATGTAACACATGCTTGCGCTGATGCTCTGAAAGTAAAGAAAAACAATTAAAATATTGTGGATTTTCTAGCGGATATATTGTAGGACATAGATATGAAGATAATAGGAGAAATAGTCAGATGGAATAGCTTCCTAGTGACAGTATTGGTAGGAGTTATAGTTCATGTATGGCTAATTCTGGTTATAATGTTAAATGCATGTTACCGTGTGCCGTGTTAAGCAATTGTGATAAGTATATGTTTCTCGTTACAGGATGGCAGCGCTTCTTCTATTGACCCCAAGGTTAATTTCCGGGTAAAGTTTCACGATCGAAGAGTACCAGAATGTGATATTTCGGGAGCAGAACAAGGTGGTTGCTGAACTTCCCAGTGTCGACACGCAGAATACCAATAAATTTCTCTAAATAAAAAAGAAAATGAAGCCTTGTTATATTGTATCGTGTACGGGAAGATTTGACTTCAGCCCACGAAGAAACCGCCGGTATGGAAAACTACGACGCTCCGCGAAGCGACGACAGAGGATAGCAGCCCGACACAAACTGCAGGCGACGACAAATGCCGGTATGAGGAAGAAGCAGCACGGTTAGTACGAATAGTTTCATACAACGGCGAGGCAATGACAGTGAAGAAAAGGGGACAAGGTAATTACGAATAGTATTCATGCGATTTGGGAAACGCGGAGAGAAACGGCATATCGTCCCATTAGTAGCGATGCCGTTCGTTCTGGATCAACAGACGAAGAGTTCTACGACGACAAGTGATTCCAACACAACGTATTAAGAAACCAGCAAATGTAACACATGGTCTTGGGCTACTTGAACTACAGGTAAATACATTGTCAGTGGGTCATTTGCAACCTAGCATAATCGCCCTACACGACCTGAGGGAGCTGATACATAGCATAAGTCGAGCGGTCCCAGATGAGCTCAAGCTGTCAAGTGATCCAGATAGTAACATATGGCATTGCTATATGATCTTGGGTTGTTCTTTACTTTTTGACTCAAGGTCGATTGTGGACGTTCCCTTGTTGGATAGGGAACACTCACACCCTATGTATAGCAGTTTAAACTTCTCACCTCAATTGCCAACCCGCCAGGGCTCGACGATTGGTTTCAAATTGTCAGCTAAGTTCGAACTGGAGTCAAATTGATTGTCGTCAATAGATCCCAAACTCGATACATGCTAATGAATCATACTGAGTCGACACGGTGTTCCGCAATATCAGTAAACGATGCGAGATTTCCGGTTCTGTCTACATGACCAATTCCAGAAAGCCGTGTAAGATGTCGCTCTTGCGACATAACCTGCAACGATCGATAAGAACTATCAAGTCACAGTTCAGACGAACACTCGATTCACAATTGCAGTAAGGATAGGGCAAAGATCATGAATAGTGGCGACAACTGGCGATTTGTACTTAGTGGTACTCTGTAAAGACAACACACTGAGTAAGCTTTTTGGGTCAGCCCCGATGGCTTCTACATAGATAAACAAAGAGTGCATAGCTTATAGTGATTATATGGTAGTGGATGGTGTAGGGTGTCGAATAACTGCAACTTACACCAATGAACGTTCCAAGTCCGGTCGTGTGATCTATAATAATAAGTAAATTCCCTAATTTTCCGGTGAACCCTATTCCGGTGGAGATACGCAACATAAAGGAGAGTCCTATCCGTAAGTTATTAGATACTCTAGAACAAATATAGAGTGATAGGTTTAGGGAAACCTCTGAGCGAGTCCCAGTTACGCTTACTATCGGAAGTAGCGTGGGTATAGTCGACATACTTATATGCGTCAGGCTGGTGATAAGAGGGGACATTTCCCGACAGAGCAGGGAATTACGAGTCACAAGTACATTTTATGGGCGATGTTTAAGAGTAGGGTATTATAGTTCATAAAACAGGCTGTCAAGCTGTGGGCCAATCATGTACATTTGAAAAAAGAAAATACACCCTATTGTTTTCTTCTCCTTTGATCAGCCTGTGAACGACATGTGCTGCACATGATAGCAGTTCCCTGTGTTCAAACAGCATGTTTGAAATCAAGTTAAATTACGTGATAATCAGACTCGAGCAGAAAACTGTGTGGTATGGGTCGAATGTCATATACCCGATGCCAGTTTAAAAATGTAAGCGTGGTTACCACTATTGATCGGATAGCCATGCACAGAGATGTCTACCTGTATATAAGAACCCACATTATAAACTGGGCACTTAGATGACTTTTATTTTTCAACTCTACTGTTGTTTTCTATCTTTTAACAGAAAGAAGTAAATACAATATAGGAATAGCTATTTACTAAGAACACCATGCTGAAGACATTAAAAAATGGAACTTATAAACTTTAACTTTTTTATTTTTATTTATTTATCTATTTTTAAAATTTATTTTTATCATAATTATAGGACATTAACTTGTTAATGTTGTCTATTCTTCATTTTATATTGTATGGTGATTACAATGTGTCGGTAAGTAGCGAAGAGAGATAAATAGTTAACATGTTCACGGGTGAACATTTTGGGAAATAGGATAGTGAGGAATGTTAAATATCCAGACCGTGTGTACGGAAAAGTCATGTTGACAAGAAGAGATACATCTGGCTGTTGTCAAAAGATAAGATAATTATCGGATGACTAATAGGGCATTTGAATAAAAAATTATGCACGTAATATAAAAAAGGCATATAAAATCGATTGTCAAAAAACGAAATGTTGGAATTATGAAAAGTCATTGTCTAGAAGTACATGTCAACTGCAAATCACGCCGAGAGAAGATAAACACATCTGTTTAATTCTCAATTGATTGAAATCCTGTCACATAGAAGCGTGGCTACAGGACAATGACGACCCATGTAGGCGTTTGAGGTGGTAATAAATTGTTATATAATAACAACCCGAAATACACATCGGGAGTTGGGACGCTTGAGAAAAATCAAGCGTCGAATACATGTGGTGAAGCTTCATCCTACCAACCCACCATCCCTCACTGTCACAGACAATTAAAAAATACCGTTATGTTTTCATATATTAATGTGTGATCTTTCTATTTTTGCACAACAGTAGTAGCACAACCTGACTTGAAATCGATGGAGAATGTCAATGTGTTGTTTAAGGTTATGTGTGAGATTTAGCTCATTATTGAAACTTATTTGAATGTTCGAACTGTTTACATATCGATTTCTCTAAACGCACAACCAAACATTAAATTACATATATATATATATATATATATATATATATATATATATATATATATATATATATATTTAGATTTTTCACTTATAAAATAGATCATTCAGTGAAGACCGGGGTTGTTCCAATAAAAACAAGCTCGATGATACTCGATTACAGAGTACAGAGCATTTATATGTGATTTTATGAAGGCTTACCAAAGCATTCCTTTCAGGACACCAATAATCACCATTAAATATATTTTTTCTTACAAATATTATTTATTCAAATTAAATGTTTTTTCCTACACGTGTTTCAGTAATGTTGGTAGTGAAACACGTGTAGGAAAAAACATTTAATTTGAATAAATAATATTTGTAAGAAAAAATATCTTTAATGGTGATCCTTGGTGTCCTGAAAGGAATGCTTTGGTAAGCCTTCATAAAATCACATATATATATATATATATATATATATATATATCGAGAGAGAGAGAGAGAGAGAATTAGATGTATAGAGATATAGATACATAGATTAAGTGGGGAGAATAGCAGGGTGCAGAAATATTGTTTACCAAAGTAAATGTGTTAATTTTATGATGCCGGTTTTAATCAATAATATCCCGCAGTTATTCATTTTGATACATAAATTTGTCCAAAAATGTCCCTAATTGAAAATTATCCACCGAACTTGAATTTATTAAATCTGTTCGCGTAGAACAACAGATAACCGGAAGCTCTTTTATCAAATTGCATACAAAAATATTAAGTTATAATCCGACAATCAAAATGTTCAACTTTAATGTGCTGTTTAATTCAAACTTATTCGGCATTTGAATGTAAGCATTTTTTTTTTAAATACGACACCATTTATATATAAATATGTAATAATGTAAAGTTCAATCATTTACGAATCTGGTCTTTGTATTATAATTATATATTTGGGTTTCGTTTGAATTGATGAATACTACATTGTTGATTACTTCTAGTATTTGTTTATTTGTTACACACAAAGGCGTACATTTTAAAAGACGGACATATACATCAAATAATTAATCACAATATGTTTGCATGGATTGAGTATTGATTTACTCCTGTCCAGGAGTTAGGCACAAGGCCAGTTTTTATCTTACTCCCACAAGTAAGATGTGACCCAAGGTCGGGTCGGAAAGTGGTGTTTAAAAATTGCCTTAGCAGCCCCGTCGGCATTCCCCAGACAGTGAACAATAAACTTACTCCTCCCCAATGGGGGGAGGCGAAGCCTGGGAGGGTGCATCTCCTAGAACTACACAGGACAGACACATAGACCGGCGTTAATCAAGCCCCGAAGGCCAAGACAATACCTGTCTATGGGGTGCAGTATCCATCGGAACAGATACTACACTTTGATCTTATTTCATATTAACGTCTAAATAGCACAAGTATTTCGCCCATACCTATTTATATAAAACGATGTTTATTTGTTGCACACAAAGGCGTACATTTTAAAAGACGGACATATACATCAAATAATTAATCACACTATGTTTGCATGGATTGAGTAACGTATTCCATATGAACGTCTAAATAGCACATACCTATTTATATAAAACCATGTTGATATCATACTACTTTTGACTCATTATCTAAGATAATCAATATAGGAATACTGTTTAATCTAACTCGTCCACCCATTATTTTAAGGGACTATGTCTTTTCATATCAGTTTTGTTTAAATAGCATTTTAATAAATGTATGCACACATTTAAAAATAAAGTATTTATTTTTTATACGTGTATGATTTTCTATAAATTGAGTTATGCATTGATCTATCTGTCATGTAAAAATTGCACGTTCTTTAGTTTTGGCAGGTAAAAGTTTGAAATATAATTTTCTTTGTTCTGTCAATCTTTAATTTGAAATAGTATTTTCCTTCCCAATATTTGTCTTATATGAATCAATTGATATTTTGTTCTGCATACAACGTGCGATTGCACGTGCTGTAACCTGTCTTCATGAGCCGCCAACTGGATATCCTAAAACACAGTTTCGGTACCGTCACACTTTGCGTCAGCGGAAACCTTGGCCACCGGACAGGAGATTATTTGTTTTCGTCTTGTCGTTTTCGTTGAAAAAGGATTAGTTTTAAAAAGCGTTTTGTGGTGATTACCTCGTTCGCATGTCGTCACCCCTACCCGAGGGATTTCACATTTAATAAGACTTTTTTATACTATCGAAATGTGTTTGACCAGATCCTGCTACAGAATTAATCTGTTTGCTGGCTGCATTCATTGACCGGCTAGTCATGCGTATTCAGAAAATGGACGTAGTTGTTGACAGTTCAATAATAAAAACAATGCATCAGACCTCGATTGGTAGCACTTCTTCTTTATATAGTGTGCTATCTATATCATCGCCTCCTTAAATAATATCTACTTCAGTGGTTTACATTTTAATTACATTAAATATACACCCTCTGGCCCGGAGCAGTTGATGCATAAAAGTTGTCCTATGAATTCGAAACAGTGCATAGAACGTTTACTAGTGATAAGATTTGATTTAGCAGGGACAATTAAAACTTTGACTCGAAAATATTCTTTAAAACTTTATAAGAATACATTATATTGTGTCGCACATATATAGCTTACGAAACGAACTTTCTCATGTGTTTGATCAAATTCTGACCACAGTGTTTTCTTCTAATAGCAGAGTTTTCCGCAGTATAATTAATGGCACTGCTTCCGAACTGATTATCCTTGGATCTCTCCAGTAATGCCTATAACTTTTTTTTTTATTTATTGGGAGTATTTGGGGCTTGCAACTGTTACCATTGATTAGGTCAGGTGTAAGTAGATCTCCTTCTTTCGTGTGATTCTGGTGTTGCCATTTTTTTCCCCGATGTTCATCTGGTTAGAAATCTTTCTGGAAATACATCGGGTACTTACGGAAAGAACCACAAGAAAATTGCCAACATCCCTAAGTGAAAGGGATACTGTAGAACCAACTGGATTCGAGCTTGGAACACCCAGGTCTTCAGTCCGTGACGATATCCACTTAACCACCGTTACCTCCCAGTAGGTAGCTAATGCGAGAACTTTAAATGATTTGCAATGTGGATGGACACAATCAAAAGGTCTTAGGAAGCTAAAGATTTACTCAAACTCCACGTAGCATCACCTTTTTTATGGAAATCGCTCCATACAGGTGTAAGTAGATACTTTGCTACTACAACGATATGTACGATTAATTGTTTTAGAACGCTCCTCGTCTTTTAAGGCTGAGTGTTTTACAAGAATGGATTAAGTATTGTTTTTACTCTCCAGTATGACTTCACCGGAAATTCAAACCCGGTGACTCAGTGCATTAGGCAACAATTATACCGAATGTTTTAGTTGAAGTGTAAAAAAGTAAAGCAAAGTACAGTAGTCAACTGTAGTCGAGCGAAACCGGAAGACTCTTTTTTCATTAGGTACTACAACGAAGTGGATAGGAGGGCATCATATATTTCCAACGTTACTCCACTGACTTCTCATCTTCACCTTATAATGCTTTATGTTTAAAGGTTCCATTCTTGGTATTACTTAAGGGTTGAACAACTGCCCTCCGACATATCAGCGTACACTCTTACGATTATTCCAAATGAGAAAAATAAAACTATAACTCAAACATACTTTTAACATTATAGCAGTAAATGATATGGAATATCATACGGCAGAGATATATTGGACAGACTTTCTAAAGCTCTACAACAAAATATTCTTGCAACCTTTCTACTAGTACCGACTGTCGTCATCACATGTTTGAAATCAGAAGCCTTGGAAAAAAACACTCTTTTGCTTTAGTTTGTTAATTACTGCGTTTTACAACTTTGTTTACCATTTACCATTGATAATAAATTCAGTTTAATTTTTCATATATATGTTAGCACCGCGGATCATCATCATCATCATCATCGTTTTTTCACTCCTGGTGGGGGAAACCTTCCCTAGTTTTTTTCCAACTTGTTTTATCGCTGGCTATGCGTGGCCAAGTAGGGCCTAGATGAATATCGGAGTCGTTCTTCCACCGGGTTTTGGCCTTCCTCTGGGTCTTTTACATTGCCACGAGGTCCATTTTGTCGCTCTATACGTCAACCTGTTGTCTGTACATCTCGAAATGTGACCTGTAAGTAATGCACAGAAAGAAATATGAAATGTTTTTCATCAAGCGGAGCCCTCTAAATTGACTGATCTAACACTTTCTTAGATTGACTATATTCTTTTTTTTTCATATTTTATATGGCAGTCACGGCGCATGGCGAGATAATATTGTTTGAATGATGTTTACAAAAAGGGTCACAGAGTCTGTGTTTAAATCGTTCTACCGGCTGTACAGTTATATGAACAGCACAAATAATTGTTAGTAAAGAGGAAGCATATACGTCTGTAGATAATCAATATTTATTTATAAAAAAAAACTGTATATATATATATATATATCTATATATATATACATACGTCTGTGTATTCAAGTTCCCCTTTTAATAAAGTTTAGATGTTTATTTTTCTACTGGTTGTGTATAATTCTTTGTATATGGGTATTCTTACAAATTCAATTACTTTACTATTAAGTGAAATTTCGATTTATGTCAAAATGTGTTTGCCCCTTTTCGGACAATAACTGGACATTATTTCTTGTATAATTCAAGTTTATATTTCTGGTAGATTAATAAAGTTATTGCGTGCTCGTGCAGAAACACAAATACCCCCGATATAAGTATATATATATATATATATATATATATATATATATATATATATATATATATATATATATATATATGTCGTTGAAGATAACGGAGTTCTCCCTCTTTATGATCTTTCTGGTAAATTTATCGACTCTGCGAGCGATTCGTCGGGTTTCTGGTATCAATTGATAGATCATGTCGTCTAATGTTGTGTCTTGGGCCATTTCTCGAGCGCTTTCGATCTCGCGAGAAATGGCCGAATAAAGATGGAGAACTCCGTGGTCTTCAACGACATATGTCTAATAAACGACTTGCTGCCGAAATATACATATATCAAATATATATATATATATATATATATATATATATATATATATATATATATATATATATATATGTGTGTGTGTGTGTGTATGTAATATTGTAAATATAGTGAATTATCGGATAAGGATGGGAACAGACTAGTCAAAATATAGACACAGACACACAGTTAAAGCTTTCATGAGCTCCGATATGTATGAATAGATCTTCATCATGTCAAAATAATCGTATACGTAAGAAGTGAACAATTGCTAAAAATTAACAAATACGCAAATAAAGTTAGTTTACTGAGTAGGAAAGAGTCCGGTGTTAAGTTGCGAGAACACGTTAAAGGGAAAAAGTAGGTTATATTTAAATTACAATGGGTAGGTAAAGTCGGGTTAGTACAATACTAGGTGGAGTTCATTATTTGTATATAAACACGAGGACAAAATCAAAAGTAATGAGAAAGAAGTTCGTGCGGTGTTAAGTGCTGGTATCAGCTAAGTGATGATCAGTAGGAAAGGGAGAAGTAGGCTAGTTATTTAAGAAGATAGCAGGTGACGAGAAAAGCGAAAGAAGAGAAACAGAGTAAGCAGACTATTTCACCTAAGTTATCTAGTATCGAATGTAGTCAATTATTGTTCGATGAATATTTTTAGTATTAATCCAGATTCGGATCCAAGCTATAATCGACTTGGCGTCGGTAAGGGTTAGGGTAAGAGTTAGGGTAAAGTTTAGGGTTAGAGCAAGCTTTGGTGCTAATCTTGATGCGTACCATTTCTGGGAAATTATGCTGAATATTTAAAAAAGCAGATATATGTACGATTTTTTAGACTTGATTTGATTAAGCGTCCGAGCTTTGCGTCGTGTATGTGGTTAAATATTGAACATTTTGTGTATTGGATAGCACGTGTCTTACATGTGCACTTAAGTAATGACCCAAATTAATAGCTTCCACTTAGTTTTATGCTCTCTGATTATTTTATAGAATATTGGGTAACTTTAATGTAAAATGTGCTATAACCGTGAGAGAGTATTATGTAAATGCCGACAAGTGTTGATGGGGAAGAGTCGTTTTTAATATTTGTTGAGGACATTTTTGATAGTGAGTGAGGTGTATTATATGTTTCTAGAGTGATGATTCAATAACATCGAATAAAGGTGTTTTGATTCTGAATTCGTTCGGAGTTAGACGGTTCTGAGAAGGAATCGGGGTTGATATGCTGTTGTGGCGAATGCCAATGTCCCTTTTTACGGATTAAGAAATAAAATATTTGTGGTAATTTATAAGTTTTAGGAAGGATTCGATGATATCCTTTTTGTTATTTAGATATTAGTTGTTTACCGATTATGAGTGATCTCATGTATAGATATATTATAAGGTCCGTTTTGATAGTATAGCGGGAATATAAGAAAACGTTGGTGTAGTTGTACTTCTGTTACGATATACTTGCTATCTTAAGCTCTACGTCTTTTTCAATAAGGATATGGGAACATAGCATAGCATTGTTTTGTTCAGTTTTTAATGTGATTTCAAGTGAGGATTCCATCTTTTGAAGCATTTGTAAAGTCAGTACGCGGCGTAGAAGGTTTCATTTGGAATGACCAATTTGTGTCCATAATAATTTTTAGTGTACTTAAAGTGAAGTAATAATCTTCATAATGCCATTAGTGCTTTTTAAATTTATTTCGTTGGATTATTTAGTGCAAAGCTTAAGGCATTTTTCTGCCGAGTATATTCGTGTGGAATAAACGATGTCAAGACTATTTATAATGTGTTTTACGTTGCTATTTTTTAATCTTTAATGTGGTCATCTGAATTTTTATGTGTGCTAAGCTGATAGTCTCAGAATGATTGTATTGATGTCAGCGTTGCTATGATAATGGCTGTTGATGACTTGGCCCCGTTTGTGTGTTTTAAAGAGACCGTAGATTTCTAGTGTAAGTGGGTTGGCTATGGTCAGTATTGTCCATTGATTTAATTTTATATACTACATTTTATTAGTCTGTTGCCAGTTTTAGTGATTTTGTATATCGTGTTTAGGTTGGTGGGTTGGTATGTTTTGTGGTCGTTGTGAATGTCTATTATTTGTGCTGTATGAGTGCTGGTGAAGGATGACGACGCAACACTTGTTAAAAATGTACTTGTGTATCGTTATTGTACAAACTGATCATAGTTTCTCTTGACTATAGTTGCTAAACTATTATATAATCATTATTAATTATTTTTGATTGAAATATATTATTTTCAATATACGCTTTAAATAGAAATATCGCATATAACCACATTCTATTCCTGCTTAATTTAGTTTTCGTCAATATATAAGGGCATTACAAAAATAATATTATTAAAAAATCATTTTAACACGGAATTTGGATTTTATTTCTGGTAAATATTTACATATATAATATACTATGATTACTGTGTTCTCAATAATAATTTGTAACTTATTTTAAGATAGAATGTATTTTTCAAGCATGGATGAGCCTCAATGATGAACTTGTCACAACATAACATTCTCCTTCTTATGTAGCATGAGTTCAACTTGGACAAAATGCCTCCGAAACTTCTGCCAATAGCAATAGCGCATGACGAGATTGGTCCACAAGCGATCAGACAGTACGAATGTTGTTTTAGAAATTCCGTCGTCGAAATAAGAGCCTTTAAGATAAAGAAAGTAGAGGACAGCCGTGTAATATTGCCAATGTACAATTAGAAGCATTTATCGAGATACATACACGTCAAACTTTCAAAGAATTGTCTCAGACACTTGCTGTCAGCACTGCCACAGTTCCACGTCATTTACAGAATATTGGAAAGGTGAATACATTTCATGAACACATGTATGTTTCTAAAATCGGCTATTACTTTTGTAACGACTTAATATTTTAAATCAACTGCATGATATTAACCTCGGAATAACATTTATGGTTCTATTTGTAAACTACTCGATAACGTAATTAAAGAGGCTGTCATTTCACGACGGCTATTTAATTTCTATTTGCTTTTATTCTATTACTACTTTTCTAGACCCTTGCGCTTTATAGACATACGGAGAGTATTTGACGACAGATTTTATTAAGTATACAGATAATTAATAAAATAACGGGTTCAAAAGTGCATTAAACCTATGTAAATGGTGTTTAAAATATAAAGGCAATGAATATTTCTAAGAAAATGATAATATCAAATAACGACGAAGACAGAAAAGAAGACAAATACAATCTAGATAAAGCAACTTTTATTTAATGAGTTGGTTAAGGATATTATAAGATCAGTAAGTTTAAGAAAATGAAGAATATAAACAGTCGTATATTGCTTCCAGGAAAATACAAGGAAGAACGTTAAGTTTCACACCATTATAAATTTGAAAAGTGAAAATAAAAGGCAAGGACATATATTGGTTAATTTAGACTTTAGAGTAGCTGCTTTAAAAAAGAATAGAAAGACAAAAATTAACAAGCCGCGCGTGCGTGGTCCCCCTCTGTATGTGACTCGATGTGGCGAGTGTAAAATGCAATAAATTTGGGCCATTTTTGCCCCCCCCCCCTTAACCCCCTGGGGGCGCTAACCAGACTTTTACTGAGGTCAAGGATGCTCATTTTATATCCAGAACAATTGCTCCTACATTTGTCCAAGTTTCAAAAAAATTGAATAGATGGATCAAACGTTATGGGAGAAAAGGTCATTTTTGCTATTTTGGGGCTTTTGACACCCTGGGGACGCGACCAGATGTTTTCCAAGGTCAGCGATACTTATTTTCTATTAGGAACAATTGCCTGCACATTTTGGCCAAGTTTCAGAGAAATTAAATGGATGGATGAAAAGTTATGGGGCCAAAAAAAATGTCATTTTTTGCTATTTAAGGGCCTTTTGACCCCCCTGGCGGGCTAACCAGATTTATTTTCAAAAATCGGAGAATGTCACTTTCTAACCTGACCAAAGTTACAACTTTATGCAAAATTTCAGAGAAATTCAATGGATTGTTGCGGAGAAAAATCCAGACGGACGGACGGACGGACGGACGGACGTCATGCCTCAAAACATAAGTCACCGATTTTATAAATCGGGGGACCAATAAATCAACTTTTATTTAATGAGTTAGTTAAAGGATATTATAAGATCAGTAAGTTTTAGAAAATGAAGAATATAAACAGCCGTATATTGTTTCCAGTTAAATACAAGGAAGAACCTTAGTGTTTACACCATTATAAATTTGAAAAGTAAAAATAAAAGACAAGGACATATATTGGTTAATTCAGACTTCGGAGTAGCTGCATTAAAAAAAGAAAAAGAAAGACAAAAATAAATATGACGTGGAAAACCATTAAACAATGGAGAAGAGATAAACGAAATTAGAATTTAAACGAATAGATAAAATTTTAAAATAGTGTATAATAACGATCAATCATAGCGCAACCAAATAAAATCACCAATATTGATTGCTAACAAATATTAAATATGTATCATTTGGATTATTTGGAAAACTGTTCAAATCTTGGGTTTTACTATCACAACGTATCGGCATATGAAACCCCCGGCGTTCTTTAGGTGCGCCTTATCAAACTCGGGAATCTCTACAGAATTTCGAACAGAGCGTGACCTTCGTAGAACAGCAATGTTTGTTCGCTGGAATGTGACGTCATGATAGTAGGGATCAGTGAGATCTGTCGAACAGTCAAACTGTCCATACTGAATGAGAGCCTTTTTAAAAAGAACCATTAGAAAACTTTAACTTTTTTATACTGTAACTGGATATATTCAAATTAAAATAAAATTCAAAATGAATAGTTAAGTTGTGCGTTATTGCTGCGTTAAAGTAAATAAACATCACGTTGTTTCATGGATTTTAAAGACTAATTTTTGTTATTATTTTAATTGTGAACAATCTGAAAACATTTTCTTGGCATGTTTTTATTTCAATAACTTCTTTAAAGTCAAAAAATGCCGAATATAATTTTTTAAGTTACAATAATATCAACCTATTATTAATCCACTTTATAAATTCGCTGTAATTTCTTTTTGTTTTTATCTTGAAAATATTAATATGCTTTCTATTTTGTTTTGCAGATCACTTTTGACAATATTCTGTATTGGATACGTCTGCATTGTAATGTTTGATTTGAAATATATTTCAATTTCGTTTTTAATGAAAATTATTTTATTTTATTATTTGCTTCTTACAAAAAACACACCCTCTCTTAACCATTGGCAGCATTTTTAATAAAGAGTTTGATTTTATTATGTGTTAATTAATATTTGCTAAATAGAATTAAAGCAAAATAACATCCGCAAAAATAACGAAAATTTAAACGGCGGATTTATTTCCTCTGCAAATGCTAGATAAATCAGACAAAACTAATCGATAAAATAGGGCAGTTAACCTTTTCAGTATAATCGTTTGAAATTACAACAACTGATCAATAGTTAATTAAAAATGAAAAAGAAAACGATAAAGAGGCGAAAAATAAAACATAGAACAAATGAAATTCAAACAAATAATTTCAATACAAACACACAATAAAGTTACTAGTGCAGAAATAAATTGTAAAAAATCAAACTTATACAACCAAATTGTTGGATACTTTAGTTAAACATTTTCTTTTCCCGTTCTTAGTAATATACTTTTCTTACTTCAAAACTTATTTAACATTGAAATTTAAAGTGTTAAAGACAAGCAGTCTTTCGATTGTTTTCAGTATTGTGATCCTAATCACGAAGATTAACATGAAAAAAAAACATTAGAGAACCTCTATTATTCGAAGTCTCGTTAGGCAACTGCTTGCACCGTCCACTGTGACGTCATCACGAAAACGAGACTCAATCGAAATTCATTCTCTTTACGAAAGTCACGAGCGAACCCTTTATTTAATTAACGGGGATAGCTTGCATTCATTATGTCATCGAACCCACTGCGGAACGAACATGGATGCTATGTTAAATCAGTTCTCAGTTATCCGGAGGTTTATGGTTCAATCTTCAGTATGGACGGTACTAAGAATAAGATTACGAATTAATTAGGGGCTCTACCAGATCATGGTTGACGGAACGAGAGCAAAGTGTCTCCCGTGGATTAAATAAAGGGTTCAGTTCTAAATTCCGTTCAGATTCCCGAGTTCGACATAGATATTCCCGAGTTGGACTAGCCGCATCTAAAGAAGGTCGAAGGTTACATAGGTAGTAACGTAGTTAGAATAACGCCCACTACGTACTACGCAAACTGCCGAGAGTTGCCGAGCTGAAGCAGCGAGCAGCCGACATTTTTGATACGGTGCTGCGTCATATGATAATGTTTTGCTTGTTTTTTTAGGGTTAGGGTTTAGGGTTAGGGGTTAGGGGTTAGGGTTAGGGTTAGGAATTTTTTAAAGAAAAAAACAAAGAAAATTAAACATATTTACATGAATTTTTCAGAAGAAACAACAGGAAAAAACATAGCGAGGTTACTGTTATAAAATGAATAGTGTATTTTTATTTACAAGGAATTTTTTTGAAGAAACCAAAAAAAAAAACTCATCAAAATTAATACGACATATTTTTTTGTAACAAAGTTATCGGCTGCTCGCTGCTCGCTGATTGGCTAATCGCAATCGGCTCGTCAACACTCGGCCGTTTGCGTAGGACAGCCGAACGATTCCGAGTTGAACGTCACGACAGCTAGTTCAAGATAGATAACAGTACCAATAAGTTTTATTACAGAAACCCATATTAGTGGAAAATGTAAAAGAAGCAAACATTGAAATAACAACTTTTAGTTAATTATGGGAAATAAATGAAACATAAAATATTATTTTGGAGAGACTGCGATTTTACTTGTTAAGCTTCTAGGTTGAAAGGTTTAAACAATATCTGAACTTTCACAATAAGTCATAATAGCGGCGGGTTTTATACGTATTTTCATATATTTACGTCAGATATGGATGAAATTATAATGGTCAGATATTTCTATTTAGAAAATTTTCATCGAACAATTTGATTTTATAAAAGAAAGCTATAAATTCAATTAGAAAACATTCAAGATACATTATATTTGTATTGATTTTTAATAAATAATATGTTTATTGAAAAAGACACGAGTGGTGAGAACAGATTAAAAATTGTTATTTCGGATAAGTATTTGAATACTAAATTATTAATAGAATTCATGTTTACTAGCAGCGTGGAATGAATCTTATGTATTTACATATGAAAGATTTTAATGAGATTCATAATATATAAAAAGAACTAGAAAAATTAATGCTAAATAAGAGAAATATATTACTTGCAATTATAGTTCTCAGACAATTTTAGTTAAGGAAACTTGCTTAAAATTTAACATAAAGATAAAACCAATCATATAAATCATTCCTCAAGCACGGATGCAGAGTCGGAAGGTATGAACACCAAATCCGATTCATAGAATTTTACTTTTTTCGACTGCTAAAAGTCCAAAATATCTGACGCTGAGTCCTTACTTTAAAATCTTATATTCAAAATATCTGTTTTCTGTCGGGCATTAAAATATCCATCTCCATATCAGACTTTGATATTTTCCCAAATCTCCGACTCATTCCGAATCCGATTTTGTAATCCAAAACAATGGGACGGTCCATTACAAGCACTACATTGGAACAGTAATCTGTATCATATAATAAAAAAGACCAAAATAAAACTTTGAAAAAAAAATGATCTAAACAAATAAAGAAATCATTAAATCATCTTCAGTAAAGATAATGAATATTAAACATTGAACATAAATAAAAATGGTATTATAACAAATTTGCTGGACTCATGGGAATTACAGTTATCCTGCATCACTTCTATATTGCTGCTGTGGTTTAACATCTGTCTATTTTATAAACGTCTGGCGTGAACGAAGACCCCACGATATTATTGTACCTAACTTTTTTTTCAGATTGAAACATACTTATATAAGTACTATAGTTAATGTAGCTTTAGAATATATATGGTTATGGGAGTCTATCTCAAAAACCCTCGTAGAAGTTTGTGACATATTTCCATCCTATGGCTGTCCGGTGCGAACGGACACCCCATAATATTATTTCACCATCATTGGACCGAACTGATACAACACTTTGATTAAAACCTAAAGTCTAAAAACATATTTTAGTTAGAATTCGACCCAACAATTTGGGTTAAGAACAAAATTTAGTATCTGTTCTGATGCTACACTTAGCCTTTTCTGCCCACAGTCAGTGTAGGAGAAGCGCTTCTTGACTGAGGTAATTTTATGTTTTTCCAATCCAGAGTGCCCTTTTCGGGGAGCTGTTTTTTCTCCACATTAAAAACTGACCTTGTGTCTAAGTTGCCCACGTGGAGAAGAAAGTAAATCGGAACATCGCTATATCATAGTATTTTTAAAATATACATTTTTGTCATTGAATCTCAGGCGATCAAGCGCTCCAATTTTTTTTAAAATGTGTCTAGGGGGATACCGTACGTACGAACAAGATATTGGCCTTGCGCATTATTATATAAACATAACATATACTATTAAATGATTATTCAAATATATATATATATATATATATATAAGTCCACAATTAAATCTCACAAAAATGTTTTGTTTTTTTCTAATCAGTCATCACTTACTAATGTTAAACTCGACTCGATGATGAAGGTTAATGAGTTGAATGATGAATCATATTATGAGACGATGAAGGGAATTGACACATATAAATACATTAAGAGAACGGCTTGACAAGTATTTGTTGACATTGGACTTGAAAACGATCATGTTTTAGTCTGCAGGGGAGACATATCGTTGTAACGGGCTCAATAGGTGTCAATTTATTGAAACAAACTCTGTTCATGGAAATTCCGTTTGCGTTCATGCACAGAAAAAGTGCAGAAAGTTATTTCTGGTTTTGGTAAGGGAAAGAGTTCTTACTGAACAACAGTTCTTCCCGTTTCGATTGCACGTTAGCCGGTTGAGAAAAGTTTCGTAGTTAAGAGCGTAGCGATGTTAAGTGATGTTTGACTGTTGAAAGGCATTTGGCAGTTAAGAAACGTTTGCCTTTTATGAGACGTTGGCAGTTTAACTAAACAGTGGTGCCAAGAAAGAAAACACACAAATATTGATAGCGAACTCTAAAAGAAAGTGTAATACTTACGGTATTTATTTGCCTCCCACCGCCGCAATATTCGACACAAGGTCGGTAAGTGTGGGAATAATCAAGCCAGCGCCCCTAAAGGAGGAGGTTTCTCGCCTAGCAAAAATGGCCTGGACAATCCCGTCGGCATGCCTCGGTCAGGGCGCCTCAGGCAGTACGCAATAAATGAACTCCTTCCAAAAACAGGAGGCAAGGCCTGGGAGGGTGCACCTCCTAGGAAATCCCAGGACAGTATACCTCAGCCCGGCAGATAAAAGGCCACCGAAATGGCCTAGTTCCTGACGGACTGATTGTCAAGAACCAATCCTCGACTGGTATTACCCCATCACGACGTGGTCAATCAACCGAAGTTAATAAGAGACTGAACGGGCGAGGGTTGTCGCAACAAGTGTAATACTTACTATTAGTTATTAAGGTGAAATACATATTTATCGGTTCAACACAAAAACTTCCATCCTATGCTTTACCTTTTATACGTCCATTGGGTGGGGCTTAATATTCGTGGGGGATACTTCTTTTTATTTAGATTTCTTTTTATTGATTTCTTCATTTATTTTAATTTGAATAAACATATTAATTTGTCAAACCTGCCGATACCACATTTTAGTTCAGATACGTTGGTGAGGATACTGCACTCCACAGTAAAGTTACAACTGCAAATAAAGGTTACACAGAAGACCCACCACGTGAGAGAGCTGACTTATTTGAAAACCTATTGATTTTTTACATCTTTTCATTCCATTAAATGATGTTGGTCCACTACAAGAACGTTGCTTTTGAGATATTTTAATATTAATAAAATGACGTCAGCAATTACCCTAGTTAAGAAATGTATAGCGTATGTAAAGATTAGATTAAAAAAAAAACCTTTGTAATATAAGTTCATAAAATGATGCGTTACGTAAATTAAAAAGTAATTTGAAAATAGTTTTGTCAGCTTTTTTTAGAAATAATAATAAGAAAACACATTCAATTGTAAACAAACGATAACTCGTTAGTAAAAGGTGTGCCTTGTATCGACAATGTTGAGCCTTCGTTAGTAAAAGGCGACACACCCTGGGAATGTAGCAGCGTTAGAAGTGTGCATTAAGGGATCAAAATACGCCGTTCCCCCTACAGAATTGTGTTCCAATCGATCACCGTGTAGACAAGTTGAGCTATAGGCGCCGTCACGCGTAATTTCTCCAACATTAACTATCTGAGGAAACGATACATTACGCGCCGTCGAGGGGCAATCGTAAATTGACTTGGCTTTACTAGCGCAGCTTTCTGGCTGCTTTTCATAAAGAAAAAGCTTTGAAGCTGTATCAGGCCTGTCAGCCAGAAGTGCATCCGATGAAAGTTCTTGATATTTGCATTTTGGTTTTGAAAAAAGAAAATTGCATTAATTAACTATTACTTATTATGCCCCCTCAACGTAAATTCCTCTGACCAATAAGCAGAAAAATCCAAGCCTTTCTACAATAAAAATTCGCAAATAACAACACGCTTTCTACTCATTCATGGCCTTTTGGCTAAGATCAAAGTGTAGTAGCTGTTCCGATGGATACTACACCCCATAGACGTATTGTCTTGGCCTTCGGGGCTTGATTTACGCCGGTCTATGGGTCTGTCCTCTGCAGTTCTAGGAGGTGCACCCTCCCAGGCTTCGCCTCCCCTCTTTGGGGAGGAGTAAGTTTATTGTTTACTGCCTGAGGCACCTCTACCGGGGAATGCCGACGAGGCTGCCCAGGCAATTTTTAAATGGCCAGAGTGCTCACCTCTCGAGCGCTGGCTTATCGAATCCCACTTTCCCGATCTTGTGTCACATCTTACCTTGTGGGAGGTAGATAAATTAGACTGATTCTTGGTCTTTTGGCTAATATCAAAGTGTAGTATCTGTTCCGATGGATACTTACCCTATAGACCGGTATTGTCTTGGCCATCGGGCCTTGATTCCGCCGGTCTATGGGTCTGTCCTGTGCAGTTCTAAGAGGTCCACCTTCCCCGGCTTCGCCTCCCCTCTTTTGGGAGGGGAAAGTTTATTGCTTACTGCCTGAGGCGCCCCCACCAGGGAATGCCGACGGGGCTGCTTAGGCAATTTTTAATGGCCAGAGTGCTCACCTCTCGGGCGCTGGCTTTTCAAACCCCACTTTCCCGACCCGAGCTTGGGTCACATCTTACTTGTGGGAGTAAGATAAAACTGGCCTTGTGCCTAACTCTTGTAGCGGAGTAAATAAAACTCATTCTTGGCCTTTTGGCTAAGATCAAAGTGTAGTATCTGTTCCGATGGATACTGCACCCCATAGACTGGTATTGTCTTGACCTTCGGGGCTTGATTTACGCCTGTCTATGGGTTGTCCTGTGCAGTTCTAGGAGGTCCACCTTCACAGGGTTCGCCTCCCCTCTTTGGGGAGGAGTAAGTTTATTGCTTACTGCTTGAGGCACCGCTACTGGGGAATGCCGACGTGGCTACCCATGCAATTTTTAAACCACACTTTCCCGACCCGATCTTGGGTCATATCTCACTTGTGGAAGTAAGATAAAAACTGGCCTTGTGCCTAACTCTTGGAGAAGAGTAAATCAATACTCAAATATCTCTTTTCCTTGAACCGCCTGCCTTCGGAATTCCCTCCCAGATCTCTACTTACCCGACCGTACCAACGCGCAGAAATGTAAATGTCATGTGAACAACTATCTGGCTGCACAACCCTACACTTAGGATGTCTTTATATATCTGACGCCTAATTAGCAGAAGACTATTACCTCTCAGTGGCAGTTTGTCTTGTTTGGAGTGAATTAAAGTACAAATAAATATTTGGTGTCCCGAAAGCCTTGACACATAGTTAAAAAAAGACAAGTTTCTATTCTAATTACATCTTCAATAAATTTCCATCATTTACAATGTAACTATTGAGTCTTTTCTCAAAGCGATTATAAACCCGATGCAATATATCCCTATTGCCTCCGAATGTGGAATATTCAGTCCGTATTCGTTTAGTTAAGTAAAATAGATATATTATTATTTTTCAGTACACCTTTCCCTTTAGAAAGAAAACGTAGTAAGGGGTCAAAGTTCTGCTGAACGATAAGACCGATCTCATTAACCATAACTTTTAATCCAATTAAGGTAACTATAATTCAACTAATCTTTACTCTCTTGCGCAAAAGAGTTGTCCAACCTTATGTTAAGACCACCCAGGCAATCCTTCACTAATACACTCCAAATAAGGGCATTATCTGATGCTTCAACATAGAAAGATAATTATAATTATTAACCTGATACTATGAAAATATAATAAAGGCACTAAAAATGTATATAAAAAAACACCACACCGTAATGTTTAGTGCTAATAGCTGTTTAGAGTAATCAATAAAATGCGGATCTAATGTCATCAGCATCAACCATTCTTTCTGTGAACCTCGCCATTCATATAACACATATTTATCGCTTAACAAAATAGAGTCTGATAAAAGTACTAGAAAATAGGGTTAAATGTTTTTTTTAATGCTTTAAATATTTTCATATACATTCGATGCACATTTAAGGCACACATCTAAGGATAAAGTATCAATCTGTACTATAATTTGTAATGCTTGTAGTTTTGCAGATATTCACTTACCCAAGATGAACTAAATTTTTGACACCATGTTCAATTTGTAGAACAAAACAAATCTGTTACAATACTGAAATTTATATTATTTTAGTTAAATGAAACATATTTCAGTATCCAGACTTTACGGGCATTGATTTTCTAAGGACGGGTGATGCGATCCTATCATCGGGAAAATTTAATGTGAATTTTTTTTTTTGTTTTAATGAATAAGTAAATATTGTAATACGATACAAATATAACTGATTTACTTGATTTATCTGCATACCGCTGAGAGCTTCGCGACAAACTTGTTAACATAATTTAACACATATTACGATATTGGACCAATCTGTCAGCTGTCAGGGACGAACTACTAGGCTCAGTCCTTCTCTGGTAGGTCGAGCTATTTGGTTGTCGCTCATTTTACATTTTCCTAGTGAAATAGTCATTATATAATTTACATATATAGTTGGAGTCTGGCACCTGGGAAATATATCCTGACTACGTTAGCCTACTAACCATACATTTAAATGTTGTAAATATATAAATGATCAAAAGTATAAATATGTGCTATTTGTGATATTCATTAATTATTCACATTCAGAAATAAAACTGCAGATATAAAACTATCGGTTTTGTAACTAAGTTACCGTCGTTTTTAAAGTTAAATTTGAAAGGTTTAATAAAAAATAACAACTAATTGATCAATAATATCTTCTCCCTTTGTTATTTTCAACTTCTTCCTAATGTTCAAGATCGTGTTCAATACCTCGTTAGACGACATCAAAAGCAAAGTAAAATAAAGCCGAAAGAAAGTGCGGAAAATGTGGAAAGTGTTTCTTTGTTTTATACTAGACATTCCATTTTAAAGATCTGAAGATAAACAGAAATTTACTAAAATTTACTCGACTTAAAAAACATTACAATGTGATTTTAGAATAAATTTCTTGAAACTACCAGATTGCACATTTGAAAAGACAATAGCTTGCGTAAGAGAAAAAAATGTTACTTGAAATACAATATCATGGGATTGACATTTTTAAAGTACTACATATATATATATATATATATATATATATATATATATATATATATATTGTACAAGACAAAAATCAAAAACGTACTTACGATTTTGAAATTGATGATACATTTGAAGATATCAATCATGTGTATCAAGAGCAACTGTGATGATTTTAAAACTGGTTAGAATATCATTTTCAGGGAGGTAAAAGTTGTTTAAAATATATAGCGCCCGGAAGAACATCATATAAAGTCTTGCACTCAGTTCCGGACTACAGTCTCCGACCATTACAATTTTAATGTAATATTGAGATTGGAAGACATGCAAAAATGACTAATATCATTTAGATGAGTAACACTTTGCGATAACACGATGAGATTTGAATAAGTATTATTAACTACTTCACTAGAGAGAAAAGTTCATTTAGTTTAAATGTGAAGTTATGAATATAAATTCTCACTATCATGGACATTTTTATGTATTTATTCTTGATTTGAGAGTTACTTGTCTAGCTAAACTTCAAACACTAAATGTATGAACCGATGTGGTGTTTGGGGTCAATACAGTCATAGATGTTCTAATAAGTTACCAGATTAAGTTTAAAAGAGAAATAGTTCATGGTTCGAAACTTTTGAGATAAGCATTTAAATAATTTGGATTCTTCAGATTATTCGCTCTATCATTTCCATCTTTAATGTTAATTAAAAATACTTAAGACTGCTGACGGAATGGGAGCACTTGACCTCCATGGATTAAGTAAAAAAATTGGTTTGAAATTGCAATAGATTCCTGTGTCTGATATAAACATTCCCGAGGTTTAAAACACACACCTTAATAAATTCGAAAGGTAGATCGTCTGAGAATAACATCAAGAATAAAACTATTAACCCAAACAATGCAAGAAATATGTTTCTGATTTTTAAGATGAGGATAGATAATTTGGATAATTTAGATTATTCGGACTACTGCTCTCATCTTGAGTGGAATTCTCACAACGTCTCGGCCGATGTAACCTCCGACCTTCTTCCGGTGTATATTCCTGTCTGTAAATCTTTCTATCGAACGCGAGAATCTGCACAGAATTTTGAACGCCAGTGGCGTAACGGATAAAGTACTAAGTGACATTCAGTTTTAGGTGCAGTCTGCTGAAGATTGGACGTTCAATTATCAGTGCGGACAGTACTAGGAATTAATTGTGAATTACTGAAGACTTCTACCCAGTCATGACTGACAAATTTAGAACATGCTACCTCCGCGTATTAGATAAAGAGTTACGTTCGAAATTCAGTGCAGATTCCTGTGTTGACAGAAAGATTTCATAAATCGACAAAATACACGTGAAGAGGGTCGGAGGTGAAATCGACTGACATTTTGTGAGAATAACCATCAAGATAAGAACAGTAGTCCGAATAATCAAAATTATACAATGTAAAAAATAGTTAATTCAATAAGATGAATTAAAGCGATTTAGAAATAAGTGTAAACGTGAATAAAGGGGACTTTATTGTAAATTACATATTTAATATTTCACAGTATTTCATTTGTATACTAATTTCTGAGTATTATTCCTATTTTCTGCCCACTGGTATATTTAAAAGGGTTAAGTTGAGAAGGTTGCTAAGTAAATCTGATTGATAAGGATGCATTAGGAAAAAATAATAACTGTAGGGATCGTTTTTCTCCGCTCACGTGATGGTTCAATCAGAGAATGTGTTTACCTTCATGTAACCGCCGAGAATGCTAGAATTCGTGGATAACTGGCTTGAGTTTTTAAATTTGTTTATCTTCCTCCCGCAAGGTAAGATGTAACACAAGGTCAGGAAAGTGAGATTTGAAAAACCAGCACCAGAGAATTTGAGCACTCTGGCCATTTAAAATTGCCTGGGCAGCCCCGTCGGCATTCCCCGGTAGGGGCGCCTCAGTCGATTAGCAATAAACTGACCCCTTCTCAAAGGGTGAGAAGGCAAAGCCTAGGAGGGTGGACCTCCTAGAACTGCACAGGACAGACCAATAGACCGGCGTAAATCAAGACCCGAAGGCTAAGAAACACTTAAAGGTAATTCGAACAGGACTGCAAGTGATAACAAAAACTAAATGTATACGCAGATACAACTCTATTTATACGCGGTGTGTAGAATTACTCGAATATTATTTCATCTATAACTATCCATATGCCAAAGTCGATTTGGTTAATGGTGTATTGACACATTGAGACTCTTCTCAATAGGATATACCTATAGTCTGAACACGCATTTTTTTATTCTTCAACAGACCTGATTTGCAAGGCATTAGCGTCTGCTATATTATCGAAATAATGCATGATAAACGGACAGCAGTTAACTATTTCGCTTTGAAGAGACTACGTTAATTTGGAAGCCTGTGACTAATCAGCCTGTGATTGTCACCTTGATTAGCTCAGCTGCTGAAGTGTAAATTATGGCCAAAGGTAAATGGACAGCCTCGAGTCGCGACGCTACAAGTTCACTCGGAGTCGGCTCAAACTACCCTACATGAATCCAGAAAGAGATCATTATCCTGATGACTAATTTATCAAACAACAGGTGTTATATCAGTATTCAGATAACAAAAGGTTTTCGCGGCCTTTTCTGGATAAAATATTTGTTGCCCTTTTACTCACGTATACATTAATACGTTCCCTTAATTTTTATCTCAATTTGTGGAAATTTTGTATAAATCTAGTTATCTATCTATAACTAAAATCTGATATTTGATATCCTATAATTTACCCGGGGGCACCTATGCGATAATACAATGAGAAGCATTTATATTCGATTTGCAAATATATCATACATAGATTAATGAAACATCAACAGACAGAGAGTTATCGATTTTTTACGTAGTTTAGTGAATTCCAAATATGTTTCTGGATTTACTACACAATATTAACAATAATTAAGCTCGTATTAAAAATTCAAGAATACATTTTTAACGTTTCTACTCGTCTCATGCGTATCAAGGATAATCCGCTGAATTTTCTATTTTTCAAGCAACATTCAACAAAAAGAAATGTAAAAAGCATTATTTTTTTTAATGAATGTCTTCATTTTAAGTCGCGATTATGTCTGGACATTTTCTTCATGATAATTTAATTAGACTGAATTAAATATGAGTCAGGAAACAGTTTTATAACTAAATCCAATTATATGAAAAGAACTCGGAGAATAATTCATCTGATTGGTTTTTCAAACTAAGACAGTTTTCCAATCCGCATGAATTTTCAATAACATTATTCTACTTTAAATTCGATTAATTGTACTTTAAATGACAATCAAAAATGTTTAGATGAGTTCTCGTATTAAAAAAAACAACTTTGTTTGCTATGCATAGTCAGACTTCGGTTTGAAATATCATTTACATTAATAAACGCGCAGTTTGAAAATGTATATTTTAAAAGCTAAATCAGTATGAGGATTTATGAGTTTAAATGATTGTCATTTTAGAGATGAAGAACGTTATGAGAGGATATAGAACGACTAATGGAATGAACTAAGTTTGATTAAAAGGAACCGTTTCTAAAAAGTATTTGTTGATATTGTATATGAAGACAACTATGTAACCTGTCGGCAAGTAGTCCCGCGGTAAAGTGTTCCACAGATAGAACGATCATGGAGAAAAATTATGTTCATGGTAATTACACATGGCGATAGACACATGGAGGAAGAAGAGACATGTTTTCCGCTTTTGTAATAAGACGAGTTCTTGTTGTCAATGTTTAATTAAGAGGAACTAGAAAGTGAAGATCAGTCAAACATCTCTCATAGAAATAACAATAGAGTAGAGAGACACTATCAACGTATATGCTGTGAGAAAATGGATGTAAGTAACAGAAGAAATAATACTCTATTAAATTTTGAAGTAAGTTTTTATTTTATTATGTAACTAGCGGAACCCGTCGCTCGGTGTTGCACGGGAGAAAGTACTACCTATTACATGACGTCGGCGAATGTTTTAAATTTAAAAAAAAAGAAAGAAGTTGTAGAGTAGGATGGGATCAAACGCTGAAACTGACGATCATGAAAACTACCTTCTTACCGATTCCGCCACTGTTTCGGGTTACAAATACATGTGAAAATAGGCCAATTAACCAAAGCTTAATTATTGCCATGCGTGTTACATTAATACCAGGCAGATAATAAATAAAAACCGGTGTTTTGTGAAAATTCAACTGTGTGTATTAGTTCCCGGTGTCGATGAGTAGAGTGACAGTACAGAATTGTTAGAGAGGAAAGTTTTTGCTACCACCTATATGGAGTTGTTTTTTCGGATAGACGTGGATGGTGGGCAAAATGTAATATTTAGTGTTATGTAGGAAAAAATAATAACAAATTTACTGAAACACGCTCGAGTGAATAAGTGTAGTATAGTGGTGAGTTCAGTAGCCTGTTATACATGTGGTTATGTTACTATATTCCGAGAAGGTACAGGGGAAAAAACGTCTCTACTTTATATATTAGAAGATACGGTGTGATGATCTGAGCCGCACCTCCTCAGATATTGCATCTGCACTTCATGTTAGAACTATGTGGCTAACATAGCTAGATGATGTAATCAGGAGGCAAACACTTTCTGAAGCGGTATAATCATCTAGCTTTTTTTCCAACGATTTTAGTAACATATTAGATATGTGTTTACGCTTGTAATTCTGTCATGCTTAACTTTTAAACAATACAACCTATATTAGCCCTCCGGTTGACACAACCCTCAAGCTATCGAAACATTGCATTCAGACTGCAAACGAAGCAAGGGCCACTCTATTTCTCGTTTTAGCCTACACTCTCCTCAATGGTTATAACGATATACCTCAGGAACTATTATTCACTCCTGCATCAGAAAGAGGTCTACGCGGACACCACAAGATACTATTTTACTGCCGATTTTGATTGAACCGAAGGAGGGCTGTTTTCTTTATCATAATTGAAAGGGAATTTGAATAGTTGCTCGGCTACTGTACGTTCTTCTGTGTAAATTTCTACCTACGTTTCCCTACAACTGTTTTTCCAAATTAAGTGGACTAAACTAGATTGAATTATTTTCTTTTATCTGCCACGTTCACGCTTGAAATAGCATTTTCGATGCGCTCACACATGTCTACATAGGTTTATGTTCATCCGTTAGTCATATATTAATCTTTAGTTTTTAATAGCATTTCTTCCGTTCTGTTAAGCTTCGGTTGGAAATATCAAGGCGGTCTGTCACACTTAAACTTTAAATATCATTTTCGTCGGTCTATCATACTAGGAATCATTTCTAGGGATAGAAATGATCTCTCCGTCGATTGGTCGGTTGGTTACGCTTAAGCTTGAAAATTCATTATGGTCAGTCTGTTACAATTACTAGAATACATAAATACGTCCAATCTTCTCTAAGAAACTCCGTCGGTCTTTGCTCCCGTATAATTGTTTAATACCATTTTCATCGCTATTCGCGTTGATTAAATGACAGTAAATTAAGTATATACGTATCGTTTAAAAGAAACATCCTTTCTAAATTCTCATGAACTTATAATAAACTAGACGACGTGCAATATTACTTCTTTCAACGGAAGGGTTTCCACTATTTTCATGCCTCATTACAAAGTATAACATGAATATATAATTATACTAAACGTTATGTATATAATCAGTATTTCTATGTGAATAAACGTATATTACATTATCTTCATTCTAGAAAATGTCTACAATCTAAAACTTAAGCTTAATAGGGTTTGAGATAAAATGAAATTCGGGAAACCTTGCTAAATCAGGGTCTATGACTATTGCTCAAATTCAATGCAAATCTGAAATATTTCAAGGTTATGCACACATCATGCCTCCTAAAACCTTTTATAATACTTAAAGAAACCGAAGTTTTCGGTATATATATTAATTGATGTCTAGTATTTATAGTTAACATTTGACACAATCAGCGCTATAAAAATGTTCACTCCCTTTTTATTCTCTTTGCATGAACCTAAATTAAAATATACTTCAGCTCATATTACGTTGGTGTACATCTTGCAGTTTTGGCTTAACATTCATAATTATCGGTTAATTAGTTTATAACTTAGTCGGGTATATACACATATATAAACATATACACTTACTTAACTTTATGCAAATAAAGATATATTCTACTTTAAATTGGATTACATTTTGAATTTTTTATTACTAGATCATGAAGTCATTTTGCTACAGAGAAATCCTTCTTTATTATTGGCACATATTTCATTTCAAACATGGTGTGAATTGAAATTTGCTAACACGAATTTTGCTATAAATTTTTGATCAAATTATTTTCTGATTTAATGAGTTTATGATTGCATGATTTAATGATTCACTCGTTTGCAGATTTTCCTATTTTCTGATGTTATGATTTTCTGATTTCGTGATTTTAATTTAATGATTTCCGTGAAATAACATTAAAAAATCGATGATAAATATTCAATCGTGATTTGCATGCAGACAAAGGCACGAAGTGATTTGTGCCCGAAACTAAAACTATTATTTTCGTTCATCTGAAATGTCTGACAGTTAATCGCTATCCAAATTCGTTCATTGAAACAATTAACATGAGCGGATATTCGTAAGATGCGTCCAGTTAATCTGCGCATGTACCTAAACTTTTTTCAAGCTTCAGCGTGACAGACCGACTGAAATGCTATATAAAACATAGATGTGATAAAGCAGCAGATATTATATTTCGAATGTAAACGTGACAGACGGACGATAATGGTATTTAAAACTGAGTTGAAACCGACGGGTTAAAATACTGCTTAATACTATCGTGACAAAACCGCGAATAGGCAATTATATCACTGATAGTTAAGCGATGTAAATGCTATTTAAAACTAGCACTTTATCGACCGACGATGAACGCCTATGATAGAGATGTGTGGTGGTTTATTAGGTTGCTTAATTACGTACTCACTGATTTTATTCAAATCGGTGCATGTAACGAAGATAATTGTGCTTCAAACTGAGGCGTGACAGAGCAGTAGAAAAGTCGACCAACGAACGAAGTCTCTCATCTGGTTGTGAAGACGCATAACAAAACTTAAAAATCGATGTAATTTAAGTTGGCAAACAAAGCCTATATTACATCAAAGCCGAGGTAGTAATACAATAAGTAAAACATAAATAAACTTCATTCTACATTCACAAATTTATCATTGTCACGATTTTTTCGATTTTGCGCTGCAGTAGGCGCATTAAAAATATGTATAGCGAATGGTGTTGTATGAGTCACGAAAAATATTGATGACACATTTAAGGCAGCTATAGTGTTTGAGGCTATACAACAACACAGCTTAGTATAGTATAAATGGTATAATAATAATAGTAATGATAATAATAAGAAGAAGAAGAAGAAGAAGAAGAAGAAGAAAAAGAGAGAAAAGGAGAATAAGAATACAGAGAAAATACACGACTGCGTGGGGGGAGAAGTACACAGGAAATTATGCAAATGACTAAATTTTGAACACACGGACTAATGGTACAAACATAAACCAGAGACAGTACTTGAAAACGAAAACCACAAAATCTACTGCGACATGGAGATGCAAACAGATAAACACATACACACAAGGAGACCGGATGTCATAATAGTTAACAAGAATGAAAAATCCTTCCAAGTCGTATATTTTCCCGTTCCAGCAGCCCACATGGTGAAAATCAAGGAGATGGAAAAACGAAGCACAACACGGAATATGTCAGACGATTAAAAGGTATATAAAGCATAAATAAACTCCATATAATACCAATGATCGTAGGAGCACCAGGAACAGTATAAAAATGAAAAAAGACTGGGAGAAAGACCATAAAAAGGACGGCAATGATAAAGACAGCTGCAATTGAAAAGAAAATCCTCGAATCCGAAAACCCCACCTCATAAGGTACGAATAGTACTCAGTCACATGGATGTTTCAACAGTAAAAAAAAGAAACCCACAAGAAGAATACTACCACATGAACCAAAGTAACATACACTGTAATTAACGTCACTCCCGACTGCTCCCCTCCCCCCAAAATAAAGGGATAACACCAGCTGCGGCTGATACCACACAAAATAGTCATGAATAAGTGAAAGAGGATGGGAAGGCCGAAGACGGAGAGCACCAACCAGACCTTCACTGGAAGTCATTTGCAATGGTTATCGAAAAGAGGTGGTGAGTACTTGTTGTCACTCAAACTTCAGGAAACACCACAAGTTATTACAGTGATACTACTACTACTACTACTACTACTACTACTAATAATAATAATAATTATTATTATTATACTATTACTACTAATACTACTACTAATAATAATAATGATAATAATAATCATGATGAGAAGAAGAAGAAGAAGAAGAAGAAGAAAGCAGGCGGAGAGTACTGGAATCCTGGGGAGGTTTATTGCTACTTATATGACAGAGAAGACACACGGTATTTGTTAGCGAGAAACAACGGTTAACGGCTTTTGCAATGTTTATCGAAAAGGTTTGAAAGTGCTTGAAATCTGAGGAGATTGTTGAGACACGTACTCCAGGTAAAACTACTTATAATTGCCGGTAAGTACTAGTGTGGGAATTCTTAACGATAAAGGAAATTGGAACTGAAGGGAAATGACACTAGCACAGGGTCAGGAAGAATCGAAAGACAGTAATGAAAGAGCACCAACCATACTTCCATTATAACAGTGCAAAGAGTACTGGAACCGTGACAAGGCTTATTACTACTCATATTCTTGAGAAAACCAATGGTCATTTCCAAGAAGAAATCAATGGTAGCGACTGATGCGAAAAAATGTACAACGAGTGCTGGACATCTTTGGAGGTGACACCACTGGCGATACTCAACAAAGGGATCACTGTGTGAAAATTGTTAGTTGGAAAAAAATTTTAAAAAGTAAAAATAATAACAATAATAAAAAACAAGATAACTTGATTAATCATTGATATAGCATGCCACTTCGATACCAGAGTGCAGGAGAAAAAAAGACCAACACATAAATAAAAATCAAAACAGAAATGTAGATGCTCTAGCAATAAGAAGAAATAGTAAATTACGTAATAGGTTAATGCAGATAGCTAGCCCAAAATAGAACAGGAAAACAGACATGACTGGGTGGGAAAAGTAGTCCACTAGAAACTCTGAAAATGTACTACACTTTTAGTGTGTACACCAATGGAAAATAAAGAGTATAAATCCTATGGAATATTTAAAGCCAAACAGACAAGTTTAAATGAAGAAAAAAAACTGATGCAATAATACTCAATAATTCACAAAAAAAACATGCATATAAGTTGTAATAAAATAGCATTGCTCAACGATAATTAAAATATAAAAAAAACCATTACACGAATTGAATCGAACTGAAATTGACAGCGTTGAAAGGTAAAACAAAAATAGTCTATTATATCCTGGGCCGTAAACACCTCGGTTGCACCAACATCGATTTGATTGCCTCTTTTTTGTAATTGAAACAACTTGACCTTCCAGATACTTGAAATAGTCAAAATATGTGTGGGAAGAATAGGTTAAAGTGATACTCCGATTAGAAAGTGTTTTATCATCATCTAGCCGTGATAGTTTCAAGAATGTTCATGACTATGTCACGCTATTTCGCTCTATTCTCTTTTTATGTAATGACAATCACCCACAAAAAGGTATGCAGCCACTTGATGTAAGGAGCTAACAAAAACAAATATGAAACTTGCAAAGACATGAGATGGCTATTCCCCTTAGTCCAGAAAAAATCAAGGTAATAGGTAGGAGGAAAACAGTCAACAAAATGAGAGTTCCACAAGCCTATGGTTTTTGAAAAGGGGCTACTGGAATACGCAGCTGTAGTACATGGACATATCAAAACATCGAATTGATGGAGACAACCTGACCAACGAGTCAAACCAGCTGGAACAAAAGAAGCAGGGAATAGATCAAATAATTCTGCAGAACGCATGTCATAATAGTAGTTATTATTATACCAGGTTGGTCTACATAGGTGCATCCTAAGTTCTCAGTATGTTTGTTGACGTCGGTTCTGTGTGGTCTCTTCACTGAACAAGATCCATGTTTTGGGATCCACAAAAGACATTGCTGGCGAGTTCATACTAAGGCCTGCAGCAGTGACTGATAGATCTGGTTCTTTTTCTCTCTTCTCAGGGTTAATATCAGTGTCTATAGAGTTGCTCCCTCGTGCGATTCGTTAAATGATGGTAATTTGCTGAAATGTTGAGCACTTCTATTTCTTTATCAGAAACGTTGATTTAATTGTTCTAATTAGCCGTAAGTAGTCGCCCATTTCTCTTTAAACTCTCTCTATATATATATTGATCTTATTGAATCAATAACTGTCTAAAATTTATTAATGCATTTTTGACATTTTGAGAATAAGTGACTCTCCTTTTCAGCGTCATCAGATAATTTACATGCCTGCTTCTACACACCGCACAACACGTATGCATTTTAGATTGAGAAATCATCTCAATACTCCTATATGAGAATACTTATTAATAATACATTCATATAATAATGATGATGATGATGATGATGAGGATGATGATAATAATAATAATGATGATAATAATAATCATAATAATAATAACAACAACAACATGATGATGAGGATGATGATAATAATAATAATAATAATAATAATAATAATAATAATAATAATAATAATAATAATAATAATAATAATAATAATAGTAATAATAATAATATAAAAGTTAAGAGACGTGTTTGTAGTTATAAAATTAGAATATCTCGGGAGTTATATCAAAGTTTACACATTTTCGAACAAACTTAAAATAGAATGAATAGTGATTGTGGCTGTGACGAGTTGGATTAAAACTGCGTCTTATATATATATATATATATATATATATATATATATATATATATACTTATTTACACATTCAGACAACGCTACCGTCCACACAAACCATAAAAAAGCAGACTGGAAGTCCAAGAGTCGAGTTTCGCTTTTCTTTTGGACTCATCAGTAGAACATATATGAACTCAAGATTCAAATCTGATGCATTTATATATATATATATATATATATATATATAAAGATTTGTTCATGTACAATTATAATTTTCTTCCAGAATCACTTGCAGGGTATTGTTGCTCCAAAATTACCATAAATAACAGTAAGCTATAACTCTGATCTGAAATGTTATTTATTGATAGCTATATTCTAACTTTATTTTTTTTTAATATCTCTTTGAAGGTTTTAATATAAAATATTGAGTTTTATGTATCTTAGAGCATTTTTCCATCTAAATTACAAACATGTTTGTAGTGTCTGTAGACGGATGTATGTAAATTATATGGTGACTTTCAAAAAAAAAAGAGTTACTCTTTTAAAAATGCTCACAGCAAGAACCCGCTTGGCTACAACCACAGCGGAGACGTTTTCTTTCTTCTCTCTCGGTACCAATAACCAAGCAAAACCTCCAAAAACACGTTTTTCTTCCTAAACTGCCCCACCCCTTAAATCTAATACTAGTAGGCTACTTTCCTACCTAATACACCGTGGTCATCGTAAAGTCTAATGTAAACACACATTTGTTGAGCCGTCTTGTGTATAATCAGTGCCTTTTGAGAAAACTCATGCCCATTCAACCTATTGTTTCCAATCCTCGTGTAAGTGACGTTCATCGTCCAACTGACGATTACTTCAACCCTTATTCTCGAGGCTTTGATAAGCAGTGCATCACTTGTTAACAATTATATTTATATATATATTGTCACATTATATATATATATATATATATTATAAATATAAATAAAAAATTAATTTTATAGTCAAGAAATGCTATTTCATAAAGTAAAGAAAATGCATAATAGTCAGTAAATATGTTGCTGATAATTCCGAGTTGTTTATGTTACTTATTTTCCATCTGTCTACAATAAAATAAATAGGTACATTACCTATTTTTTATATTCAAGATGACAGTTCAAAAATCCTTAATATTCGTCTACTTCAACTAGTTTTATATTATAAGTTGAGTCTCAATAAGCCTCTACAATTGATTATCACAATATTGATATTTCAGTAAATCGAGTTATAAATCTGAAAGTTCCACCATCTTTTATTCTTCCGTCATAAACGAACTTATACACATTTCCCGCGAGACAATGTTCTTTTGGGCTTTCCGCTAATAGCATGGCAGTCACGGAGGAGAGTGGGTCTCAGTTGGCACTGGTTGTTTTTCTCCCTTGACCATCTGCCATCGTCCGTGCAACTTCTGTCCACCCCCTTCTTTGGTAGCAACGTCTTCAAAATTCTTTCCACTTGCCCATCTTGTTTCCGTGGTGTCCGGGCGAGTAAAACTTAAACCTTCACCCCTCTTATAGATCGCAAAGTTGATACCTTCCTTTCCAGTTTTCGTTGGCTGTGAACCATATGTCTAATCAAATCTCTTTCTAATTTGGCAATACGTTGACAAAAACTGATATTAGTCTCCGGAATCAATGAAGTTTGGTGCATTCCAAGAATTTCAAAAGACTGAAGGGCGAATGCTGGTAAAGAGATAGGAACAGCCAATGTAAGCCTTTCTACGCGGTAGTCTGTGGAAAATCACATTTGACGAGACAAAAGTGTCAACAAGCGAATTATCGCAATAAATTCCTCGCATTTTCGAAAGTTTTATAGACAAACACGATAATAGGATACTTCTAATATTTGTTATAAAGAGTTCCGTGCGATTAGATGTATTCTCTTGGAAAGAAACTCACAGATATTTTAAGCGCCTCGTTGCAAGAACAACGGAGATGTTAGTAAAGTTGTATATATTAATGGTTATGTCCGTCGCTGAGTTCATATGCCACGGTTGAGATTGAAACATAATTTGATACGTTCCAATACAAAACGCGATAAATCCAACCAAATTGAGAAATTAAACATCCCTTGATGTTTTGGCTAGGAGCAGCGTGTATCGATTCTGATTCTACCATTTATCTTTCTCTGTCCTCAGTCAGTAAAGAAGGAATCATTCTTTTGATTGTTTTCCTTACTTAAGAATATTGGTTTTAGTTCCCACATAAACTCCGCCATTGTCTAACCTTGTCCCCATGGGGATACAAGTAAATTATGACTTTACAAAACGCGCATTTAAGATATAAAATTCGACCGTAAAAGTATTTTGTTTGAATTTCAAGAAAAAATATAATGCATGAGTCCCATTAATGTAACAGAATGATTTGGAGCCTGTTTGGGCGATGACATGCGACACTTTACCGTGCTGTTATTTTACGATTTTGCAAATGGCGTTTATCGCGTTTTTGTATTCGAACTCTTAATTTTTAAATGCGTCCATGAATCTATAAACGAGAATCGGTCTGTTCGCCGGCGAGTCACGCTTCACTGTGAAATAGCATTGTGATCGCTAAACGCGTAGATTGAATGAACGCCTTCCGAGCCATACATTTTAATTTATTCTTCAGGTAGTCTAAAAGTTTGAAAAAAATATTCAATTTTAAAATTTAATTGCATTATTTGGATCAAGGGTACAATAAGGACCTCAGTTCATAAACACAACACACGGACCATATTCTGGAAGTCACCGGCATCTTCCGATTGACCTCGCAATACATGTGATCACTATTTATAAAACAACTTGTAAATAAAATAAACGAAATATATACGCTTTTTTAAAAATCGGCTGACTTGTAATCTTTCGTTTTGCAATAAACAAAACAATTTATCGTGTTTTTGTTTTACTTTTATTTACTAAAAAAAACAAATTTTAAACGCAGAACATTCTATATTTCGTGTCGTGTATTTTAAGAAAAAGTGTATTGCGAGGTCAACCGGAAGACGCCGGTGACTTCCGGAATATGTTCCGCGTGTTGTGTTAATGAACTGGGGTCCTTATTGTACACTTGCTTCCATTATTTTAATTTTTAATTCGAAGTTGACTGTTGACCTTCATATGCGGTAACATTTTAGTAAACACAAATCTGTTACTATAGATATATTAAAAATATTACAATTGTTATTGGTTATATGAAGTATTGAACAAACGCGTGTGTTTAGGGTTCTTATTACTGTATATATATATATATATATATATATATATATATATATATATATATATACAATTACATCAAAACATACAATAAATATTTAAGTGAGAAAAATCGTACATATTTCTAGGTAGAGCGTCGTAGTCCAATAGCAAAACGCCTAACTATAGGAATCAATATCGAAGGTTCGATCCTAGTCTTAGTTAGCAATGCTGATGACAGCTGTGAGCCAGAAATACGTTTCCATATACGAGCAAAATTAATAAAAAAATATATATTAACGGAAAATACGTCCTATAAAGTTAAGGGCGACTATTACAAATTCCTGCATCTTAATCACTTAGGAAGTTAAACAATCGAAAAAGTAGTTTGCATAAAAACAACGAACGCTGCAATCACCATAAAATACAATTACATTAATATATATATATATATATATATATATATATATATATATATATATATATATATATATATTCCAGGCAATGTAAACACCCACAGGATAATAATCCAAAGAATGTATACCGGGCCTATAGAAAGTGCTCAATATCAAATAGAGATTTTATATATAATTATTTTTATTTACACATACATGTAAAAAATCTGCGACACTGGCATGCCGATATTATCGATCAACAGCTGTTTTAAGTTGAGATTTCATCAGGCTGAGTTAAAATCCTATCTTAACCATCGATTATATTTTGAAATCAAAGTTAACTTTGCATGATGAGATCTCAGCTCATGAAAGCTGTTGATCGATTACATCGACATACCAGTGTCGCAGATTTTGTACATGTCTGTGTAAATAAAAATAACTATATATATATATATATATATATATATATATATATATATTCACTCGCACGCACACGCACACGCACATATATATATGCACACATTTAAATATAGTCCAGTTGAATGCTTAATGGTTTAGTTGAGTTTGTAAGAAGGCAGACTAGGTTTGATGCTAATTGAAAATTCCGCATTCGAAAGCCAAATCTCGAGTATGAATAACCTGCATTGCCCTTATTTACGATAGATATAAATTTGTATCGAGATAAAAAGGGAGAAAAGACAATGTACAGTTGAATGATATAATGTATAAAGCTAAATTAACTTTGAAGGACATTATTATGCACGCTAAACAATGTTTCCATTGTATCTGAATTTTATATACCCCACTGAGAACAGGAAAAAAGCTTTCAATGGAAATATTATCACAATGAAATTCTATAGAGTTGATATATTTTCAAAGAAGAACATGATAATGATAATTATTGTTGTAACCATTTTGGCGTGATTTTGTAACTGTGAAGTATTGATACATATTGATGAGGCTTAGTCACTGGTTGGAACTGCACTTTTCCAGAGTCGCTTCACTGTTGGCACCTCATGTTGAATGCTAACATGTATCTGGGTGTTAAACTATCTATATTAGATATGCTCTAGATTGGTGAATAAAGCTCAATGAACAAGCAATTCAGGAAAATAAGTTGCTAATTTGCAATGTTCTATACTGAATTAAATTCTACATTATATCATCACAGTATTTCAAGATATTCAATAAACAACAACACATCACGACATTGTACGATTTAAATAATATTCCTATTACTTATTTATTAATTAATTCAGCTTATAATCAGAGAAATCCCGAATGGTTTAACATTATTGGCAATTTAAGATGGATTGACAAACATCTTTCTTGAATAACAACACCGAAACAAATCTAAAATACATTATCTGAAAATTGTGATCTTAGAAAAATAGTTGATTATGATTTTCGGATATTATATGCCGTTAACTACAATTATGTATACACATTATTAGACAAATTCGGTATGGTTTAAATACATAGAACATTGTAATTAGGTAAAGAAATATTAAACAAATAATGAAATCTTGATGTGAATACACTGTTATATTTTACAACAATTCTTATTGTTTATGTGATTTACGGAAGATAAATCTTTTGCAAAATGAAACTCATATCTAAATTATATATCAAAATAAAGAATTACATGGTGACCGGCTGAACCAACCATAGCGACACAAACGAAGTAAAACTGCTTTCAGATACTAAAGAAAAGAAAGTGTTTTCGTGTGAAAAAAGTCGGTTGTCGCACCGGATTTTACATAAGGGTCGATATTAGGTTAAACTTAATATCATGTTTGGTTTCTATGCTTGAAGATTTGTTGAGTTTTGAACAAGTGTGAGATCAATCTTTTGACGAAGTAGAAATATGAAATCATGGAATTGTGTTATTGCGTTGAAGTGTTGAGTTGGTGAGTGGGTATTCTAACAATTGACTACCAAACAATATTATTCTAGAACTTGATTCGAAATCAAACTTCGCTGGCTTTGACAATTTAATCAGAATGCAATTATTTTAGCATATTTCAGTTATAAGGTTGTAATTACATTGGAGCTTTATTCAAGTGAAATTAATTACAAGATGGCTGCGGAATTCACATTTTCCTATGGAATAGAAATTACGTGATATAAATACGCAGTAACATCGTGGTATAGCAATATAATAAACACACACACACATGCATATATACATATATATATATATACATATATATGAAGGAGAATGGAAAGGAATTAGAGAAAGCAAAAGCCAAATCAAAATTCAACTCAAAAGTTCAAAGCAAGGTATATTCCGCAAAAAGGCAATTTATTCAAGTTAAATTTTCCTTAAGCCAAGCTTTTCAAAGATCAAAATCTTATCATCAGAGGAAGTCGCTGGGATAGATAAGTTGGCAATGGCCAAGATTTAAAATTTGAAAAAATGAAATAAAAGTTGTAGGGAAAGAAACGCAGGGCAAAACTGTGCCAGGGTGCAAACAAATGTCCGATTGCCAAAAAGTCCGGTGTCGAAGAATCCAGCGGAGAGAATAAGATGTAGATAGGTAGGTCGTTAGAGGCACGAGAAGTAATGAGATAGGTTTCAAAGTTAAATTCCAAGAAGCCACAACTTCAGGTACGGCGAAAATAGAAAATCCAAAAAGGGTAAAAAGTCTAATAAGAGGTACATTCGATGATGCAGGCAGGCGTCAGAGGAGATTAAGATGGAAAATATTCGCCATTAAAGATACTTCCCGGGCAGAGATGACAAAGGAAAGTGTTTTAAAATGGGAAAAAGGGGCAGCGAGAATATTTAAAGCCTGCCCAGTTGAGAAAGCCGGCTATAAATGAAGAAAAGCAAAGACAGTGAAAACAAGAATATAATATGCGACCAGTAGGCAAAGGAGGAAACGGGTAAGGGGTGTGTGGGAGGAGAAAGGGACGGGTACGAGGAAAGAGAGGGGGGAGGAGAAAGGGAGCGATGCGGTGAAGGAATGCGGATAAAACTAAGAGTGTGAAAGTGGGGGGTGAAACATAAAGTTGAAATTGGAATTTAGCGCGAATTAGGATTCAACTAGAAAAGGGGAAGAAAGGAGTGGGGGTAAGTTAACGAATGTTAGGATAAGGGGTTAAAATATCAGAATATGTATAGGAACAGAGTTCGGGGTTTAGATGTTTAATCAAATGACCTTAGATATAAACAATGAGGCAAAATATATATGAAGGGTAGAACTAGAAAAATGAGTTAAAAATTAAAAGAGTAAAGATAAAAAATAAAGATAAAAATAATATAAAAAGTAGAAATAAGAAAATAAAAAAATAAAGAATGAAAAATAGATAAGATTAGTCTTAAGCTCGCAGGGAAAATTAAGGATTGACCGAAAGAATAAAAAATAAAAAATAATAAAAATAAGATACTAATAATAGAATGAGGGAAAAGTCGATAAGATTGGAGCTCAAGAATGAAAATTAGAATAAGGAAAAAGAAAAAGGAAAACAAGACCTCAGGAGGATATCCGGGATGGGAATATCCAAGGTGGAAAAAATTATGGGTTGAAGTAAATAAGCAGTTACGGGATGCTAGTTCAAATAGATATGGGAAAATATAAACTTTGAAATTTTATTCAAAAAAGTTATATGGAGGTTAATTAAGAAAATTGTTAAATAGGTTAGTGAAGGCCGGAAGGAGTAAGAGATATACAAGGTTAAAGAAGTGACAAAAGATTAAGCCAGAGGGAGAGTGTAGATCGCAGTTAAAAGTGAATACTATGGGGGTTAAAAGATGTAGAGCGAGGGCGGGTTGGGGGTTGAGTAGTCTGTGAGAGATGTGCGAAGAGCGAGGTAAAACAAGGGGGGAATAATCGAGGCTATTAAAAGAGTGAGAAGAATTATTTAGAAGTAAAAACAGGAGGGGAAGAATAATTAGAGTGCACAGTGGAAACAGTAAGGAGTTCGATATCGAAGTGTGCAAAGGGGATATGGAGTAGATAAGGCTAATCATCAAGTAAATAAAAGGGCTAGGATATAATATGAATAGAGTGGGTTAGTTATCACGTTGAAAGGGAAAAGAATGAAGAATGGAAGTGTTGAAAGGAAGCGGACGAATGTATTAAAAGAAGTTAAACGGGAAAGAAAATGGAAAGCCAAATAAAGTTATAAAGTTAAGGAGGTTAAGTAGAAAGATTTAGGGGGTAATGGAAGAAAGGTATTAAAACTAAGGGAAATGTGAAGCTAACGGAGTTTAAGGGTAATTTTATTAAGTTAAGAGAAGGTTAAAGAGATGAGGGAGATATAAGTAGAGATTATAGAACTTTTGAATTGAATTTTGATTTGGCTTTTGCTTTCTCTAATTCCTTTCCATTCTCCTTCATTTCTCCCTTCTCTATCCTGGATATTGAGCTGTATACTCTTCACAAAAGGGTTTTACCTTTCCTAAAAGTTCGCTTTTAGTACACCTCTTTATATACATATATAGATATATATAATTTTATGTACGTGTAAAATTAATATATATATATATATGTATATATATGAATATATATTAATATATATATATATATATATATATATATATATATATATATATATATCTATACAAATTAATGTGATGAATATATATTATAAAATATCTTTTATCTATTTTGATGGGTAAGAATATCAATTGTACCTTATATAAAAAAATAAGTTTTTTTTAAGGAACAACATTTCTGGCCACAATCCTACAGCCTTCGTCTGTGTAATTGGGGATTGGATGTGTAAGGTGGAAGGTGGGTGATGGTAGCAGAGGAAACAAGGGGTGAACGGCCAGTTAAATGATGAACAAAAAGGTGTCCATCCCTAATGGCTTGGAAGCAAGAGTCAAGTGGCTCATACACTTGGTTCAAGTGTACGTAGATATAAATAAATGTAAATCATTTAATATATAGATAAATACACAAGTACAGGTGTGCGTATACATACCCACGAATACACACACACATATATAAATACACACACACATATATATATATATATACATATATATATATATAATTATATATATATATATATATATATATATATATAGAGAGAGAGAGAGAGAGAGTGAGATGTACATAAATATATATATATATATATATATATATATTTCAATTTTGTTTATATGACGCTAGACTCTATCTTTTAATTCGTAATTTATATACAATATTTCGAACACCCTACGTTCTTACTAACTAATTATGCAATATGAGTGACTGGAACCATATGAAACAAAAACTGACAAAATTTGAATCGACTCAACTGTGGTTCAAGGTAGTTCAATGCTTAAATTAGATCCGTGGTTTAATTATATATGCATTGGTGTCGAGAAAGTCTTGATTGTATGCTTGATTAATATATTAATTTCAAAAAGTTTTTTTTTTATTTAGCGTCTGTGTTTGTTAACACGATGTGCGTATTTATTTTTTGTTATTTATTCTTTGTTATTTATCATTTTTTTATTTATTCATTATTATTTTTTGGAGTTATTATTTAGATATATATATGGTGGACGTAAGTTGCAAATATTTAATTATTTTTTATTATTATTTATTCAAAGTACGTTTGGAGCTTTTACGCATTTCGATACATATGTGTGTTATTTTAGGTATTGATCGGTATACAGATAGTAGCGAAATATTTAATTTAATTAAAATAAACATAATCTTTATATGAAACTGTTTGATGTGTATTAAAAAAAAAAGCTCTTCGAAATGATGGCTTATATAATATCTTTCACAATATAAATGAAGCAAAAGAACAATACAAAATATAAAATAACATAAACTTTATGAATACTCATATTTCACATTCTAAAAAAACTTCACAAAAAGAAAATCTTATAAAATCCGGCTGATATTTGAAAAAAAAATGAAACTCTTTAACCTTGGACGACATAACAACGGCTGAAAGGTCGTTAAACATTAACACATAATACGTCCTATTCATACGTTTTGATTGATTCATCTTTCATCTATAGTGGCACATTTGATATGTCTGTTAAAATGGAGCATGAAACAAACATATAACTTTATCTGTATTCTCTCTGTAATTATGCCATTCGTTCTTTCTTCCTTTCTTCGTTCTAACATTTCTATCACGTATTTACTTAATAATCATTACGTTTCCTCTCTGTTGTATTCTGAACCCTTTTTTACAAGTATCGCGATTTTTCCTCCTTTCGGTTTTATATTTTTAAGTTTCAGTTTTTAATTTTCTTTATCTATTTTTCTTTCTTTAATAATCTGAATGTTTTTACTTTTTTTCGTAAGTTTTAAATGTCTTTTTATTTAGTATTATACTTTTTAGAAAACGATAACAATGTGTATTTTGTTGAATAAATATGTTATTTTAATCTGACCTTTCGAAAACATGAAATGTGCACGCCTACTTTCTTTTTATTTCTTTTTTCCATCTATCTTCATGTAATGATTATTTTGTACAGTTTTAGTATTTCGTATGTTTCTCATTTCCTTCTTTGTTTATTTATGTCTTATGCGGATATTATATCTTATTCTTTGTTTTTATTCTTCCGCTGCCTTTATTAATACTGTCTTTCCATTTTCGTTGATGTCAATGTGTTATTAAATGGTTCCATTTCGTCCCGTTTCTTCTGTTTCTTTATAATAATTTAAAGGGGAAATCTTTTCTTACCCTATCCACAATTTACTTCAATTATGTATGTTTTTCGCACTCTTTTAATGACTAAATATCTTCTTTTTCTCACTAATTTACTCAATTCATAGCTTTCACTTTATTTATATTTACTCTTGAACTTCTTCCCCGGTTCGCTGTGTATCTTCAGTAGTAAAAACTTACACTAATATATCTTTGGGGTGGGGTAACATCTTCAATGTGTATGATATGCAAATGTATAACATGTGTGCTTAAAAGATACACATTAGTGTTCCGGGCCATTGTGACAAGATTAGGCAGGCGATGAAGGAAAGGAGGCCGCAAGTAAATCGTGACAAAAGCTGAGGAATCTATCGGAATGAAAAAAGCGTCGAACACGATAAAAAGTTCGCCAAGAACATCTCGCATATCTTGAACACAAATTTCAACATAAAAAAAATGAAATATCTTTAAGAAAATCTGAATATAAATAAAAGAAAAAGAGATACCGCTTCTTTTCATGCTTACATTAACATACATCACAAAGAAGTTTAGCCTTTCCTGAATAAGGTGTGACCATTCCGATTTCTTGAAGGAATTTCTGTCCGTTTTATCATTCAAAAAGCGTGTCTTTACTACGCCGTCATTGAAATACTTTTCGCATTACTTTGAATCAATAACTAACACTTCATATATAACAATATTAATAAGTTTCACTTTCCGTTTATTTATAATCACCAAGTTAATATGCAAGTTTACGCAACGTAGACAGTGTATAATATTATGCTTCGTTCTAAGTCATCCAGTCTAAATAAACGATATTGCTTGGTGGCGCATAACCGGTTCCCTTCAGAAAAAAATGACATACTTTATTAATAAAGAGCATATAATCGTCTAGTTTTCTTTAAAACAGACGTGAATTAACGAGATCTATAAAGACGTCCTCGATCAAAAAGCGATAAAAATTGATTTTTCAGGTCGTATATTTTAACGTCGTTTCTTCTGTTGGAAGAAAAAAACATAGTACTATTCATAAAAATATGCCACAAAAGCACCAAGCATAGTGGCCAGTGAAATCATCGACATAGTTAACAACTATATCTATATCGGGAAGATATGCTGATATCATGCCTAAACTCCAACGTAAAATGGCGCTTGGATGGACAGCCTTTTAACAAAGTGGACAAAATCATGATCAATAGAAAGTGCACCGTGAACATTTTACGGGAAATGTTTAATGATACATGATAGCTGTTTTGAAATATATTAGCAAAACAAGGGCACCTAATAAAGCAACCAAATGACGGCTACGAGCGGCACAATGCAAAATGGAACGCATTATGCTTGGCATCACACGTGGGAGATCCCACTATTACGCCATTTTGAATTTTTCGTTCAAAGCTAGTATATCCTAAAATGTAGTTCGAACAATTTAAAAATTTTAATTCAGTAATATTTACTAAAATAGTTAATACGTTCTATAATTTATTTATAAAATTCTAATTCACTTGAAGATAATTCATGTTTTCCTTACTAAAGTTACATCAATGTTTATTTAGGTCGTTTGGGTACGAAACTCATTTAAGTTCAACATTTTAGAGCTAGTTTCATGATGTCAGCCGTCCATTCAATCAACTATTAAACATTATTCTACATCGGTGTTTTTGTGGAAGGTATATAGTATTTACTAATAAATCATTTCCAACAATATTAAGATAAGCTTAATTTCCCAGAATTCTTCACTCAACTAGTAAGTTACTAATTAAATGCGAAACTAAGGGGGGGATTTTAACTCACGACGAAATATATCCTTCAGTTGCCCAGACACGATTCCAAAATACCGAAGGGGGCCATTAAATATTTATTTAGTTATTTTATTTCTTAAAGTATTCTGGGGATACAAAAGTAGTTTTGCACGGGCATCTGTACCTAAAATTGATCTTTACTACGTTTTAAATCTAATTCGCATCATCATGTGAATAGCGACAAAAACACGAATGTTAACACTAGGTTTCACTTTAATTTCATGTTTAAATTTATTATTTGGTCATTTGCCTTCTATTATTCATCTATCAATATGTCCATTAATATACATACACGAAGATGTTTAGTATCTATTAATAAATTGTTTCCATATATATATATATATATATATATATATTACTTCGGTATAACATGTACGATGAAACTTGGTGTTTCTTTTTCTTCTAAAACCTAAATTAAGTGAAAATAGGCTGTTTAGGAATAATGCCAAATCCCATTTAACTCTAAATAATTAACGTGACTAAAATAGGAATTAACCCATTCTTATTTATTTTCGACTACCACACCGGTATGGTTCCAAATATCGAAGGGGGCCATTACATATCTATTCATTTCTTTTGTTTTATTTTAAAAAAACCCTCATTTTTCTATTATGAGGATTCAAAAGTAGTTAAAGAACATTTATACTTAAACTTACTCGTGATTACGTTTTAAATCTAATTCGCATTATCATGTGAATACCAACAGGCACCAATCTCCATATTAGTTCCTACTTTAATTGTATGCTCATAGTTAATATTAGGTGGTGTGCATTCTTTTATTTATCTATCAATATGCCCATTAATATACATATACTAAGAGATCCGAACGCAAAACGCGACAAGCAACATTTTCAAAATTCTGCAAACTGTCCATGCAATAATGGTTGTATTTCAACACACTACAAGACCCTAAAACATGTGTTAAATAATATGATACCAAATAGTTTCTTATGATTTCCATTAAACCAATCTTACCATCGAAGTCCAGATTTAATATATTCGTATTTTTTTTATTGTTTAAGGTCTCGACTTAAACGAATTGGAACTATCACGCTCAGCATCCGAACATCCAACACACATATTCATGCATACACACATACACATATAATATATATGTACATATCCAAATACACACACCCACACATGCACACACAATACACATACACATATATATACCTTTTATTTATTCATTTATTAATTTCATTCTTTTTTTACCTATTGAACATTTATTTGGTATTATATTTTAGATGATTATTGTATTATTAGTTTAAAACTCCTACCAACAAAATATCATATTTACTAGTTACCATTTCCTCACTAATTAATACAGATGAAAACCAAAATGATTTTTTTACTGATGCTCTCATAATCTAGCCCTTTTACCATTTTTATTATGAGCCAGATATAAGCTTAATTGCTTCGGTCATTTTAGTTATAAGTGATGGGTTCTATATCTAAATGTTTTATATTGAGGAATTAGTACTCTGTCATCTACTATTAGGTTTATGGTTTCTATTGTTAAGATAGTTTTATATTATTCCTATACCTTAGATACTTCCATATTCATGTTGATTAAAGGGTTACCAGCACAGGTATTTTATATGGGTCTGTAACGGGGTAGGATATATGCGGTTCTATGTAGACAGTTCTGAATCACTTCCTGTCTTTTATTTAATAAATTTTCTTTAGATATAACTATATTGTAGGATTCCAGAATACAAAGGTTACACCTCTTAGATTTGTTATCGATCAACAGCTATTATAAATAGAGATCTAATCAGGCAGAGTTAGAATCCGATCTTAACCTTAGATCACATTTGGAAAGAGTGACATAGAGAAAAAGGAAAAGAAATTTAAAATGTTATTATCATTATAATTATTGTTAGGATTATTATTGTTACCATTGTTATCATTATAATTATTATAGCTATCATTATTATTATTAGCATTATTGATATTATTAGTATTATTGCAACCACTAATTTTACTATTATTAATAGAATTATTCCTATTATCCTATTTACAACCACTATGATTAATATTATTGCTATCTTCTTCTATATTATTATTACTTTTATTATCATTAGTATCTTCTAATATTTCCTGATTATATGATTACTATTGTTATTGCTATTATTATAAGAATTATTATTATTATTTATCAATAGCATTACTTGACATTTCTACATTATTACCGATATTATTATTATTATTATTATTATTATTATTTTAATTGTTATTATTATTATTATCATCATTATTTTTACCACTTATTGTGTGAACTAAATTTATTTGTTAGTGAATTGGTTTAATTTATTCATTAATAATAATTAATGATAATTTGATAAGTTTAAAGAAAAAACGGTTAAAACTAAAAACAAAATCAGTAGCTCAATGTATTAACGACCCCTGTCCTCTACCCCCATTCCCACCCCAACACACACACATATATGCTGCTACTAATAATATCGTTGATTTAAACTTATGCTACATGCCAGAGTCGGTCTGGGGAAAAAACCTAGACTGATTTTGACACGTCCCATCGTATGTGGCTCCTTTCCCTACTTCTACCTCGATCCTAAACGACCTAATGTGATCTCTATCTATCTCCGTATCTATCTATCTATTTTCTATAATATTTCTCTCGTTTCACTTTATTTTACATTATTTTTATTTTTTAAATTTTGTTTATTCATTTATTTTTTTAAATTTAAAAAATATATATTTTATAATTCATATTTTATATTTTATATTTTATATATTATCTATTATCTATTATATTTTATATTAATATTTTATATTTTATATCTTTTATTTTATTTTTATTTTTATTTATTTTTTATTTTGGTTTTGATTTTGAGATTTTGATTCTTAACGATCCCAATCACGTGACATTCAAAATTTTAAAATTTTTAATTTCTTCTTTTTTCTCCATTTCATTCGTTCCAAATGTGATCTAAGGTTAAGATCGTATTCTCACTCGGCCTGATGAGAGTTCAGTTCATAATAGCTGTTGATCGAAAACATCGACAGGTCAGTGTCGCAGATTTTGTACATGTGTGTGTAAATAAAGATAATCATATATATATATATATATATATATATATATATATATATATATATATATATATTTATATATATTTATATAGATAAATATATATTTATATATATATATTTATATATATATATATATATCATTATTTTATATTTATATATTTATATTCATATCTCTATATATATTTATATATATGTATATATTTATTTATATATATATTAATATATATATTTATATATATATTTATATATATATATCTATATATGTTTATATATATATATATTTATATATATATATATATATATATATATATACTCGAATAATATGTTCCTCACGAGGTGTAACATATATTCCACAAACAGAACAGTTTTGCACACATTTTATGTTCTGTTATGAAGATTATAATTAAAATATAATGATTGTAAGCTCTAGTTGGAGCACGCTTATTTTAATTTTGATACAAATGTATTACATTATTTTTATTCTACAAAATGTCGAAGATGTAAGGCTTCACCGCAAGAGATCTTATGGAATTCAGGCTTAAGGAATTTTGATTTATTGATATTTTAATTTTGAAATAGGTAGCTTTATTTTTATTTTGTCCCCTAAACACCATTTTAAATCCTAAAAAAATGAAATTTCGAAAATGTTTATTAATTCATTTCTAATATTTACAATTAAAACTACACAAAAAATGTAATGTATCTGAATTTTTACGAGATGGCGCCATTTCTGTTACTACTTTATTCATCAAGCAATATTCAACTAAATATAATCTATCTTTTTTACCAACTTACCCTTAGTAGCTGTTAATTTGGTTACTTTGTTTAGGAAGGGAATCTTACACATACAAATATATATGCATATAATCCTAACAAACCTCATATAGATTGAAGTATAAGTTGCTAGTGCGGATCTGAAAACAACCTTCGCCTTTTGTTACACATTTGAAATTAAAAAAAAAAACAGTACGTCTTGATAAGCACTGGAAAATAATAAGAAAATAAAAAGAAAGCCTACATATAAGAAATGTACATTTTTTATAAAATGCGCAAACATTTCTATTGTGTTTCTTATTTATCTCGGTTCTACGTTTGTGAACAAATGAAACGAAAAGAAAGAAAACATGCTCTAATTAACCAGGAAAGTTTGGTGCGTTATGTTTGAGATAGAAACGATAAATTTGTGTTAATGTTTTGGGTTAGAATCAATAAATTGTGAGGGTAATTGAGGGTAGTTTAAACATTCATTCCTATGTTTTAACCGCATTCTTATTAAAGGCGATCGATATTGACATCGATTAATGTTGCGCAATTTTTGCCTTTCGCGAAGTCACAACGTGAAACGAAGTCAAATAACTTTTATAATTGTTCTTGCTGATCGACTGTAAGGAAATCTGAAAAACAATGTAAACGAAGATGGCCCTAAATGTATTGTCACACTGGAATATATATATATATATATATATATATATATATATATATATATATATATATATATATATATATATATATATATATATATATATGTATATATATATATATATATATATATATATATATATATATATATTATTAAAAATAACCGACAATTTTTGTCTGGTTATTTAAGTATTGATCCCTTCAATTTTCCGGATTAAAATCTTAATCTCGGAAGAAAATCGGTTGATGAAACTGCCGTAATGTACATGTTGGTCCAGAGTACTTTCTGACCCGTCTGGGTCCATCGTCAGTAGAATAATGACAAACAGGTAAAGACCTGGAGTGAGATTTATAATTAACTAGCGGGGCTACCCGGCGTTGCTCGGGGTCATAAAAACATAATTGAAGAAAAATTGCGTATGTAACATCTTTATATTAAAACTTCTATTTCTCTCCTTCTCTCTCTATAGCTGTCTCTTTATCTTTCTACTTTTCTCTACCCTGGTCGCTACTTTTAAATTTTGCCTTTTGCGAAAGCTGTTTCTTCCCCACCATTTCATCCTACGTTTCACAGGGCAATAGTATGACTTATTTCTATAAAAAGTACCACCACTGTCTGCGCCTTCTATATAGGTACTTATAACCGCCCCGGTGTTCATACTATATATTTTGAATCCCCTCATGATATCCTTCATCATTTTAACTCCCCTCGTTATATTCATCATTTTCGATCTCCTCATACTATTAATCATTTTCAATCCCCTCATAATATTCTTCATCATTTTCAATCTCCTCATACAAATAATCATTTTCAATCCCCTCATAATATTCTTGCTCATTTTCAATCCTCTCGTAATATTCCTCATCAGTTTCAATCCGCTCATGATATTCTTAATAATTTTCAATCCTCTCATGATATTCTTCATTTTTTCAATCCTCTCATGATATTCTTCATTATTTTAAATCCCCTCATGATATTCTTCATCATTTTCAATCCCCTCATGATATTATTCATCATTTTAAATCCCCTCATGGTATTCTTCATCATTTCCAATCCTGTCAGTCTATTCTTCATCATTTTCAATCCTGTCAGTCTATTCTTCATCATTTTCAATCCTCTGATGACATTCTTCATCATTTTCAATCCCCTCATGAATGTCTTCATCATTTTCAAACCTCTCATGATAGTCTTCATCATTTTCAAACCTCTCATGATAGTCTTCATCATTTTCAAACCTCTCATGATAGTCTTCATCATTTTCAATCCCCTCATGATATTCTTCATCATTTTCAAACCTCTCATGATAGTCTTCATCATTTTAAATCCCCTCATGGTATTCTATATCATTTCCAATCCTGTCAGTCTATTCTTCATCATTTTCAATCCTCTCATGACATTCTTCATCATTTTCAAGCCTCTCATGACATTCTTCATCATTTTCAATCCCCTTATGACAGTCTTCATAATTTTCAATCCCCTCATGATAGTCTTCATCATTTTCAATCCTCTCATGAAAGTCTTCATCATTTTCAATCCTCTCATGAAAGTCTTCATCATTTTCAATCCTCTCATGAAAGTCTTCATCCTTTTCAATCCTCTCATGATAGTCTTTATCATAGCTCTATATAGGATATTGAGCACTTTTCTCCCGGACAACGCCGAGTACTTTAGAAAATCGAGGAGGCTTCATGAACACCCATGAAATCCCTTAGGTATCCTCTCTCCTTCTGATCTGCGAAATAGTCCAAAGGGGAACGAAGATGGCGTTAAAATATTTTCCAAAACCTATCACTACAGTAGCTCTATCTAGGACATTGAGCACTTTTCTCCTGGACAACGCCGAGTACTTTGATAATCAAGGAAGCCTCCTGGGGACTACTGAAATCACTTAGGTATCCCCTCTCCTTCTGATCTGCGAAATAGTCCAAAGGTGAACGAAGATGGCGTTAAAATATTTTCCAAAACCTATCACTAGAGTAGCTCTATCTAAGACATTGAGCACTTTTCTCCCGGACAACGCCGAGTACTTTGATAATCAAGGAGGCCTCCTGGGGACTACTGAAATGACTTAGGTATCCTCTCTCCTTCTGATCTGTGAAATAGTCCAAAGGGGAACGAAGACGGCGTTAAAATATTTTCCAAACCTATCACTACAGTAGCTCTATCTAGGATATTGAGCACTTTTCTCCCGGACAACGCCGAGTATTTCAATATCAAAGAGGCCTCCTGAGCACTACTGAAATAACTCTTATCGATTACCCCATCCTTTTCAGGGTAGATGCTGTTAAAATATTATCCAAACCTATCACTACAGTAGCTCTATCTAGGACATTGAGCACTTTTTTCCCGGACAACGCCGAGTACTTTAAAAATCAAAGAGGCCTCCTGGGGACTACTGAAATCAGTTAGGTATCCTCCCTCCTTTTCAGCTGCAAAATTGTCCAAAGGGAAACAGAGATGGCGTTAAAATATTTTCTAATCCTATCACTACAATAGCTCTATCTAGGATATTGAGCACTTTTCTCCCGGACAACGCCGAGTACTTTGAAAATCGAGGAGGCTTTATGAGCACTCCTGAAATCCCTTAGGTATCCTCTCTCCTTCTGATCTTCGAAATAGTCCAAAGGGAAACGAAGATGGCGTTAAAATATTATCCAAACCTATCACTACAGTAGCTCTATCTAGGACATTGAGCACTTTTATCCCGGACAACGCCGAGTACTTTGATAATCAAGGAAGCCTCCTGGGGACTACTGAAATCACTTAGGTATCCTCTCTCCTTCTGATCTGCGAAATAGTCCAAAGGTGAACGAAGATGGCGTTAAAATATTTTCCAAACAAATCACTACAGTAGCTCTATCTAGGATATTGAGCACTTTTCTCCCGGACAACGCCGAGTACTTTGAAAATCGAGGAGGCTTCATGAACACCCATGAAATCCCTCAGGTATCCTCTCTCCTTCTGATCTGCGAAATAGTCCAAAGGGGAACGAAGATGGCGTTAAAATATTTTCCAAAACCTATCACTACAGTAGCTCTCTCTAGGACATTGAGCACTTTTCTCCCGGACAACGCCGAGTACTTTGAAAATCGAGGAGGCTTCATGAGCACTCCTGAAATCCGTTAGGTATCCTCTCTCCTTCTGATCTGCGAAATAGTCCAAAGGGGAACGAAGATGGCGTTAAAATATTTTCCAAACCTATCACTACAGTAGCTCTATCTAGGACATTGAGCACTTTTCTCCCGGACAACGCCGAGTACTTTGATAATCAAGGAGGCCTCCTGGGGACTACTGAAATGACTTAGGTATCCTCTCTCCTTCTGATGTGTGAAATAATCCAAAGGGGAACGAAGACGGCGTTAAAATATTTTCCAAACCTATCACTACAGTAGCTCTATCTAGGATATTGAGCACTTTTCTCCCGGACAACGCCGAGTACTTTAGAAAATCGAGGAGGCTTCATGAACACCCATGAAATCTCTTAGGTATCCTCTCTCCTTCTGATCTGCGAAATAGTCCAAAGGGGAACGAAGATGGCGTTAAAATATTTTCCAAAACCTATCACTACAGTAGCTCTATCTAAGACATTGAGCACTTTTCTCCCGGACACCGCCGAGTACTTTGATAATCAAGGAGGCCTCCTGGGGACTACTGAAATCACTTAGGTATCCTCTCTCTTTCTGATCTGCGAAATAGTCCAAAGGGGAACGAAGATGGCGTTAAAATATTTTCCAAACCTATCACTACAGTAGCTCTATCTAGAATATTGAGCACTTTTCTCCCGGACAACGCCGAGTATTTCAAAATCAAAGAGGCCTCCTGAGCACTACTGAAATAACTTTTATCGATTACCCCATCCTTTTCAGCGTAGATACTGTCAAAATATTATCCAAACCTATCACTACAGTAGCTCTATCAAGGACATTGAGCACTTTTTTCCCGGACAACGCCGAGTACTTTGAAAATCAAAGAGGCCTCCTGGGGACTACTGAAATCAGTTAGGTATCCTCCCTCCTTTTCAGCTGCAAAATTGTCCAAAGGGGAACGAAGATGGCGTTAAAATATTTTCTAAACCTATCACTACAGTAGCTCTATCTAGGATATTGAGCACTTTTCTCCCGGACAACGCCGAGTACTTTGAAAATCGAGGAGGCTTCATGAGCACTCCTGAAATCCCTTAGGTATCCTCTCTCCTTCTGATCTGCGAAATAGTCCAAAGGGAAACGAAGATGGCGTTAAAATATTTTCCAAACCTATCACTACAGTAGCTCTATCTAGGACATTGAGCACTTTTATCCCGGACAACGCCGAGTACTTTGATAATCAAGGAAGCCTCCTGGGGACTACTGAAATCACTTAGGTATCCTCTCTCCTTCTGATCTGCGAAATAGTCCAAAGGTGAACGAAGATGGCGTTAAAATATTTTCCAAAACCTATCACTAGAGTAGCTCTATCTAGGACATTGAGCACTTTTCTCCCGGACAACGCCGAGTACTTTGATAATCAAGGAGGCCTCCTGGGGACTACTGAAATGACTTAGGTATCCTCTCTCCTTCTGATCTGTGAAATAGTCCAAAGGGGAACGAAGACGGCGTTAAAATGTTTTCCAAACCTATCACTACAGTAGCTCTATCTAGGATATTGAGCACTTTTCTCCCGGACAACGCCGAGTATTTTGAAAATCAAAGAGGTCTCCTCAGCACTACTGAAATAACTCTTATCGATTACCCCATCCTTTTCAGCGTAGATGCTGTTAAAATATTATCCAAACCTATCACTACAGTTGCTCTATCTAGGACATTGAGCACTTTTATCCCGGACAACGCCGAGTACTTTGAAAATCAAAGAGGCCTCCTGGGGACTACTGAAATCAGTTAGGTATCCTCCCTCCTTTTCAGCTGCAAAATTGTCCAAAGAGGAACGAAGATGGCGTTAAAATATTTTCTAAACCTATCACTACAGTAGCTCTATCTAGGATATTGAGCACTTTTCTCCCGGACAACGCCGAGTACTTTGAAAATCGAGGAGGCTTCATGAGCACTCCTGAAATCCCTTAGGTATCCTCTCTCCTTTTGATCTGCGAAATAGTCCAAAGGGAAACGAAGATGGCGTTAAAATATTTTCCAAACCTATCACTACAGTAGCTCTATCTAGGACATTGAGCACTTTTATCCCGGACAACGCCGAGTACTTTGATAATCAAGGAAGCCTCCTGGGGACTACTGAAATCACTTAGGTATCCCCTCTCCTTCTGATCTGCGAAATAGTCCAAAGGTGAACGAAGATGGCGTTAAAATATTTTCCAGAACCTATCACTAGAGTAGCTCTATCTAAGACATTGAGCACTTTTCTCCCGGACAACGCCGAGTACTTTGATAATCAAGGAGGCCTCCTGGGGACTACTGAAATGACTTAGGTATCCTCTCTCCTTCTGATCTGTGAAATAGTCCAAAGGGGAACGAAGACGGCGTTAAAATATTTTCCAAACCTATCACTACAGTAGCTCTATCTAGGATATTGAGCACTTTTCTCCCGGACAACGCCGAGTATTTCAATATCAAAGAGGCCTCCTGAGCACTACTGAAATAACTCTTATCGATTACCCCATCCTTTTCAGGGTAGATGCTGTTAAAATATTATCCAAACCTATCACTAGAGTAGCTCTATCTAGGACATTGAGCACTTTTTTCCCGGACAACGCCGAGTACTTTAAAAATCAAAGAGGCCTCCTGGCGACTACTGAAATCAGTTAGGTATCCTCCCTCCTTTTCAGCTGCAAAATTGTCCAAAGGGAAACAGAGATGGCGTTAAAATATTTTCTAATCCTATCACTACAATAGCTCTATCTAGGATATTGAGCACTTTTCTCCCGGACAACGCCGAGTACTTTGAAAATCGAGGAGGCTTTATGAGCACTCCTGAAATCCCTTAGGTATCCTCTCTCCTTCTGATCTTCGAAATAGTCCAAAGGGAAACGAAGATGGCGTTAAAATATTATCCAAACCTATCACTACAGTAGCTCTATCTAGGACATTGAGCACTTTTATCCCGGACAACGCCGAGTACTTTGATAATCAAGGAAGCCTCCTGGGGACTACTGAAATCACTTAGGTATCCTCTCTCCTTCTGATCTGCGAAATAGTCCAAAGGTGAACGAAGATGGCGTTAAAATATTTTCCAAACAAATCACTACAGTAGCTCTATCTAGGATATTGAGCACTTTTCTCCCGGACAACGCCGAGTACTTTGAAAATCGAGGACGCTTCATGAACACCCATGAAATCCCTCAGGTATCCTCTCTCCTTCTGATCTGCGAAATAGTCCAAAGGGGAACGAAGATGGCGTTAAAATATTTTCCAAAACCTATCACTACAGTAGCTCTATCTAGGACATTGAGCACTTTTCTCCCGGACAACGCCGAGTACTTTGAAAATCGAGGAGGCTTCATGAGCACTCCTGAAATCCGTTAGGTATCCTCTCTCCTTCTGATCTGCGAAATAGTCCAAAGAGGAACGAAGACGGCGTTAAAATATTTTCCCAAACTATCACTACAGTAGCTCTATCTAGGACATTGAGCACTTTTCTCCCGGACAACGCCGAGTACTTTGATAATCAAGGAGGCCTCCTGGGGACTACTGAAATGACTTAGGTATCCTCTCTCCTTCTGATGTGTGAAATAATCCAAAGGGGAACGAAGACGGCGTTAAAATATTTTCCAAACCTATCACTACAGTAGCTCTATCTAGGATATTGAGCACTTTTCTCCCGGACAACGCCGAGTACTTTAGAAAATCGAGGAGGCTTCATGAACACCCATGAAATCTCTTAGGTATCCTCTCTCCTTCTGATCTGCGAAATAGTCCAAAGGGGAACGAAGATGGCGTTAAAATATTTTCCAAAACCTATCACTAGAGTAGCTCTATCTAGGACATTGAGCACTTTTCTCCCGGACAACGCCGAGTACTTTGATAATCAAGGAGGCCTCCTGGGGACTACTGAAATGACTTAGGTATCCTCTCTCCTTCTGATCTGTGAAATAGTCCAAAGGGGAACGAAGACGGCGTTAAAATGTTTTCCAAACCTATCACTACAGTAGCTCTATCTAGGATATTGAGCACTTTTCTCCCGGACAACGCCGAGTATTTTGAAAATCAAAGAGGTCTCCTCAGCACTACTGAAATAACTCTTATCGATTACCCCATCCTTTTCAGCGTAGATGCTGTTAAAATATTATCCAAACCTATCACTACAGTTGCTCTATCTAGGACATTGAGCACTTTTATCCCGGACAACGCCGAGTACTTTGAAAATCAAAGAGGCCTCCTGGGGACTACTGAAATCAGTTAGGTATCCTCCCTCCTTTTCAGCTGCAAAATTGTCCAAAGGGGAACGAAGATGGCGTTAAAATATTTTCTAAACCTATCACTACAGTAGCTCTATCTAGGATATTGAGCACTTTTCTCCCGGACAACGCCGAGTACTTTGAAAATCGAGGAGGCTTCATGAGCACTCCTGAAATCCCTTAGGTATCCTCTCTCCTTTTGATCTGCGAAATAGTCCAAAGGGAAACGAAGATGGCGTTAAAATATTTTCCAAACCTATCACTACAGTAGCTCTATCTAGGACATTGAGCACTTTTATCCCGGACAACGCCGAGTACTTTGATAATCAAGGAAGCCTCCTGGGGACTACTGAAATCACTTAGGTATCCCCTCTCCTTCTGATCTGCGAAATAGTCCAAAGGTGAACGAAGATGGCGTTAAAATATTTTCCAGAACCTATCACTAGAGTAGCTCTATCTAAGACATTGAGCACTTTTCTCCCGGACAACGCCGAGTACTTTGATAATCAAGGAGGCCTCCTGGGGACTACTGAAATGACTTAGGTATCCTCTCTCCTTCTGATCTGTGAAATAGTCCAAAGGGGAACGAAGACGGCGTTAAAATATTTTCCAAACCTATCACTACAGTAGCTCTATCTAGGATATTGAGCACTTTTCTCCCGGACAACGCCGAGTATTTCAATATCAAAGAGGCCTCCTGAGCACTACTGAAATAACTCTTATCGATTACCCCATCCTTTTCAGGGTAGATGCTGTTAAAATATTATCCAAACCTATCACTAGAGTAGCTCTATCTAGGACATTGAGCACTTTTTTCCCGGACAACGCCGAGTACTTTAAAAATCAAAGAGGCCTCCTGGCGACTACTGAAATCAGTTAGGTATCCTCCCTCCTTTTCAGCTGCAAAATTGTCCAAAGGGGAACGAAGATGGCGTTAAAATATTTTCTAAACCTATCACTACAGTAGCTCTATCTAGGATATTGAGCACTTTTCTCCCGGACAACGCCGAGTACTTTGAAAATCGAGGAGGCTTCATGAGCACTCCTGAAATCCCTTAGGTATCCTCTCTCCTTCTGATCTGCGAAATAGTCCAAAGGGAAACGAAGATGGCGTTAAAATATTTTCCAAACCTATCACTACAGTAGCTCTATCTAGGACATTGAGCACTTTTATCCCGGACAACGCCGAGTACTTTGATAATCAAGGAAGCCTCCTGGGGACTACTGAAATCACTTAGGTATCCTCTCTCCTTCTGATCTGCGAAATAGTCCAAAGGTGAACGAAGATGGCGTTAAAATATTTTCCAAAACCTATCACTAGAGTAGCTCTATCTAGGACATTGAGCACTTTTCTCCCGGACAACGCCGAGTACTTTGATAATCAAGGAGGCCTCCTGGGGACTACTGAAATGACTTAGGTATCCTCTCTCCTTCTGATCTGTGAAATAGTCCAAAGGGGAACGAAGACGGCGTTAAAATGTTTTCCAAACCTATCACTACAGTAGCTCTATCTAGGATATTGAGCACTTTTCTCCCGGACAACGCCGAGTATTTTGAAAATCAAAGAGGTCTCCTCAGCACTACTGAAATAACTCTTATCGATTACCCCATCCTTTTCAGCGTAGATGCTGTTAAAATATTATCCAAACCTATCACTACAGTTGCTCTATCTAGGACATTGAGCACTTTTATCCCGGACAACGCCGAGTACTTTGAAAATCAAAGAGGCCTCCTGGGGACTACTGAAATCAGTTAGGTATCCTCCCTCCTTTTCAGCTGCAAAATTGTCCAAAGGGGAACGAAGATGGCGTTAAAATATTTTCTAAACCTATCACTACAGTAGCTCTATCTAGGATATTGAGCACTTTTCTCCCGGACAACGCCGAGTACTTTGAAAATCGAGGAGGCTTCATGAGCACTCCTGAAATCCCTTAGGTATCCTCTCTCCTTTTGATCTGCGAAATAGTCCAAAGGGAAACGAAGATGGCGTTAAAATATTTTCCAAACCTATCACTACAGTAGCTCTATCTAGGACATTGAGCACTTTTATCCCGGACAACGCCGAGTACTTTGATAATCAAGGAAGCCTCCTGGGGACTACTGAAATCACTTAGGTATCCCCTCTCCTTCTGATCTGCGAAATAGTCCAAAGGGGAACGAAGATGGCGTTAAAATATTTTCCAAAACCTATCACTAGAGTAGCTCTATCTAAGACATTGAGCACTTTTCTCCCGGACAACGCCGAGTACTTTGATAATCAAGGAGGCCTCCTGGGGACTACTGAAATGACTTAGGTATCCTCTCTCCTTCTGATCTGTGAAATAGTCCAAAGGGGAACGAAGACGGCGTTAAAATATTTTCCAAACCTATCACTACAGTAGCTCTATCTAGGATATTGAGCACTTTTCTCCCGGACAACGCCGAGTATTTCAATATCAAAGAGGCCTCCTGAGCACTACTGAAATAACTCTTATCGATTACCCCATCCTTTTCAGGGTAGATGCTGTTAAAATATTATCCAAACCTATCACTACAGTAGCTCTATCTAGGACATTGAGCACTTTTTTCCCGGACAACGCCGAGTACTTTAAAAATCAAAGAGGCCTCCTGGCGACTACTGAAATCAGTTAGGTATCCTCCCTCCTTTTCAGCTGCAAAATTGTCCAAAGGGAAACAGAGATGGCGTTAAAATATTTTCTAATCCTATCACTACAATAGCTCTATCTAGGATATTGAGCACTTTTCGTCCTGACCCCTAAAGTTTTCCCCGACCCCCTAATCTCTCCAGCCCCTTAATTTTTCACTCTCCTCCAACCCTGAGAAATATTTTGACTTCAAAACCAAAAAAAACAAAAAAATTTGGCCTGACCCCTAAAAAGTTCGTCCTGACCCCTAAAATTTTCCCCGAAACCTAAATCTCTCCAGCCCCCTAATTTTTCACTCTCCCCCAACCCTGAGAAATATTTTGACTTCAAAACCAAAAAAAACAAAAAAAAAAAAATTTGGCCGGACCCCTAAAAAGTTCGTCTTGACCCCTAAAATTTTCCCCGACCCCTAAATCTCTCCAGCCCCCTAATTTTTCACTCTCCCCCAACCCTGAGAAATATTTTGACTTCAAAACAAAAAAAAAACAAAAAATTTGGCCTGACTCCTAAAAAGTTCGTCCTGACCCCTAAAATTTTCCCCGACCCATAAATCTCTCCAGCCCCCTAATTTTTCACTCTCCCCCAACCCTGAGAAATATTTTGACTTCTAAAACCAAAAAAAACAAAAAAAAACAAAAAAATTTGGCCTGACCCCTAAAAAGTTCGTCCGGACCCCTAAAATTTTCCTCGACCCCTAAATCTCTCCAGCCCCCTAATTTTTCACTTTCCCCCAACCCTGAGAAATATTTTCAGTTCAAAACCAAAAAAAAACAAAAAAGTTTGGCCTGACCCCTAAAAAGTTCCGCCTGACCCCTAAAATTTTCCCGACCCCTAAATCTCTCTAGCCCCCTAATTTTTCACTCTCCCCCAACCATGAGAAATATTTTGAGTTCAAAACAAAAAAAACAAAAAAATTTGGCCTGACCCCTAAAAAGTTCGTCCTGACCCCTAACATTTTCCCCGACCCCTAAATCTCTCCAGCCCCTTAATTTTTCACTCTTCCCTAACGATGAGAAATATTTTGACTTCAAAACAAAAAAAACAAAAAAATTTGGCCTGACCCCTAAAAAGTTCGGCCTGAGCCCTAAAATTTTCCCCGAGCCCTCATTCTCTCCAGCCCCCTAATTTTTCACTCTCCCCCAACCCTAAGAAATATTTTGAGTTCAAAACAAAAAAATGTTATTTAACATGTATACAAATATTAGTGAAAACAATGGTGGAGCATAATTATTTCTCTTTTTACTTTACTTATTGAGACGTTATTTAACATGTATAAAAATATAAGTGAAAACAATGGTGGAGCATAATTATATCTCTTTGTACTTTACTTATTGAGACGTTATTTAATATGTATACAAATATTAGTGAAAACAGTGGCGGAGCATAATTATTTCTCTTTTTACTTTACTTATTGAGACGTAATTTAATATGTATACACATTTTAGTGAAAACAGTGGTGGAGCATAATTATTTTTCTTCTTACTTTACTTATTTAGACGTTATATCATATGTATACAAATATTAATGAAAACAATGGTGGAGCATAATTATTTTTCTTCTTACTTTACTTATTGAGACGTTATTTAATATGTATACAAATATTAGTGAAAACAATGGTGGAGCATAATTACTTTAATTTTACTGATACTACACTAACTTCACACCTCTCAAAAAGAAGGAGGTTATACCTGGGAGGATGGTATCATGTCAACAGAAGAAATGCAGTTAGGATTAAGCAACCCTGGCTTCACTACAAACTCGTGTTGAAAAAAGTGCCGTTATTGATTAAGCAACCCTGGCTTCACTGTGGATTCATGTTCAAAAAAGTGCCGTTAGAAATTAAGCAACCCTTGCTTCACTATGGACTCATGTTCAAAAAAATGCCGTTAGGGATTAAGCAACACTTGCGTCACTATAAACGCATGTATCAAAAAGTGCCGTTAGGAGTTAAGCAACCCTTGCATCACTATGAACTCATGTTAAAAAAAGTGCCGTTATTGATTAAACAACACTTGCGTCACTATAAACGCATGTATCAAAAAGTGCCGTTAGGAGTTAAGCAACCCTTGCATCACACTGGACTCATATTCAAAAAAGTGCCGTTAGTAAGTAAGCAACCCATGCTTGACTATGGACCCGTGTTCAAAAAAAGTGCCGTTTGTGATTAAGCAACACTTGCTTCACTATAAACTCATGTTCAAAAAAGAGCCGTTAGGGATTTCCTCTGACGTCATTTCCTGTTAAAATCATGACGGTGCATTATTTCTCAAATTCTTTGTTTTTTTCTCAAATTAGTACTAAACAACGTTGAAAATCGAGGAAAAAGGCACCCCCCCATTGGAGAAAAGTGCTCAGTCGACCCCCGAAGAGTCCATTTTTTTTTCCGGTTCTGAGATATTATACGTCCCGGGGCTGGCCGGTCATAATGATGTCAACCGTGTGACTGTTTGTTGGGTCCTCTCGGAGGAGTATCTGGACATACAAACAGACAAACAAACAGACAAACAAACAGACAAACAAACAGACAAACATACAGACAACTGGCCTTTATATAGGAGACTAGCGGGGCTACCCGGCGTTGCTCGGGGTCATTAAAACATATAATTGAAGAAAAATCGTGTGTGTAACATCTTTATATACAAACTTCTATTTCTCCCCCCCCCCCACCTTCTCTATAGCCGTCTCTTTATCTTTCTACCTTTCTCTTCCCTGGTCGCCGCATTTCACCGCTACTTTCTAATTTTGCCTTTTGCGAAAGCTGTTCTTTCCCCACAATTTCTCCTACGTTGCCCAGGGCAATAGTATGATATATTTCTATAAAAAGTAACACCTCTATCTGCGCCTTCTATATAGGTACTTATCTCCACCCCGGTGTTTATGCTATATACGTATCTATCATCACCCCGGTGCGCATACTATATACGTACCTATCGCCGCCCCAGTGCACATACTATATACGTACCTATCGCCGCCCCAGTTCAGATACTATTTAAGTACCTATCGCCGCCCCGTTGCGAATGCTAAATAGTACCTATCGCCGCCCCGGTGTGCATGCTACATAAGTACCTATCGCTGCCCTAGTGGGAATAATTAATATGTACATATTGCCGCATTGGTGCGAATTTCTAAATACGTACCTATCACCACTTTGGTGCGAATGCTAAATACGTACCTATCGCCGGCCAGATGCGAATGCTAAATACGTACCTATAGCCGCCCTGGTGTGAATGCTAAATACGTACCTATAGCCGCCCCGGTGCGAATGCTAAATACGTACCTATCACCACCCTGGTGCAAATGCGAAATACATACCTTTCGCCGTTCTGGTGCACGTACTATATACGTACCTATTGCCGCCCCGGTGCACGTGCTATATATGTACTGATCGCCGCCCCGGTGCGCATGCTATGTACGTACTTATTGCTGCCCATGTGTACATGCTATATACGTAGCTATCGCCACCCCTGAATTCTGAATACGTACCTATCGCCGCCCTGGTGTGGAAGCTAAATATGTACATATCGCCGCCCCGGTACGAATGCTAAATACATACATATCGCCGCCCTAGTGTGATTTCTAAATACGTACCTATCGTGGCTCCTGTGTGAATTCTAAATATGTACCTATCGCCGCCCCGGTGCGGAAGCTAAATACGTACATATCGCCACCCCGGTGCGAATGCTAAATACATACCTATCGCCGCCCCGGTGCGAATGCTAAATACATACCTGTCGCCGCCCCGGTGTGAATGCTAAATACATACCTATCGCCGCCCCGGTGTGAATGCTAAATACATACCTATCGCCGCCCCGGTGTGAATGCTAAATACATACCTATCGCCGCCCCGGGGTGAATGCTAAATACATACCTATCGCCGCCCCGGTGTGAATGCTAAATACGTACCTTTCGCCGCCCCGGTGCGCCTGCTATATACGTACCTACTGCTGCCCCGGTGCGCGTGCTATATATGTACCGATCGCTGCCCCAGTGCGCATGCATAATACATACCTATCACGTACTTATTGCCGCCCATGTGCACATGCTATATACGTACCTATCGCCACCGCTGAATGCTAAATAAGTACCTATCTCCGCCCAGGGATGAATGCTAAATACGTACATATTGTCGCCCAGGTGTTCATACACCATATGTACCTATCACTGCTCCAGTGCGAATACTAAATATGTACATATCGCCACCCCGGTGCGATTGCTGAATACATACCTATCGCAACCCCGGTGCGAATGCTAAATACGTAGCTATAGCCACCCCTATGCACTACTATATAGTACCTATTGCCACCCCGGTACACATACTATATATAAACCTATCGCCGACCCGGTGTGCATACTATATTCGTACCTATCGCGGCTCTGGTGCGCATACTACATACTTACCTATCTCTGCAAGGGTACACATACTATATATGTACCAATCTCCAGCCCAGTTCGCATACGTAAGAACTTATATTTATTCGGCCCTGTCGTGTTAGAAAAACAAAATAGTGTTCATTTATGTATTGTCACTATCATAAATATAAATATTTTTAGTTACAAACAGAAAAAAATACATTTTTTTGCCTCCCCACAAGAAAATTTTTTGTCTATCCTCCCACATACTTAGAAATATTTTTAATTTAAAGGAAAAAAAAAAGAAAAATTTTTGACGCCCTTACACCCCCAAAATTTTATGTTCCCCCCATACATAGAAATATTTTTATTTTAAAAAAGAAAAAAAAATAAATTTTTTAGCCCCCTCCCCCGAAAATTTTTTTTTTCATTCTCCCCATACACATAAATATTTTCAATGAAAAAGATAAAAGACAAAATAAATGTTTTGCCTCCCCCCCAATTTTTTTTATACTCCCGATGCGCATGCTATATACGTATTTATTGCCGCCTATGTGCACATGCTATATACTTCCTATCGCCACCGCTGAATGCTAAATACGTACCTATTGCTGTCGCGGTGCGAATGCTAAATAGGTTTTCAGCGTAGATGCTCTTAAAATATTATCCAAACCTATCACTACAGTAGCTCTATCTAGGACATTGAACAATTTTCTCCCGGACAACGCCGAGTACTTTAAAAATAAAAGAGGCCTCATGAGCACTACTGAAATAACTTAGGTATCCTCTCTCCTTCTGATCTGCCAAATAGTCCAAAGGGAAACGAAGATGGCATTAAAATATTTTCCAAACCTATCACTACAGTAGCTCCATTTAGGATATTGAGCACTTTTCTGCCGGACAACGCCGAGTACTTTGAAAATCAAGGAGGCCTCCTGAGCACTACTGAAATCACTCTTATCGATTCCCCCATCCTTTTCAGCATAGATGCTGTTAAAATATTATCCAAACCTATCACTACAGTAGCTCGATCAAGGACATTGAACACTTTTCTTCCGGACAACGCCAAATACTTTGAAAATCAAGGAGGCCTCCTGAGCACTACTGAAATCACTTAGGTATCCCTCCTTTTGATCTGATAAATAGTCCAAAGGGGAACGAAGATGGCGTTAAAATATTTTCCAAACCTATCACTACAGTAGCTCTATCTAGGATATTGAGCACTTTTCTCCCGGACAACACCGAGTAATATTTAAATCAAGGAGGCCTCCTGAGAACTACTGTAATAACTTATATCGATTCCCCCATCCTTTTCAGCGTAGATGCTGTTAAAATATTATCCAAACCTATCACTACAGTAGCTCTATCTAGGACATTGAGCAATTTTCTCCCGGACAACGCCGAGTACTTTGAAAATCAAAGAGGCCTCCTGAGGACTACTGAAATAACTTAGGTATCCTCTCTCCTTCTGATCTGCCAAATAGTCCAAAGGGGAACGAAGATGGCGTTAAAATATTTTCAAAACCTATCACTACAGTATCTCTATTAAGGACATTCAGCACTTTTCTCCCGGACAACGCCGAGTATTTGAAAATCAAAGACGCCTCCTGAGCACTACTGAAATAACTCTAATTGATTCCCCTATCCTTTTCAGCGTAGATGCTGTTAAAATATTATCCAAACCTATCACTACAGTAGCTCTATCTAGGACATTGAGCACTTTTCTCCCGGACAACGCCGAGTACTTTGATAATCAAGGAGGCGTCCTGAGGACTACTGAAATCACTTAGGTATCCTCTCTCCTTCTGATCTGCGAAATAGTCCAAAGGGGAACGAAGATAGCGTGTAAATATTTTCCAAACCTATCACTACAGTAGCTCTATCTAGGACATTGAGCACTTTTCTCCCGGACAACGTCGAGTACTTTGATAATCAAGGAGGCCTCCTGAGGACTACTGAAATTACTTAGGTATCCTGTCTCCTTCTGATCTGCGAAATAGTCCAAAGGGGAACGAAGATGGCGTTAAAATATTTTCCAAACCTATCACTACAGTAGCTCTATCTAGGATATTGAGCACTTTTCTCCCGGACAACGCCGAGTACTTTGATAATCAAGGAGGCCTCCTGAGGACTACTGAAATCACATAGGTATCCTCTCTCCTTCTGATCTGCCAAATAGTCCAAAGGGGAACGAAGATAGCGTTAAAATATTTTCCAAACCTATCACTACAGTAGCTCTATCTAGGACATTGAGCGCTTTTCTCCCGGACAACGCTGAGTACTTTGATAACAAAGGAGGCCTCCTGAGGACTACTGAAATCACTTAGGTATCCCTCCTTTTGATCTGCCAAATAGTCCAAAGGGGAACGAAGATGGCTTTAAAATATTTTCCAAACCTATAACTACAGTATCTCTATTAAGGACATTCAGCACTTTTCTCCCGGACAACGCCGAGTATTTGAAAATCAAAGAGGCCTCCTGAGCACTACTGAAATAACTCTTATCGATCCCCCCATCCTTTTCAGCGTAGATGCTGTTAAGATATTATGCAAACCTATCACTACAGTAGGTCTATCTAGGACATTGAGCACTTTTTTCCCGGACAACGCCGAGTACTTTGAAAATCAAAGAGGCCTCCTGAGCACTACTGAAATAACTCTTATCGATTCCCCCATCCTTTTCAGCGTAGATGCTGTTAAAATATTATCCAAACCTATCTCTACAGTAGCTCTATCTAGGACATTGAGCACTTTTTTCCCGGACAACGCCGAGTACTATGACCTGATATAACCGGACACAATTTAGGGCAAGACCGGGTACATACAGCAAGGGATTATTGGACAGGTGCGGATGTGATTGAGCAACCCTTGTTTCACTACACACTTATAACGTAGGATTCCTATGTTGATATTGATTTATCCGGACAGAAGTTATTGGATGATCTGATACAACCGGGCTGAATGTCGGGCAAGACCGGGTACATCCGGCAAGGGATTATGGGATGTTTATAGTGACTCTGCATTTTTATCGGATTAGTACATGAATACATTAGATTATTTCGAATTTACTACATATTAACGTTGAATAAGTGGTGTAAAATACGAAAAAACTGCTACCTTTTGTCGGAAAGTTGATAAATAGCTGAATTTCGGATGTTTCTCGGCCTTTTGGCTAAGATCAAAGTGTAGTATCTGTTCTCGGCATTATTGCCTTGAGATCAAGTGTATATCTAGTCCTATCCGATAGGTGTCGATCTTACACTGTCAGATCAAAAATCAGATTATCATTTTATTTTTTAATCCCTTTTCCTTTAGCTCACTTCCTCTCCCATAAAGTACCGGTTGATATACCCCCAAGGTCGGGATCTGTCTCACCGACGACTCCCCCCCAAATTTCGCCTGAGGCGCTGACACCGGCGAATACCGACACTCCCTCTCCCCCAAATTTCGCCTGCCTCACCGGCCTGAGGCGCCCACCAGGCGATCGTTCATACCGCCGAATGCCGACATTTCCCTCCTCTCCTCCCCAGATTGGCCTGAGCCGCCGAATGCCGACATTCCCCCTCGCCAGATTTGGCCTGAGGCGCTCACACCGGCGAATGCCGACACCCCCCCCCCCCCGAAAGGAGGAGGGAATGCCTATCATGATAACAGAACGGCCATAGGGAGGGGGGGGGGATATTAGCGTCTATTAATAATTAAGAAAGAAAGTGTGGGAGTGAGCGGAAAAAAAGAGAGAAAGAAAAAAATGGTTGTAGTGTGAGTGAATTTCTTCCTGCCACTCTCTGACGTCAGGGTACCCACACATAGTTCGTGCGGTCGCAGGGTACCCACACATAGTTCGTGCGGTCGCAGGGTACCCACACATACTTCGTCCGGTCGCAGGGTACCCACACATACTTCGTCCGGTCGCAGGGTACCCACACATACTTCGTCCGGTCGCAAGGTACCAACACATATTCGTGCAGTCGCAGGGTACCATCACATACTTCGTGCGGTCGCAGGGTACCCACACATACTTCGTGCGGTCGCAGGGTACCTATACATACTTCGTGCGGTCGCAGGGTACCCATATATACTTCGTCCGGACGCAGGGTACCCACACATACTTCGTCCGGTCGCAGGGTACCCACACATACTTCGTGCGGTCGCAGGGTACTCACACATACTTCGTGCGGTCGCAGGGTACCCACACATACTTCGTGTGGTCGCAGGGTACCAACACATACTTCGTCCGGTCGCAGGGTACCCATACATACTTCGTCCGGACGCAGGGTACCTATACATACTTCGTCCGGTCGCAGGGTACCCACACATACTTCGTGCGGTCGCAGGGTACCCACACATATCTCGTTCGGTCACAGGGTACCCACACATACTTCGTGCGGTCGCAGGGTACCCACACATACTTCGTGCGGTCGCAGGGTACCCACACATACTTCGTGCGGTCGCAGGGTACCCACACATACTTCGTGCGGTCGCAGGGTACCCACACATACTTCGTGCGGTCGCAGGGTACAAACACATACTTCGTCCGGTCGCAGGGTACCCATACATACTTCGTCCGGACGCAGGGTACCTACACATACTTCGTCCGGTCGCAGGGTACCCACACATACTTCGTGCGGTCGCAGGGTACCCACACATACTTCGTGCGGTCGCAGGGTACCCACACATACTTCGTCCGGTCGCAGGGTACCCACAAATACTTCGTGCGGTCGCAGGGTACCCACACATACTTCGTGCGGTCGCAGGGTACCTATACATACTTCGTCCGGTCGCAGGGTACCACCACATACTTCGTGCGGTCGCAGGGTACCCACACATACTTCGTCAGGCAGCAGGGTACCTATACATACTTCGTGCGGTCGCAGGGTACCCACACATACTTCGTCCGGTAGCAGGGTACCCACACATACTTCGTGCGGTCGAAGGGTACCTATACATAATTCGTCCGGTCGAAGGGTACCCACACATACTTCGTCCGGTCGCAGGGTACCCACACATACTTTGTCAGGCAGCAGGGTACCCACACATACTTCGTGCGGTCGCAGGGTACCCACAAATACTTTGTGCGGTAACAGGGTACCCACACATACTTCGTTCGGTCGCAGGGTACCCACACATACTTCGTGCGGTCGCAGGGTACCCACACATACTTCGTCCGGTCGCAGGGTACCATCACATACTTCGTGCGGTCGCAGGGTACTCACACATACTTCGTGCGGTCGCAGGGTACCCACACATACTTCGTGTGGTCGCAGGGTACCAACACATACTTCGTCCGGTCGCAGGGTACCCATACATACTTCGTCCGGACGCAGGGTACCTATACATACTTCGTCCGGTCGCAGGGTACCCACACATACTTCGTGCGGTCGCAGGGTACCCACACATATCTCGTTCGGTCACAGGGTACCCACACATACTTCGTGCGGTCGCAGGGTACCCACACATACTTCGTGCGGTCGCAGGGTACCCACACATACTTCGTGCGGTCGCAGGGTACCCACACATACTTTGTGCGGTCGCAGGGTACAAACACATACTTCGTCCGGTCGCAGGGTACCCATACATACTTCGTCCGGACGCAGGGTACCTACACATACTTCGTCCGGTCGCAGGGTACCCACACATACTTCGTGCGGTCGCAGGGTACCCACACATATTTCGTGCGGTCGCAGGGTACCCACACATACTTCGTCCGGTCGCAGGGTACCCACAAATACTTCGTGCGGTCGCAGGGTACCCACACATACTTCGTGCGGTCGCAGGGTACCTATACATACTTCGTCCGGTCGCAGGGTACCACCACATACTTCGTGCGGTCGCAGGGTACCCACACATACTTCGTCAGGCAGCAGGGTACCTATACATACTTCGTGCGGTCGCAGGGTACCCACACATACTTCGTCCGGTAGCAGGGTACCCACACATACTTCGTGCGGTCGCAGGGTACCTATACATACTTCGTCCGGTCGCAGGGTACCCACACATACTTCGTCCGGTCGCAGGGTACCCACACATACTTTGTCAGGCAGCAGGGTACCCACACATACTTCGTGCGGTCGCAGGGTACCCACAAATACTTTGTGCGGTAACAGGGTACCCACACATACTTCGTTCGGTCGCAGGGTACCCACACATACTTCGTCCGGTCGCAGGGTACCATCACATACTTCGTGCGGTCGCAGGGTACCCACACATACTTCGTGCGGTCGCAGGGTACCCACACATACTTTGTCAGGCAGCAGGGTACCTATACATACTTCGTGCGGTAGCAGGGTACCCACACATACTTCGTGCGGTCGCAGGGTACCTATACATACTTCGTCCGGTCGCAGGGTACCCACACATACTTCGTCCGGTCGCAGGGTACCCACACATACTTCGTCCGGTCGCAAGGTACCCACACATACTACGTGCGCTCGCAGGGTACCTATACATACTTCGTCCGGTCGCAGGGTACCCACACATACTTCGTGCGGTCGCAGGGTACCCACACATACTTCGTCAGGAAGCAGGGTACCTATACATACTTCGTGCGGTCGCAGGGTACCCACACATACTTCGTCTGGTAGCAGGGTACCCACACATACTTTGTGCGGTCGCAGGGTACCTATACATACTTCGTCCGGTCGCAGGGTACCCACAAATACTTCGTCCGGTCGCAGGGTACCCACACATACTTAGTCAGGCCGCAGGGTACCCACACATACTTCGTACGGTCGCAGGGTACCCACAAATACTTCGTGCGGTAACAGGGTACCCACACATACTTCGGTTGGTCGCAGGGTACCCACACATACTTCGTGCGGTCGCAGGGTACCCACACATACTTCGTCCGGTCGCAGGGTACCCACACATACTTCGTCCGGTCGTAGGGTACCATCACATACTTCGTCCGGTCGCAGGGTACCCACACATACTTCGTGCGGTCGAAGGGTACCTACACATACTTCGTGCGGTCGCAGGGTACCCACACATACTTCGTGCGGTCGCAGGGTACCAACACATACTTCGTGCGGTCGCAGGGTACCCATACATACTTCGTCCGGACGCAGGGTACCTATACATACTTCGTGCGGTCACAGGGTACTTATACATACTTCGTCCGGTCGCAGGGTACCCACACATACTTCGTCCGGTCGCAGGGTACCCACACATACTTCGTCCGGTCGCAGGGTACCCACACATACTTCGTGCGGTCGCAGGGTACCCACACATACTTCGTGCGGTCGCAGGGTACCTATACATACTTTGTCCGGTCGCAGGGTACCCACACATACTTCGTGCGGTCGCAGGGTACCCACACATACTTTGTCAGGAAGCAGGGTACCCAGAAATACTTCGTGCGGTCGCAGGGTACCTATACATACTTCGTCCGGTCGCAGGGTACCCACACATACTTCGTGCGGTCGCAGGGTACCCACACATACTTTGTCAGGCAGCAGGGTACCCACAAATACTTCGTGCGGTCGCAGGGTACCCACACATACTTCGTACGGTCGCAGGGTACCTACACATACTTCGTGCGGTCGCAGGGTACCCACACATACTTCGTCAGGCAGCAGGGTACCCACACATACTTCGTGGGGTCGCAGGGTACCCACACATACTTCGTCAGGTCGCAGGGTACCCACACATACTTCGTGCGGTCGCAGGGTACCCACACATACTTCGTGTGGTCGCAGGGTACCAACACATACTTCGTCCGGTCGCAGGGTACCCATACATACTTCGTCCGGACGCAGGGTACCTATACATACTTCGTCCGGTCGCAGGGTACCCACACATACTTCGTGCGGTCGCAGGGTACCCACACATATCTCGTTCGGTCACAGGGTACCCACACATACTTCGTGCGGTCGCAGGGTACCCACACATACTTCGTGCGGTCGCAGGGTACCCACACATACTTCGTGCGGTCGCAGGGTACCCACACATACTTAGTGCGGTCGCAGGGTACCCACACATACTTCGTGCGGTCGCAGGGTACCAACACATACTTCGTCCGGTCGCAGGGTACCCATACATACTTCGTCCGGACGCAGGGTACCTACACATACTTCGTCCGGTCGCAGGGTACCCACACATACTTCGTGCGGTCGCAGGGTACCCACACATACTTCGTGCGGTCGCAGGGTACCCACACATACTTCGTCCGGTCGCAGGGTACCCACAAATACTTCGTGCGGTCGCAGGGTACCCACACATACTTCGTGCGGTCGCAGGGTACCTATACATACTTCGTCCGGTCGCAGGGTACCACCACATACTTCGTGCGGTCGCAGGGTACCCACACATACTTCGTCAGGCAGCAGGGTACCTATACATACTTCGTGCGGTCGCAGGGTACCCACACATACTTCGTGCGGTCGCAGGATACCCACACATACTTCGTGCGGTCGCAGGGTACCAACACATACTTCGTCCGGTCGCAGGGTACCCATACATACTTCGTCCGGACGCAGGGTACCTATACATACTTCGTGCGGTCACAGGGTACTTATACATACTTCGTCCGGTCGCAGGGTACCCACACATACTTCGTCCGGTCGCAGGGTACCCACACATACTTCGTGCGGTCGCAGGGTACACACACATACTTCGTGCGGTCGCAGGGTACCCACACATACTTCGTGCGGTCGCAGGGTACCTATACATAACTCGTCCGGTCGCAGGGTACCCACACATACTTCGTGCGGTCGCAGGGTACCCACACATACTTCGTCAGGCAGCAGGGTACCCAGAAATACTTCGTGCGGTCGCAGGGTACCTATACATTCTTCGTCCGGTCGCAGGGTACCCACACATACTTCGTGCGGTCGCAGGGTACCCACACATACTTCGTCAGGCAGCAGGGTACCCACAAATACTTCGTGCGGTCGCAGGGTACCCACACATACTTCGTCAGGCAGCAGGGTACCCACACATACTTCGTGCGGTCGCAGGGTACCTACACATACTTCGTACGGTCGCAGGGTACCTACACATACTTCGTACGGTCGCAGGGTACCTACACATACTTCGTGCGGTCGCAGGGTACCCACACATACTTCGTCAGGCAGCAGGGTACCCACACATACTTCGTGGGGTCGCAGGGTACCCACACATACTTCGTCAGGTCGCAGGGTACCCACACATACCCTACCTCTACACTGCTCAAAAAAGGAGGAGGTAATGCATGGGAATAGTCCATCATGACAACGGAACCGATACGACCCTACCTCTACACTTCTCAAAAAAGGAGGAGGTAATGCATGGGAATAGTGCATCATGACAACGGAACCGATACGACCCTACCTCCACACTTCTCAAAAAAGGAGGAGATAATGCATGGGATGAGGGCATCATGACAACGGAACCGATACGACCCTACCTCAACACTTCTCAAAAAAGGAGGAGATAATGCATGGGAATAGTGCATCATGACAACGGAACCGATACGACCCTACCTCAACACTTCTCAAAAAAGGAGGAGATAATGCATGGGATGAGGGCATCATGACAACGGAACCGATACGACCCTACCTCAACACTTCTCAAAAAAGGGAGAGATAATGCATGGGATGAGGGCATCATGACAACGGAACCGATACGACCCTACCCCTACACTTCTCAAAAAAGGAGGAGGTAATTCATGGGATGAGCCCATCATGATAACGGAACCGATACTATTCTACATCTACACTTCTCAAAAAAAGAGGAGGTAATGCATGGGATAAGTGCATCATGACAACGGAACCGATACTACCCTACCCCTACACTTCTCAAAAAAGGAGGAGGTAATGCTCACACGGGCGAATACCGTACCCCCCCCCCCCCAATTTGGCCTGAAAGGAGGAGGTAATTCCTATCATGATAACAGAACGGCCACAGGGAGGGAGGGGGGGGGGAATATTATCGTCTATTAATAATTAAGAAAGAAAGTGTGAGAGGGAAAAATTCACAGAAAGGAAAACTGCCACTCTCTGACGTCATGATGACCTGATATAACCGGACACAATTTAGGGCAAGACCGGGTACATCCGGCGAGGGATTATGGGACAGGTGCGGATGTGATTGAGCAACCCTTGTTTCACTACACACTCTTAACGTAGGATTCCTATGTTGTTATTGATGCAACCGGACAGAAGTTATTGGATGATCTGATGAAACCGGACACAATTTAGGGCAAGACCGGGTACATCCGGCAAGGGATTATGGGATGTTTATAGTGACTCGGCATTTTTATCGGATTAGTACATAAATACATTAGATTATTTCGAATTTACTACATATTTACGTGTAAAAAGTCGTGAAAAATACGAAAAAACTGCTACCTTTTGTCGGAAAGTGGTCCGGTTGACTGTCAGCGAGTGAATCGATTTTCGCGATTTTTAGATATTTTACATCCGGGATTTGTGCGGTCCTGTAGATGTCAACTTTTTGACATGTCGTCGGGTAGTTTTTGAGGAGATACTGGACATACAAACAAACAAACAAACAAACAAACATACAAACAGACAACTGCCCTTTATATAAGAGACTAGCGGGGCTACCCGGCGTTGCTCGGGGTCATTAAAACATATAATTGAAGAAAAATCGTGTGTGTAACATCTTTATATACAAACTTCTATTTCTCCCCCCCCCCCTTCTCTATAGCCGTCTCTTTATCTTTCTACCTTTCTCTTCCCTGGTCGCCGCATTTCACCGCTACTTTCTAATTTTGCATTTTGCGAAAGCTGTTCTTTCCCCACAATTTCTCCTACGTTGCCCAGGGCAATAGTATGATATATTTCTATAAAAAGTAACACCTCTATCTGCGCCTTCTATATAGGTACTTATCTCCACCCCGGTGTTCATGCTATATACGTATCTATCATCACCCCGGTGCGCATACTATATACGTACCTATCGCCGCCCCAGTGCACATACTATATACGTACCTATCGCCGCCCCAGTTCAGATACTATTTAAGTACCTATCGCCGCCCCGGTGCGAATGCTAAATAGTACCTATCGCCGCCCCGGTGTGCATGCTACATAAGTACCTATCGCTGCCCTAGTTGGAATAATTAATATGTACATATTGCCGCATTGGTGCGAATTTCTAAATACGTACCTATCACCACTTTGGTGCGAATGCTAAATACGTACCTATCGCCGGCCCGATGCGAATGCTAAATACGTACCTATAGCCGCCCTGGTGTGAATGCTAAATACGTACCTATAGCCGCCCCGGTGCGAATGCTAAATACGTACCTATCACCACCCTGGTGCGAATGCGAAATACATACCTTTCGCCGTTCTGGTGCACGTGCTATATACGTACCTATTGCCGCCCCGGTGCACGTGCTATATATGTACTGATCGCAGCCCCGGTGCGCATGCTATGTACGTACTTATTGCTGCCCATGTGTACATGCTATATACGTAGCTATCGCCACCCCTGAATTCTGAATACGTACCTATCGCCGCCCCGGTGTGGAAGCTAAATACGTACATATCGCCGCCCCGGTACGAATGCTAAATACATACATATCGCCGCCCTAGTGTGATTTCTAAATACGTACCTATCGCCACTCCTGTGTGAATTCTAAATACGTACCTATTGCCGCCCCGGTGCGGAAGCTAAATACGTACATATCGCCGCCCCGGTGCGAATGCTAAATACATACCTATCGCCGCCCCGGTGCGAATGCTAAATACATACCTATCGCCGCCCCGGTGCGAATGCTAAATACATACCTATCGCCGCCCCGGTGCGAATGCTAAATACATACCTATCGCCGCCCCGGTGTGAATTCTAAATACATACCTATCGCCGCCCCGGTGTGAATGCTAAATACATACCTATCGCCGCCCCGGTGTGAATGCTAAATACGTACCTTTCACCGGCCCGGTGCGCGTGCTATATACGTACCTATCGCTGCCCCGGTGCGCGTGCTATATATGAACCGATCGCTGCCCCAGTGCGCATGCATAATACATACCTATCACGTACTTATTGCCGCCCATGTGCACGTACCTATCGCCACCGCTGAATGCTAAATAAGTACCTATCTCCGCCCAGGGATGAATGCTAAATACGTACATATTGCCGCCCAGGTGTTCATACACCATATGTACCTATCACTGCCCCAGTGCGAATACTAAATATGTACATATCGCCACCCCGGTGCGATTGCTGAATACATACCTATCGCAACCCCGGTGCGAATGCTTAATACGTAGCTATAGCCACCCCTATGCACTACTATATAGTACCTATTGCCACCCCGGTACACATACTATATATAAACCTATCGCCGACCCGGTGTGCATACTATATTCGTACCTATCGCGGCTCTGGTGCGCATACTACATACTTACCTATCACTGCAAGGGTACACATACTATATATGTAACAATCTCCAGCCCAGTTCGCATACGTAAGAACTTATATTTATTCGGCCCTGTCGTGTTAGAAAAACAAAATAGTGTTCATTTATGTATTGTCACTATCATAAATATAAATATTTTTAGTTACAAACAGAAAAAAATACATTTTTTTGCCTCCCCACAAGAAAATTTTTTTTCTATCCTCCCACATACTTAGAAATATTTTTAATTTAAAGGAAAAAAAAAAGAAAAATTTTTGACCCCCTTACACCCCAAAAATTTTATGTTCCCCCCATACATAGAAATATTTTTATTTTAAAAAAAAAAAAAAAAAAATTTTTTAGCCCCCTCCCCCGAAAATTTTTTTTCTTCATTCTTCCCCATACACATAAATATTTTCAATGAAAAAGATAAAAGACAAAATAAATGTTTTGCCTCCCCCCCCCAATTTTTTTTATACTCCCGATGCGCATGCTATATACGTATTTATTGCCGCCCATGTGCACATACTATATACTTCCTATCGCCACCGCTGTATGCTAAATACGTACCTATTGCTGTCGCGGTGCGAATGCTAAATAGGTTTTCAGCGTAGATGCTCTTAAAATATTATCCAAACCTATCACTACAGTAGCTCTATCTAGGACATTGAACAATTTTCTCCCGGACAACGCCGAGTACTATAAAAATAAAAGAGGCCTCATGAGCACTACTGAAATAACTTAGGTATCCTCTCTCCTTCTGATCTGCCAAATAGTCCAAAAGGAAACGAAGATGGCATTAAAATATTTTCCAAACCTATCACTACAGTAGCTCTATCTAGGATATTGAGCACTTTTCTGCCGGACAACGCCGAGTACTTTGAAAATCAAGGAGGCCTCCTGAGCACTACTGAAATCACTCTTATCGATTCCCCCATCCTTTTCAGCGTAGATGCTGTTAAAATATTATCCAAACCTATCACTACAGTAGCTCGATCAAGGACATTGAACACTTTTCTCCCGGACAACGCCAAATACTTTGAAAATCAAGGAGGCCTCCTGAGCACTACTGAAATCACTTAGGTATCCCTCCTTTTGATCTGATAAATAGTCCAAAGGGGAACGAAGATGGCGTTAAAATATTTTCAAAACCTATCACTACAGTAGCTCTATCTAGGATATTGAGCACTTTTCTCCCGGACAACACCGAGTAATTTTTAAATCAAGGAGGCCTAATGAGCACTCCTTAAATAACTCTTATCGATTCCCCCATCCTTTTCAGCGTAGATGCTGTTAAAATATTATCCTAACCTATCACTACAGTAGCTCTATCTAGGACATTCAGCAATTTTCTCCCGGACAACGCCGAGTACTTTGAAAATCAAGGAGGCCTCCTGAGCACTACTGAAATCACTTAGGTATCCTCTCTCCTTCTGATCTGCGAAATAGTCCAAAGGGGAACGAAGATGGCGTTAAAATATTTTCCAAACCTATCACTACAGTAGCTCTATCTAGGATATTGAGCACTTTTCTCCCGGACAACGCCGAGTACTTTGATAATCAAGGAGGCCTCCTGAGAACTACTGTAATAACTTATATCGATTCCCCCATCCTTTTCAGCGTAGATGCTGTTAAAATATTATCCAAACCTATCACTACAGTAGCTCTATCTAGGACATTGAGCAATTTTCTCCCGGACAACGCCGAGTACTTTGGAAATCAAAGAGGCCTCCTGAAGACTACTGAAATCACTTAAGGATCCTCTCTCCTTCTGATCTGCCAAATAGTCCAAAGGGGAACGAAGATGGCGTTAAAATATTTTCCAAACCTATCACTACAGTATCTCTATTAAGGACATTGAGCACTTTTCTCCCGGACAACGCCGAGTATTTGAAAATCAAAGACGCCTCCTTAGCACTACTGAAATAACTCTTATCGATTCCCCCATCCTTTTCAGCGTAGATGCTGTTAAAATATTATCCAAACCTATCACTACAGTAGCTCTATCTAGGACATTGAGCACTTTTCTCCCGGACAACGCCGAGTACTTTGATAATCAAGGAGGCGTCCTGAGGACTACTGAAATCACTTAGGTATCCTCTCTCCTTCTGATCTGCGAAATAGTCCAAAGGGGAACGAAGATAGCGTTAAAATATTTTCCAAACCTATCACTACAGTAGCTCTATCTAGGACATTGAGCACTTTTCTCCCGGACAACGTCGAGTACTTTGATAATCTAGGAGGCCTCCTGAGCACTACTGAAATCACTTAGGTATCCTCTCTCCTTCTGATCTGCCAAATAGTCCAAAGGGGAACGAAGATGGCGTTAAAATATTTTCCAAACCTATCACTACAGTAGCTCTATCTAGGATATTTTAAGTAGGGATCAACCCACAGAGTGAATGCGGTATTTTGGTGCAAGAATCTAGTTTAGAGTCAGCAAATGTTCTTTTTTATGTTGTTTGTAAAATTTTGTGAAATAAAAAACATTGAACAGCTTGTCTCACTTATCCCCGACCCCCCCTCCCCCTACATAACGGGCACTATGCCTAAGGTCTGGTGAGTTCCCAAGGTTTGTAAAATCTTCATCTGTAGATAAAGATGAGGGTTGTCCAAAGCAACTCACCTGCCTAAATAAATCGGCCTTTTGGCTAAGATCAAAGTGTAGTATCTGTTCTCGGCATTATTGCCTTGAGATCAAGTGTATATCTAGTCCTATCCGATAGGTGTCGATCTTACACTGTCGATTCAAAAATCAGATTATCATTTTATTTTTTAATCCCTTTTCCTTTAGCTCACTTCCTCTCCCCTAAAGTACCGGTTGATATACCCCCAAGGTCGGGATCTGTCTCACCGACGACTCCCCCCAAATTTCGCCTGAGACGCTGACACCGGCGAATACCGACACTCCCCCTCCTCCAAATTTCGCCTGCCTCACCGGCGTATGCCAATACGCCCCATCCCCAAATTTCGCCTGAGGCGCCCCACAGGCGATCGCTCATACCGCCGAATGCCGACATTTCCCTCCTCCCCTCCCCAGATTGGCCTGAGCCGCCGAATGCCGACACTCCCCCTCCCCCAAATTTCACCTGAAGCGCTCACACCGGCGAATGCCGACACCCCCCCCCCCGAAAGGAGGAGGGAATGCCTATCATGATAACAGAACGGCCATAGGGAGGGGGGGAATATTAGCGTCTAATAATAATTAAGAAAGAAAGTGTGGGAGTGAGCGGGAAAAAAGAAAGAAAGAAAAAAATGGTTGTAGTGTGAGTGAATTTCTTTCTGCCACTCTCTGACGTCAGGGTACCCACACATACTTCGTGCGGTCGCAGGGTACCCACACACACTCTGTGCGGTCGCAGGGTACCCACACATACTTCGTCCGGTCGCAGGGTCCCACACATACTTCGTACGGTTGCAGGGTACCCACACATATTCGTGCGGTCGCAGGGTACCCACAAATATTTCGTGCGGTCGCAGGGTACCCACAAATATTTCGTGCGGTCGCAGGGTACCCACACATACTTCGTGCGGTCGCAGGGTACCCACACATACTTCGTGCGGTCGCAGGGTACCCACACATACTTCGTCCGGTCGCAGGGTCCCACACATACTTCGTACGGTTGCAGGGTACCCACACATATTCGTGCGGTCGCAGGGTACCCACAAATATTTCGTGCGGTCGCAGGATATCCACAAATATTTCGTGCGGTCGCAGGGTACCCACACATACTTCGTGCGGTCGCAGGGTACCCACACATACTTCGTGTGGTCGCAGGGTACCCACACATACTTCGTGCAGTCGCAGGGTACCCACACATACTTCGTGCGATCGCAGGGTACCCACAGATATTTCGTTCGGTCGCAGGGTACCCACACATACTTCGTGCGATCGCAGGGTACCCACACATACTTCCTGCGGTCGCAGGGTACCAACACATACTTCCTGCGGTCGCAGGGTACCCACACATACTTCGTGCGGTCGCAGGGTACCCACACATACTTCGTGCGGTCGCAGGGTACCAACACATACTTCGTCCGGTCGCAGGGTACCAACACATACTTCGTCCGGTCGCAGAGTACCCACACATACTTCGTCCGGACGCAGGGTACCCACAAATACTTCGTGCGGTCGCAGGGTACCCACACATACTTCGTGCGGTCGCAGGGTACCCACACATACTTCGTGCGATCGCAGGGTACCCACACATATTTCGTCAGGCAGCAGGGTACCCACACATACTTCGTCAGGCAGCAGGGTACCCACACATACTTCGTGCGGTCGCAGGGTACCTATACATACTTCGTCCGGTCGCAGGGTACCCACACATACTTCGTGCGGTCGCAGGGTACCCACACATACTTCGTCAGGCAGCAGGGTACCCACACATACTTCGTCCGGTCGCAGGGTACTCACAAATACTTCGTGCGGTCGCAGGGTACCTATACATACTTCGTCAGGCAGCAGGGTACCCACACATACTTCGTGCGGTCGCAAGGTACCGACACATACTTCGTCAGGCAGCAGGGTACCTATACATACTTCATGCGGTCGCAGGGTACCTATACATACTTCGTCCGGTCGCAGGGTACCCACACATACTTCGTGCGGTCGCAGGGTACCCACACATACTTCGTCAGGCAGCAGGGTTCCCACACATACTTCGTGCGGTCGCAGGGTACCAACACATACTTCGTCCGGTCGCAGGGTACTCACACATACTTCGTGCGGTCGCAGTGTACCCACACATACATCGTCCGGTCGCAGGGTACCCACACATACTTCGTCCGGTCGCAGGGTACCTATACATACTTCGTCCGGCAGCAGGGTACTCACACATACTTCGTCCGGTCGCAGGGTACCCACACATACTTCGTCCGGTCGCAGGGTACCTATACATACTTCGTCCGGTCGCAGGGTACCCACACATACTTCGTCCGGTCGCAGGGTACCCACACATACTTCGTCCGGTCGCAGGGTACCCACACATACTTCGTCCGGTCGCAGGGTACCCACACATACTTCGTGCGGTCGCAGGGTACCCACACATACTTCGTGCGGTCGCAGGGTACCTATACATACTTCGTGCAGTCGCAGGGTACCCACAAATACTTCGTGCGGTCGCAGGGTACTTATACATACTTCGTGCGGTCGCAGGGTACCTATACATACTTCGTCAGGCAGCAGGGTACCCACACATACTTCGTGCGACGCAGGGTACCCACACATACTTCGTCAGGCAGCAGGGTACCCACACATACTTCGTCAGGCAGCAGGGTACCCACACATACTTCGTCCGGTCGCAGGGTACCCACACATACATCGTTATGTCGCAGGGTACTCACAAATACATCGTCCGGTCGCAGGGTACCCACAAATACTTCGTCCGGTCGCAGGGTACCCACAAATACTTCGTCCGGTCGCAGGGTACCACACATACTTCGTGCGGTCGCAGGGTACCCATACATACTTCGTCAGGCAGCAGGGTACCCACACATACTTCGTCCGGTCGCAGGGTACCCACACATACATCGTCCGGTCGCAGGGTACCCACAAATACATCGTCCAGTCGCAGGGTACCCACAAATACTTCGTGCGGTCGCAGGGTACCCACACATACTTCGTGCGGTCGCAGGGTACCTATACATACTTCGTCCGGTCGCAGGGTACCCACACATACTTCGTGCGGTCGCAGGGTACCCACACATACTTCGTCAGGCAGCAGGGTACCCAGAAATACTTCGTGCGGTCGCAGGGTACCTATACATTCTTCGTCCGGTCGCAGGGTACCCACACATACTTCGTGCGGTCGCAGGGTACCCACACATACTTCGTCAGGCAGCAGGGTACCCACAAATACTTCGTGCGGTCGCAGGGTACCCACACATACTTCGTCAGGCAGCAGGGTACCCACACATACTTCGTGCGGTCGCAGGGTACCTACACATACTTCGTACGGTCGCAGGGTACCTACACATACTTCGTACGGTCGCAGGGTACCTACACATACTTCGTGCGGTCGCAGGGTACCCACACATACTTCGTCAGGCAGCAGGGTACCCACACATACTTCGTGGGGTCGCAGGGTACCCACACATACTTCGTCAGGTCGCAGGGTACCCACACATACCCTACCTCTACACTGCTCAAAAAAGGAGGAGGTAATGCATGGGAATAGTCCATCATGACAACGGAACCGATACGACCCTACCTCTACACTTCTCAAAAAAGGAGGAGGTAATGCATGGGAATAGTGCATCATGACAACGGAACCGATACGACCCTACCTCCACACTTCTCAAAAAAGGAGGAGATAATGCATGGGATGAGGGCATCATGACAACGGAACCGATACGACCCTACCTCAACACTTCTCAAAAAAGGAGGAGATAATGCATGGGAATAGTGCATCATGACAACGGAACCGATACGACCCTACCTCAACACTTCTCAAAAAAGGAGGAGATAATGCATGGGATGAGGGCATCATGACAACGGAACCGATACGACCCTACCTCAACACTTCTCAAAAAAGGGAGAGATAATGCATGGGATGAGGGCATCATGACAACGGAACCGATACGACCCTACCCCTACACTTCTCAAAAAAGGAGGAGGTAATTCATGGGATGAGCCCATCATGATAACGGAACCGATACTATTCTACATCTACACTTCTCAAAAAAAGAGGAGGTAATGCATGGGATCAGTGCATCATGACAACGGAACCGATACTACCCTACCCCTACACTTCTCAAAAAAGGAGGAGGTAATGCTCACACGGGCGAATACCGTACCCCCCCCCCCCCAATTTGGCCTGAAAGGAGGAGGTAATTCCTATCATGATAACAGAACGGCCACAGGGAGGGAGGGGGGGGGAATATTATCGTCTATTAATAATTAAGAAAGAAAGTGTGAGAGGGAAAAATTCACAGAAAGGAAAACTGCCACTCTCTGACGTCATGATGACCTGATATAACCGGACACAATTTAGGGCAAGACCGGGTACATCCGGCGAGGGATTATGGGACAGGTGCGGATGTGATTGAGCAACCCTTGTTTCACTACACACTCTTAACGTAGGATTCCTATGTTGTTATTGATGCAACCGGACAGAAGTTATTGGATGATCTGATGAAACCGGACACAATTTAGGGCAAGACCGGGTACATCCGGCAAGGGATTATGGGATGTTTATAGTGACTCGGCATTTTTATCGGATTAGTACATAAATACATTAGATTATTTCGAATTTACTACATATTTACGTGTAAAAAGTCGTGAAAAATACGAAAAAACTGCTACCTTTTGTCGGAAAGTGGTCCGGTTGACTGTCAGCGAGTGAATCGATTTTCGCGATTTTTAGATATTTTACATCCGGGATTTGTGCGGTCCTGTAGATGTCAACTTTTTGACATGTCGTCGGGTAGTTTTTGAGGAGATACTGGACATACAAACAAACAAACAAACAAACAAACATACAAACAGACAACTGCCCTTTATATAAGAGACTAGCGGGGCTACCCGGCGTTGCTCGGGGTCATTAAAACATATAATTGAAGAAAAATCGTGTGTGTAACATCTTTATATACAAACTTCTATTTCTCCCCCCCCCCCCTTCTCTATAGCCGTCTCTTTATCTTTCTACCTTTCTCTTCCCTGGTCGCCGCATTTCACCGCTACTTTCTAATTTTGCATTTTGCGAAAGCTGTTCTTTCCCCACAATTTCTCCTACGTTGCCCAGGGCAATAGTATGATATATTTCTATAAAAAGTAACACCTCTATCTGCGCCTTCTATATAGGTACTTATCTCCACCCCGGTGTTCATGCTATATACGTATCTATCATCACCCCGGTGCGCATACTATATACGTACCTATCGCCGCCCCAGTGCACATACTATATACGTACCTATCGCCGCCCCAGTTCAGATACTATTTAAGTACCTATCGCCGCCCCGGTGCGAATGCTAAATAGTACCTATCGCCGCCCCGGTGTGCATGCTACATAAGTACCTATCGCTGCCCTAGTTGGAATAATTAATATGTACATATTGCCGCATTGGTGCGAATTTCTAAATACGTACCTATCACCACTTTGGTGCGAATGCTAAATACGTACCTATCGCCGGCCCGATGCGAATGCTAAATACGTACCTATAGCCGCCCTGGTGTGAATGCTAAATACGTACCTATAGCCGCCCCGGTGCGAATGCTAAATACGTACCTATCACCACCCTGGTGCGAATGCGAAATACATACCTTTCGCCGTTCTGGTGCACGTGCTATATACGTACCTATTGCCGCCCCGGTGCACGTGCTATATATGTACTGATCGCAGCCCCGGTGCGCATGCTATGTACGTACTTATTGCTGCCCATGTGTACATGCTATATACGTAGCTATCGCCACCCCTGAATTCTGAATACGTACCTATCGCCGCCCCGGTGTGGAAGCTAAATACGTACATATCGCCGCCCCGGTACGAATGCTAAATACATACATATCGCCGCCCTAGTGTGATTTCTAAATACGTACCTATCGCCACTCCTGTGTGAATTCTAAATACGTACCTATTGCCGCCCCGGTGCGGAAGCTAAATACGTACATATCGCCGCCCCGGTGCGAATGCTAAATACATACCTATCGCCGCCCCGGTGCGAATGCTAAATACATACCTATCGCCGCCCCGGTGCGAATGCTAAATACATACCTATCGCCGCCCCGGTGCGAATGCTAAATACATACCTATCGCCGCCCCGGTGTGAATTCTAAATACATACCTATCGCCGCCCCGGTGTGAATGCTAAATACATACCTATCGCCGCCCCGGTGTGAATGCTAAATACGTACCTTTCACCGGCCCGGTGCGCGTGCTATATACGTACCTATCGCTGCCCCGGTGCGCGTGCTATATATGAACCGATCGCTGCCCCAGTGCGCATGCATAATACATACCTATCACGTACTTATTGCCGCCCATGTGCACGTACCTATCGCCACCGCTGAATGCTAAATAAGTACCTATCTCCGCCCAGGGATGAATGCTAAATACGTACATATTGCCGCCCAGGTGTTCATACACCATATGTACCTATCACTGCCCCAGTGCGAATACTAAATATGTACATATCGCCACCCCGGTGCGATTGCTGAATACATACCTATCGCAACCCCGGTGCGAATGCTTAATACGTAGCTATAGCCACCCCTATGCACTACTATATAGTACCTATTGCCACCCCGGTACACATACTATATATAAACCTATCGCCGACCCGGTGTGCATACTATATTCGTACCTATCGCGGCTCTGGTGCGCATACTACATACTTACCTATCACTGCAAGGGTACACATACTATATATGTAACAATCTCCAGCCCAGTTCGCATACGTAAGAACTTATATTTATTCGGCCCTGTCGTGTTAGAAAAACAAAATAGTGTTCATTTATGTATTGTCACTATCATAAATATAAATATTTTTAGTTACAAACAGAAAAAAATACATTTTTTTGCCTCCCCACAAGAAAATTTTTTTTCTATCCTCCCACATACTTAGAAATATTTTTAATTTAAAGGAAAAAAAAAAGAAAAATTTTTGACCCCCTTACACCCCAAAAATTTTATGTTCCCCCCATACATAGAAATATTTTTATTTTAAAAAAAAAAAAAAAAAAATTTTTTAGCCCCCTCCCCCGAAAATTTTTTTTCTTCATTCTTCCCCATACACATAAATATTTTCAATGAAAAAGATAAAAGACAAAATAAATGTTTTGCCTCCCCCCCCCAATTTTTTTTATACTCCCGATGCGCATGCTATATACGTATTTATTGCCGCCCATGTGCACATACTATATACTTCCTATCGCCACCGCTGTATGCTAAATACGTACCTATTGCTGTCGCGGTGCGAATGCTAAATAGGTTTTCAGCGTAGATGCTCTTAAAATATTATCCAAACCTATCACTACAGTAGCTCTATCTAGGACATTGAACAATTTTCTCCCGGACAACGCCGAGTACTATAAAAATAAAAGAGGCCTCATGAGCACTACTGAAATAACTTAGGTATCCTCTCTCCTTCTGATCTGCCAAATAGTCCAAAAGGAAACGAAGATGGCATTAAAATATTTTCCAAACCTATCACTACAGTAGCTCTATCTAGGATATTGAGCACTTTTCTGCCGGACAACGCCGAGTACTTTGAAAATCAAGGAGGCCTCCTGAGCACTACTGAAATCACTCTTATCGATTCCCCCATCCTTTTCAGCGTAGATGCTGTTAAAATATTATCCAAACCTATCACTACAGTAGCTCGATCAAGGACATTGAACACTTTTCTCCCGGACAACGCCAAATACTTTGAAAATCAAGGAGGCCTCCTGAGCACTACTGAAATCACTTAGGTATCCCTCCTTTTGATCTGATAAATAGTCCAAAGGGGAACGAAGATGGCGTTAAAATATTTTCAAAACCTATCACTACAGTAGCTCTATCTAGGATATTGAGCACTTTTCTCCCGGACAACACCGAGTAATTTTTAAATCAAGGAGGCCTAATGAGCACTCCTTAAATAACTCTTATCGATTCCCCCATCCTTTTCAGCGTAGATGCTGTTAAAATATTATCCTAACCTATCACTACAGTAGCTCTATCTAGGACATTCAGCAATTTTCTCCCGGACAACGCCGAGTACTTTGAAAATCAAGGAGGCCTCCTGAGCACTACTGAAATCACTTAGGTATCCTCTCTCCTTCTGATCTGCGAAATAGTCCAAAGGGGAACGAAGATGGCGTTAAAATATTTTCCAAACCTATCACTACAGTAGCTCTATCTAGGATATTGAGCACTTTTCTCCCGGACAACGCCGAGTACTTTGATAATCAAGGAGGCCTCCTGAGAACTACTGTAATAACTTATATCGATTCCCCCATCCTTTTCAGCGTAGATGCTGTTAAAATATTATCCAAACCTATCACTACAGTAGCTCTATCTAGGACATTGAGCAATTTTCTCCCGGACAACGCCGAGTACTTTGGAAATCAAAGAGGCCTCCTGAAGACTACTGAAATCACTTAAGGATCCTCTCTCCTTCTGATCTGCCAAATAGTCCAAAGGGGAACGAAGATGGCGTTAAAATATTTTCCAAACCTATCACTACAGTATCTCTATTAAGGACATTGAGCACTTTTCTCCCGGACAACGCCGAGTATTTGAAAATCAAAGACGCCTCCTTAGCACTACTGAAATAACTCTTATCGATTCCCCCATCCTTTTCAGCGTAGATGCTGTTAAAATATTATCCAAACCTATCACTACAGTAGCTCTATCTAGGACATTGAGCACTTTTCTCCCGGACAACGCCGAGTACTTTGATAATCAAGGAGGCGTCCTGAGGACTACTGAAATCACTTAGGTATCCTCTCTCCTTCTGATCTGCGAAATAGTCCAAAGGGGAACGAAGATAGCGTTAAAATATTTTCCAAACCTATCACTACAGTAGCTCTATCTAGGACATTGAGCACTTTTCTCCCGGACAACGTCGAGTACTTTGATAATCTAGGAGGCCTCCTGAGCACTACTGAAATCACTTAGGTATCCTCTCTCCTTCTGATCTGCCAAATAGTCCAAAGGGGAACGAAGATGGCGTTAAAATATTTTCCAAACCTATCACTACAGTAGCTCTATCTAGGATATTTTAAGTAGGGATCAACCCACAGAGTGAATGCGGTATTTTGGTGCAAGAATCTAGTTTAGAGTCAGCAAATGTTCTTTTTTATGTTGTTTGTAAAATTTTGTGAAATAAAAAACATTGAACAGCTTGTCTCACTTATCCCCGACCCCCCCTCCCCCTACATAACGGGCACTATGCCTAAGGTCTGGTGAGTTCCCAAGGTTTGTAAAATCTTCATCTGTAGATAAAGATGAGGGTTGTCCAAAGCAACTCACCTGCCTAAATAAATCGGCCTTTTGGCTAAGATCAAAGTGTAGTATCTGTTCTCGGCATTATTGCCTTGAGATCAAGTGTATATCTAGTCCTATCCGATAGGTGTCGATCTTACACTGTCGATTCAAAAATCAGATTATCATTTTATTTTTTAATCCCTTTTCCTTTAGCTCACTTCCTCTCCCCTAAAGTACCGGTTGATATACCCCCAAGGTCGGGATCTGTCTCACCGACGACTCCCCCCAAATTTCGCCTGAGACGCTGACACCGGCGAATACCGACACTCCCCCTCCTCCAAATTTCGCCTGCCTCACCGGCGTATGCCAATACGCCCCATCCCCAAATTTCGCCTGAGGCGCCCCACAGGCGATCGCTCATACCGCCGAATGCCGACATTTCCCTCCTCCCCTCCCCAGATTGGCCTGAGCCGCCGAATGCCGACACTCCCCCTCCCCCAAATTTCACCTGAAGCGCTCACACCGGCGAATGCCGACACCCCCCCCCCCCCGAAAGGAGGAGGGAATGCCTATCATGATAACAGAACGGCCATAGGGAGGGGGGGAATATTAGCGTCTAATAATAATTAAGAAAGAAAGTGTGGGAGTGAGCGGGAAAAAAGAAAGAAAGAAAAAAATGGTTGTAGTGTGAGTGAATTTCTTTCTGCCACTCTCTGACGTCAGGGTACCCACACATACTTCGTGCGGTCGCAGGGTACCCACACACACTCTGTGCGGTCGCAGGGTACCCACACATACTTCGTCCGGTCGCAGGGTCCCACACATACTTCGTACGGTTGCAGGGTACCCACACATATTCGTGCGGTCGCAGGGTACCCACAAATATTTCGTGCGGTCGCAGGGTACCCACAAATATTTCGTGCGGTCGCAGGGTACCCACACATACTTCGTGCGGTCGCAGGGTACCCACACATACTTCGTGCGGTCGCAGGGTACCCACACATACTTCGTCCGGTCGCAGGGTCCCACACATACTTCGTACGGTTGCAGGGTACCCACACATATTCGTGCGGTCGCAGGGTACCCACAAATATTTCGTGCGGTCGCAGGGTATCCACAAATATTTCGTGCGGTCGCAGGGTACCCACACATACTTCGTGCGGTCGCAGGGTACCCACACATACTTCGTGTGGTCGCAGGGTACCCACACATACTTCGTGCAGTCGCAGGGTACCCACACATACTTCGTGCGATCGCAGGGTACCCACAGATATTTCGTTCGGTCGCAGGGTACCCACACATACTTCGTGCGATCGCAGGGTACCCACACATACTTCCTGCGGTCGCAGGGTACCAACACATACTTCCTGCGGTCGCAGGGTACCCACACATACTTCGTGCGGTCGCAGGGTACCCACACATACTTCGTGCGGTCGCAGGGTACCAACACATACTTCGTCCGGTCGCAGGGTACCAACACATACTTCGTCCGGTCGCAGAGTACCCACACATACTTCGTCCGGACGCAGGGTACCCACAAATACTTCGTGCGGTCGCAGGGTACCCACACATACTTCGTGCGGTCGCAGGGTACCCACACATACTTCGTGCGATCGCAGGGTACCCACACATATTTCGTCAGGCAGCAGGGTACCCACACATACTTCGTCAGGCAGCAGGGTACCCACACATACTTCGTGCGGTCGCAGGGTACCTATACATACTTCGTCCGGTCGCAGGGTACCCACACATACTTCGTGCGGTCGCAGGGTACCCACACATACTTCGTCAGGCAGCAGGGTACCCACACATACTTCGTCCGGTCGCAGGGTACTCACAAATACTTCGTGCGGTCGCAGGGTACCTATACATACTTCGTCAGGCAGCAGGGTACCCACACATACTTCGTGCGGTCGCAAGGTACCGACACATACTTCGTCAGGCAGCAGGGTACCTATACATACTTCATGCGGTCGCAGGGTACCTATACATACTTCGTCCGGTCGCAGGGTACCCACACATACTTCGTGCGGTCGCAGGGTACCCACACATACTTCGTCAGGCAGCAGGGTTCCCACACATACTTCGTGCGGTCGCAGGGTACCAACACATACTTCGTCCGGTCGCAGGGTACTCACACATACTTCGTGCGGTCGCAGTGTACCCACACATACATCGTCCGGTCGCAGGGTACCCACACATACTTCGTCCGGTCGCAGGGTACCTATACATACTTCGTCCGGCAGCAGGGTACTCACACATACTTCGTCCGGTCGCAGGGTACCCACACATACTTCGTCCGGTCGCAGGGTACCTATACATACTTCGTCCGGTCGCAGGGTACCCACACATACTTCGTCCGGTCGCAGGGTACCCACACATACTTCGTCCGGTCGCAGGGTACCCACACATACTTCGTCCGGTCGCAGGGTACCCACACATACTTCGTGCGGTCGCAGGGTACCCACACATACTTCGTGCGGTCGCAGGGTACCTATACATACTTCGTGCAGTCGCAGGGTACCCACAAATACTTCGTGCGGTCGCAGGGTACTTATACATACTTCGTGCGGTCGCAGGGTACCTATACATACTTCGTCAGGCAGCAGGGTACCCACACATACTTCGTGCGACGCAGGGTACCCACACATACTTCGTCAGGCAGCAGGGTACCCACACATACTTCGTCAGGCAGCAGGGTACCCACACATACTTCGTCCGGTCGCAGGGTACCCACACATACATCGTTATGTCGCAGGGTACTCACAAATACATCGTCCGGTCGCAGGGTACCCACAAATACTTCGTCCGGTCGCAGGGTACCCACAAATACTTCGTCCGGTCGCAGGGTACCACACATACTTCGTGCGGTCGCAGGGTACCCATACATACTTCGTCAGGCAGCAGGGTACCCACACATACTTCGTCCGGTCGCAGGGTACCCACACATACATCGTCCGGTCGCAGGGTACCCACAAATACATCGTCCAGTCGCAGGGTACCCACAAATACTTCGTGCGGTCGCAGGGTACCTATACATACTTCGTCAGGCAGCAGGGTACTCACACATACTTTGTGCGGACGCAGGGTACCCACACATACTTCGTCAGGCAGCAGGGTACCAACACATACTTCGTGCGGTCGCAGGGTACCCACACATACTTCGTCAGGTAGCAGGGTACCCACATATACTTCGTCAGGCAGCAGGGTACCTACACATACTTCGTCCGGTCGCAGGGTACCCACACATACATCGTCCGGTCGCAGGGTACTCACAAATACATCGTCCGGTCGCAGGGTACCCACAAATACTTCGTCCGGTCGCAGGGTACCCACAAATACTTCGTCCGGTCGCAGGGTACCCACACATACTTCGTGCGGTCGCAGGGTACCCACACATACTTCGTCCGGTCGCAGGGTACCCATACATACTTCGTCAGGCAGCAGGGTACTCACACATACTTTGTGCAATCGCAGGGTACCCACACATACTTCGTCAGGCAGCAGGGTACTAACACATACTTCGTGCGGTCGCAGGGTACCTATACATACTTCGTCCGGTCGCAGGGTACTCACACATACTTCGTGCGGTCGCAGGGTACCCACAAATACTTCGTCCGGTCGCAGGGTACCCGCACATACTTCGTGCGGTCGCAGGGTACCCACAAATACTTCGTGCGGTCGCAGGGTACCTATACATACTTCGTGCGGTCGCAGGGTACCCACACATACTTCGTCCGGTCGCAGGGTACCCACACATACTTCGTGCGGTCGCAGGGTACCCACACATACTTCGTCAGGTAGCAGGGTACCCACATATACTTCGTCAGGCAGCAGGGTACCCACACATACTTCGTCCGGTCGCAGGGTACCCACACATACATCGTCCGGTCGCAGGGTACCCACAAATACATCGTCCAGTCGCAGGGTACCCACAAATACTTCGTGCGGTCGCAGGGTACCTATACATACTTCGTCAGGCAGCAGGGTACTCACACATACTTCGTCCGGTCGCAGGGTACCCACACATACTTCGTGCGGTCGCAGGGTACCAACACATACTTCGTGCGGTCGCAGGGTACCCACACATACTTCGTCAGGTAGCAGGGTACCCACATATACTTCGTCAGGCAGCAGGGTACCTACACATACTTCGTCCGGTCGCAGGGTACCCACACATACATCGTCCGGTCGCAGGGTACTCACAAATACATCGTCCGGTCGCAGGGTACCCACAAATACTTCGTCCGGTCGCAGGGTACCCACAAATACTTCGTCCGGTCGCAGGGTACCCACACATACTTCGTGCGGTCGCAGGGTACCCACACATACTTCGTCCGGTCGCAGGGTACCTATACATACTTCGTCAGGCAGCAGGGTACTCACACATACTTTGTGCAATCGCAGGGTACCCACACATACTTCGTCAGGCAGCAGGGTACTAACACATACTTCGTGCGGTCGCAGGGTACCTATACATACTTCGTCCGGTCGCAGGGTACTCACACATACTTCGTGCGGTCGCAGGGTACCCACAAATACTTCGTCCGGTCGCAGGGTACCCGCACATACTTCGTGCGGTCGCAGGGTACCCACAAATACTTCGTGCGGTCGCAGGGTACCTATACATAATTCGTGCGGTCGCAGGGTACCCACACATACTTCGTCCGGTCGCAGGGTACCCACACATACTTCGTCAGGTCGCAGGGTACCTATACATACTTCGTGCGGTCGCAGGGTACCCACACATACTTCGTCTGGTCGCAGGGTACCCACACATACTTCGTCCGGTCGCAGGGTACCTATACATACTTCGTTCGGTCACAGGGTACGCACACATACTTCGTCTGGTCGCAGGGTACCCACACATACTTCGTCCGGTCGCAGGGTACCCACACATACTTCGTCCGGTCGCAGGGTCCCTATACATACTTCGTCCGGTCGCAGGGTACCCACACATACTTCGTGCGGTCGCAGGGTACCCACACATACTTCGTCCGGTCGCAGGGTACCCACACATACTTCGTGCGGTCGCAGGGTACCCACACATACTTCGTTAGGCAGCAGGGTACCCACACATACTTCGTCCGGTCGCAGGGTACCCGCACATACTTCGTGCGGTCGCAGGGTACCTACAAATAATTCGTCCGGTCGCAGGGTACCCACACATACTTCGTGCGGTCGCAGGGTACGCACACATACTTCGTCCGGTCGCAGGGTACCCACACATACTTCGTCCGGTCGCAGGGTACCTATACATACTTCGTGCGGTCGCAGGGTACTCACACATACTTCGTCTGGTCGCAGGGTACCCACACATACTTCGTCCGGTCGCAGGGTACCTATACATACTTCGTTCGGTCACAGGGTACCCACACATACTTCGTCCGGTCGCAGGGTACCCACACATACTTCGTTCGGTCGCAGGGTACCTATACATACTTCGTCCGGTCGCAGGGTACCCACACATACTTCGTGCGGTCGCAGGGTACCCACACATACTTCGTCCGGTCGCAGGGTACCTACACATACTTCGTTAAGCAGCAGGGTACCCACACATACTTCGTCCGGTCGCAGGGTACTTATACATACTTCGTCCGGTCGCAGGGTACTCACACATACTGTGTGCGGTAGCAGGGTACCCACACATACTTCGTCAGGTAGCAGGGTACCCACACATACTTCGTCAGGTAGCAGGGTACCCACACATACTTCGTCAGGTAGCAGGGTAGTCACACAAACTTCGTGCGGTCGCAGGGTACCCACAAATGCTTCGTGCGGTCGCAGGGTACCCACACATATACTTCGTGCAGTCGCAGGGTACCTATACATACTTCGTCCGGTCGCAGGGTACCCACAAATTCTTCGTGCGGTCGCAGGGTACCCACACATACTTCGTGCAGTCGCAGGGTACCTATACATACTTCGTCCGGTCGCAGGGTACCCACACATACTTCGTGCGGTCACAGGGTACCCACACATAGTTCGTGCGGTCGCAGGGTACCCACACATACTTCGTGCGGTCGCAGGGTACCTACACATACTTCGTGCGGTCGCAGGGTATCCACACATACCCTACCTCTACACTGCTCAAAAAAGGAGCAGGTAATGCATGGGATGAGGGCATCATGACAACGGAACCGATACGACCCTACCTCAACACTTCTAAAAAAAGGAGGAGATAATGCATGGGATGAGGGCATCATGACAACGGAACCGATACGACCCTACCTCAACACTTCTCAAAAAAGGAGGAGATAATGCATGGGATGAGGGCATCATGACAACGGAACCGATACGACCCTACCTCAACACTTCTCAAAAAAGGAGGAGATAATGCATGGGATGAGGGCATCATGACAATGGAACCGATACGACCCTACATCAACACTTCTCAAAAAAGGAGGAGGTAATTCATGGGATGAGCACACCATGACAACGGAGCAGATACTATTCTACATCTACACTTCTCAAAAAAGGAGGAGGTAATGCATGGGATCAGTCCATCATGACAACGGAACCGATACTACTCAAAAAAGGAGGAGGTAATGCTCACACCGGCGAATACCGTACCCCCCCCCCCAATTTGGCCTGAAAGGAGGAGGTAATTCCTATCATGATTACAGAACGGCCACAGGGAGGGAGGGGGAGGGAATATTATCGTCTATTAATAATGCAAATAAATGCATATAGGCGCTCACATCGGCGAATGCCGTCCCCCCCCCCCAATTTGGCATGAAAGGAGGAGGTAATGCCTATCATGATAACGGAAGGGAGTGGGAGGAATATTAGCGTCTATTAAAAGGTTGTAGTGTGAGTGAATTTATTCCCGCCACTTTGCATTATTTTTCAAATTATCTGCCACTCTCTGACGTCATGATGACCTGATATAACCGGACACAATTTAGAGCAAGACCGGGTACATCCGGCAAGGGATTATGGGACAGGTGCGGATGTGATTGAGCAACCCTTGTTTCACTACACACTCTTAACGTAGGATTCCTATGTTGTTATTGATGCAACCGGACAGAAGTTATTGGATGATCTGATACAACCGGACACAATTTAGGGCAAGACCGGGTACATCCGGCAAGGGATTATGGGATGTTTACAATGACTCTGCATTTTTATCGGATTAGTACATAAATACATTAGATAATTTCGAATTTACTACATATTAACGTTGAAATTTCGTGAAAAATACGAAAAAAACTGCTACCTTTTGTCGGAAAGTGGTCCGGTTGAGTGTCAGCGAGTGAATCGATTTTCGCGATTTTTAGATATTTTACATCCGGGATTTGTGCGGTCCTGTAGATGTCAACTTTTTGACATGTCGTCGCGTAGTTTTTGAGGAGATACTGGACATACAAACAAACATACAAACAGACAACTGCCCTTTATATAAGAGACTAGCGGGGCTACCCGGCGTTGCTCGGGGTTATAAAAACATATATTTGAAGAAAGACTGTGTGTGTAACATCTTTATATTCAAACTTCTATGTCCGCCCCCTCTCTCTATAGCCGTCTCTTTATCTGCTACTTTTCTCTTCCCTGGTCGCCCCATTTCGCCGCTACTTTCTAATTTTGCCTTTTGCAAAAGCTGTTTCTTCCCCACCATTTCTCCTATTTCCCAGGGTAATAGTATGACATATTTCTATAAAAAGTAACACCTCTATATGGGTAGTTTTTGAGGAGATACTGGACATACAAACAAACAAACAAACAAACATACAAACAGACAACTGCCCTTTATATAAGAGATTATGGCGGGAAAATGTTAATATGAAACTATATTTATTAGATATTATAAGCATTTAAGTATATTAGTACTAGTGTAATTTTTAATAATACGTGTCTTAAGGAAAAATGCTGCTTCGATATATATATATATATATATATATATATATATATATATATATATATATATATATATATTAGAGGTGAAAGATGAGAATAATAAAATTGTAAAGATACAATATTTATTAGAACATCAAGAGTTCAGATTTTCATATCCTTAATCCATGGATTTTCAAAGATAAACTTTTCTCATCAGAGGATAGAGAAAAGCTGTGGATTAAGGATATGAAGCTCCTGCTCTGAACTTGTGATGTTCTAATAAACATTGTATCCTTACAATTTTTTATCCCCTAAAATTGATTGCTCTATTCAATATATTGAGCTTCATATAATCACGATAGATTATTATTATTAAACGATAATTCAATTATCGTTATTTAATTCAGCATTTAAATATATATATATATATATATATATATATATATATATATATATATATATATATGTTTTTATATACATACGCATACATTTAAATTCTCACAGGAATCGTTAGTGTAGAGAAGAATTATTCACAGCGGTCTTCGGGCTCGAATATATATACTAGATGAACACACACATTTATGGCCCAAACTGAGCAGTTTTGAACGACATTCATGTCCCCTTATGAAGATTAAAATCAATATATGGTGATAGTAACCTTTAAGTCTAGAAAGCTTATTTCAATTTTTATAGAAAATCTATGATATAATTTTGATTCTAGACAAATGCTAAAACTTAGGGCTAAAGCTTAACTGGTCTCTATAAGAAATTACAATTTAATGATTCTCGCTTCATTAGTGTCTAATGAATATGGACTAAATTTAACTAAAATCTTCAATTATAAAATTTTAAAATAGATTGATGTGCCCATATTATGCCTGCTAAAACCCTTTTAAAATACTTTAAAGAAACTGACATTTGAAGAATATTTATTATCTGATGGTCAATACGTATTGTTCAAATCTCGCGCATATCGTAGGTATCTGGGTTTTTATGAAGAGCTTTCGCTTTCTTTTAGCCATAGTCAAATAACACTAAATGAAACTAGGCATCGCCCATATTTCTCACACTCACGCCTAGCAACTGTGTAGTAAAATTAATAATTATAGGTTCATTTGTATAAGAGGTTATCCAATTGAATATATAAACATATAAACATGTTAACTCAATATTTTCCAACCAATGACTATCGTTTCAAAACCAAAATCTAATGAGTGTATTTCAAAGAAATAAGCCGATGCGAACTGAGAAACCCGTATAAGTTATCAAATTGAATATATAAAATAGTAAACTTTATATATATTCACCCCATAATCTTTAAAATGTATAAGTGAAAATGACATGTTACTCACCGTGTGGCCTAGAATATATATTACAAAAGTCTTAATAATTTGTTTATTAGTTTAGAAGATTATCTTGTACATCGTGATATGTATTGATATACATACCTAACTTTTATATATATATATATATATATATATATATATATATATATATATATATATACATATATATATATATATATATGTATTAATAAATAATGTAAAATCATATAAATGTTTATATAATTTCTTATGTTATATCTTATATCTTAAACAAATGAAATGTTCGACTGTTTCCTGCTACCTTCGTCAGATTAATGAGAGGTATGTGTGGGCAGTAGGTTGGGGCACCAGATAAATAGAGTAAACCCAATTAGATAAAGAGATACATACATGTAACTAGTTTGTACGCATCCACACATCTCTGCCCCCGTTGAATTCCCACACCTATGTTCAGAGAAACATAAGAGTTAGAAAGCCTAGAAAAAACCATAGATATTTTCTAATACTTAAATGGGTAGATAACTATATAGTTCACCGCTTTCGTGATGCAACGAACACGACACAGGAGAAAAAGAGAATTAGTTTTTAATGTAACATAATAGCCTTTTTGCTTGGAGAAAAATTTAGTATCAGTTTTGTGTCTTGATTCTACACCGTTTATCTGTTCTGATCTTGGGCACAGGCAGAAAAAGAGATCCTTCGAAACCGAGGCAATTTTTTACTTTTGTTTGAAAAAGATGGATTGTACGTAAAATTTATAAAGGAAAGTAAAAAATCATGAATCTCTTTTCAAATTACTTCAAACGCCAATACGTAATTAAAGTCAGAAATCTTATTGTTTATAAAATAATTTAAGCTGCTTACAAAAACAATAATACTTCCTAGGTAAAAACAAAACCTTTTCGTGAGAAACAACATTTTCATCACTTGTAAGTGTAAGAAAACACCAATGTTTTATTTATTTCTTCACACGCAACTAAAATAAATATATAAACATAATACAGTGATGCAGAGTTGATATTACTTTGTTTATTTCCTAATTCATTTTAAAGTATTATTTGTTATGATTGTTATATATCTGAAGACGGAAATCTTGATCGATTACGGAATATTTAAAATAATTTCGTTCAATCGCACAAATATACCACGATTTATATGTTCGGATGTAAATTCCGCCATTAAGTAATGTGATGAGAATAATATATTGAAAACAAAATATTATATAGAAATAATAAATAAAGGAACGAAAATATATTTAAAAAATATGAATGTCGAATGCATTTCAGTTTTTATTTTTTATTTTATCTACACTGAGGATTTCCTCTTCAAGAAAAATGCATGCTTTGTACATTTCAAATATTATATATATCATGAATATATGATTGAGGGAAATCGAAACAAATGTATGCAAATAAAAGCAGTTTTTAATTCATTAATTAATTCATGATAATTTGTTTAATGCATTTGCTGATGGTAATATATATATATATATATATATATATATATATATATATATATATATAATGAAGGTTTATAACTAAAAGATAACTTTTAGAGAATTATACCTATTATGAGAAAGGGAAAGCTCAATATACAGGATAGAGCAAAAATAAGGTAAGTAAATGAAAAATAGTTAGACCTGTAAATGGAAACAGATCAATATCAATATTGATCTATTTCCATTTACAGGTCTAACTATTTTTCATTGACTCACCTTATATATATATATATATATATAGTATACATTTTTATTTATGCAACTATTATTGATCACATATGTGCATACGTGTTTCGGTTTTACTCTTCACAGAGAGTCAACCTCTTCAGACCAAAGAATACAAAAAAGTGAGATAAATTTCGAACACTTTCCCTTTCAATAAATCTTTTTTGGAGATGAGACATTTTTTATAATTTAGTATCAGGTAACATTCTTTACTTGTTGACTCTTTCAATTAGTTTCTATCTTTTTTACCATTTTCAATCATAAATAGCTGGTCAATATATAAAACACACACGTGCGCACAAATTAATAGATACACACGTACACGCATACATATATATATATATATATATATATATATATATATATATATATATATATATATATATAACAAAAACATATATACGCATATATCCATTCACAGATATACACATTTATAGATTTTCAAGCATAAATATCTGTTATAATATAAAATACACATATTTACACACACCAATGGATACACAAAAACACATAAAATATATAAACACACATATATATATATATATATATATATATATATATATATATATATATATATATATATATATATACAAAATAACAAACACAAATATATATGCATATATATACACGGATATACACATATATACACATATATACCATATACATATGTTAATATAAACTTTCTACGCACACATATATATCAACATGTTTGTACAGTACACATATAAATAGACACAGACGCATATAAATATATCCATTAACCTAAGCATACGTACATATGAAATAAATATAAAAATGAAATTAAAATATACAAAATGTATACCTGTATAAACATACCCATACATATCAGATATTAGTATCCATATACATAGGTACGCATATATGTGGATCCAATTATACACATGCACGCAAGTATACATATATACACATACGCATATACACACATATATGCACATACGTATAAACACACACACATGCGAATACATGAACACGTACACACATATATACACCCATATACACCACTACATCTGTATATATAGATACCGTTATATATACATACATAACACACATAACCCATACATGTATATACATATACACCATTACATATACACCATTACATATACATGCACATATAACATAAATATACATAAATCATTATATATGCACGTAGACAAGATACACCCACACACACATGTGTATACAGGCATTTGTATGCATGCACACACACATACATATGTACATAAACATCGATATTTCTATAATTAAAAATAAAGTGCTTATATCATTCATTATTGCTCCTGTCCATCCCCGTTCAATTTGCTTACATTTATACCTGCTCTAGTATTAATACAAGTAACCTACAAGAAAAGTACTATAAATACAAGCAAACTAATTTAATATAGCGTATGTAATTACAATAATCAATTCTATATATAAAAAAGTGATAACTATGAGGAATTGCCAAAATCATATCATTATAGGGTGAGATGTAGTGATTTTGGATAATATAGATTACTTAAGTTTAAAAATATAACGACATCAGAATTTTGAATTAAAAACATTAAATATAAAATAAAATATAAAATATATATTTTTTTAATTAAGTATGTCTTATACTAACAATGAAGTAAAAGTCAATAAAGTTATTCGTAATCTAGCGTTTTTTCCTTGAAATGTTTGCAATTTAAACTCGTTTCGTGTCTGACGGTCAAAATCACTTGTTTTTGCTTTTTCTCCTGCACTTTAACTTGTTTTCCGTTTGTCATTTTTCCCACACACATATACATACATATATATATATATATATATTTAAATTCCCGAAACAGTTTTTCATGGTAAACAACTGATGATCCCTTAAAATAGTGTTAGAAACTAACTAATATAATAACTGTAAAAAATAAATTGACTTACATGAGTGATTTTCCACTGGAAGACTTGAGACTATAAGTTTTTTTTTTTATATATATTTTTTATATATATATATTAGAACCAGTTATTATACAGTTTTTTCGGAACTGTTCTTCGTGCTTACACGTGTATTCGTACTACAGCAGTTTTATGTTTCATCAACTTTACAATTCTCGTGCGAATACAGAGATTTACTTATTTTTTCTATCTCCTTCAGCTTCATTGTGTGATCTCCTGAGTCGGTGAAATCTTTTATTTGTCAGGTTTGTTCCGTCTAGTGCATTGATGTAATATATGAGTGTACAATCTAGTTTGTCTAATTATATTTTAATGCGCCATGGAGTATTTAGCCTTCCAGTCTGCTACGGCGGCTCCGGTTTTTGTCTGGGTGTCCTTAAGAATTCAGTCGGTATCCCAGCTCACAATGGAATATGTTCACAGCCCTATCATGTCTATTTTATATTCCTTTTTTGTCCAGGTTATTTTATTTACTTGTGATGAAATTCACTGTTTCGTATCTTTGTTAGTATAGTCTACATTTTCGTTTTCCTGTGTTGTATATTTTTATTATTATTTGTACTCACTAGGAGTTCTCACACAGATCATCGTCAGCGATTAATCACCGACAAAAACCAGTGGTACTTCCTGGAGTCTGAGTGACAACAAGCCTCCCCAGATGTCCAGGATTTATCACCTCTTTTCGATAACCACCACAAATATATTGCGGTATCGCAACAGCCTCTTACCATTGATTTCTCGCTGGTAATGACCATTGGTCTTCTGTGGAATTTGGGTGGCAAAAAGCCTCCCCTAGGTTCCAGGATTTTTCTCACTCTTCCAGATGAGGTCTGGTTTGTGCTGTTCCTCCTCAGTCTTATCCTCTTCGACCCTTCACAAATATTTTGATTTGGTGTCAGCCTGGCCGGCACCATTTTTCTTATTTCTATTATTTTTATTTTTATTCTCTCCCCCCCCCCCTTTGAGGGGGTGAAGGAAAGGAGGATAGCTTATTGTGTTTTTTGTAATTTCTGTTCCTTGGTTAATTTGTGTACGGTGTTAGCTGAAGCCGGTGTAATTATTAGGAGTGTGGGGGGGGGGGGAGATTATAAAATGATGTTTCTTGAAATTCATGTTCCTTGGTTCGTGTTATGATGTTTTTCGTGTGGTTTTGTTTTCTACCTGTTGTAAATTCCTTGTGACTGGTTATCCTTCATAGCTTATGAGGGTTTGTTTCCGCATTCAAGGATTTTCCTTAAGATTGCAGCTGTTTTGATCATTGCCGTCCTTTGTATAGTTTCGATGGTCGCTCTCATTACAATTTTTCCCAGTCTTTTCTCCAGTTTTTTAGGGATTGTTGCTAGTGCTCCTATGATTATTGGTAATATACTGACTGTCTTCATGCTCTATATTCCTTTCAATAGTCTGGCTAGTTCTGTGTGTTTGCTTTGTTTTTCCGTCTCTTTGATCTTCACTTTGTTGTCTCCTGCAACGATGAAGTTGATGATTTTGCTAGTTTGTTTTCTCTTGTCAATTATAATAACACCAGGTCTCCTTGCTGTAAGAGTTTATCTGTTTGTATATCCATATCCCAGATGATTTTGTGTTTTTCGTTTTTCAGTAGTGTTTCTGGTTTATGTTTGTACAATTTGTTTGCATATTCGATATTCAATTGTTTGCACATTTCCCAGTGTACTGCTTTTCTCCACACAGTCATGCCTGTTCTTGTATTCTTTTTGGGTGAGTTTGCTACATTCACTTATGATATGATTTACTGTTTCGTCTATTTGCCCACACAGTCGTCATTTACAATTTTCTTGGGTTTAGCTATTTTAGCTTTAATGTAGTTTGTCCTAATCGCATTCTTCTGTGCAGCCATCTATATATATATTCAGTTTCTCTGTTCAAGTTTGCTTTACTTAGCCATGTCCAGCTATTTTCTTTGTTTTTTTCTCTTGTCAATCTTATGAAACGTCCATGTAGTTGTTCTTCTTCCCACTGTTCTTTTCCTTTCGTTTCTGGTGTCGATGCGTCCCGATTTCCTTGTCAGAACGGTGTCTTTTGTAGCGGTTATCAGCCTTTCCGTGTTCTGAGTTATGTATTTCTCCAGCTCTTTTTTTAGTCTTCCACACACTCTTCTAAACTTACCAGTCCTCTTCGCCCTTCATTTCTTTTCATGTAGAGTCTGTCCGTATCGTATTTTGGGTGTAGAGAATCGTGCATGGTCATTAATTTTCTAGTCCTATTGTCAAGGGGTCTGAGTTCTTTAGTCTTGCCTACGAATGGTTCAGAATATCTTATTAGCGATACTGCCTAGGTGTTTACACCTTTTACTAGATTTCTGCTATATAATTTCGTTTCTTGGAGTTTTCTTGTTCTTCGTAAATATTCTTTTCCAATCTTCTCTTTCATTTCCGTAGATTTGATGGTGTCTGCTCTTAGAACTCCCAAATATTTGTTGCTATCCTGCTCACCTAGACCCCTCATCTCCTCTTGGTTTGGGAGCTCCATGCCCTATGTCTATTATTATTATTATTATTATTATTATTATTATTATTATTATTATTATTATTATTATTATTATTATTATTATTATTATTATTATTAGCAGTAGTAGTAGTAGTAGTAGTAGTAGTAGTAGTAGTTATATTAGTATTGCGTGTGTATTCGGAGAAGTTATATATGCCGTCATATTTAAATCCGCTTAATAGTGACTCTCTTAATGTCCTTTTATACGTAATTACGCTGCATTGCACCCGTGTATGCTCTTATCTGACCTTGTCGTAGATGACTGTCTACCATACCCCCATCGCTCCCAACCCAGGCCGAAGCCAATAAAATATATTCAATAGCTGTCTCCTCGTCTCACACCGAGGTATCAACATTCATCCTTTCCTTCACCCCCAGAATCCCATTCCTAATCGACCAACTGTCAATCGCTGAATCGGCTTCATATTTCCTACCCACTGGAGCGACCTTTGACGAATATTTAGCGGAAACAATTTAAAAGCGGGTAGCTTGACAGACAGTGTTGCGTTGTATCCATGCTGGTATAAGATTGGTTGGAAGTGAGAGTGAAGCACGACTGGATGCGTTCCCCTGTCAGTCTCTATGGGTGTGAGCTAAGTGCCATGGTTTGGGGGTGGCCGTTTTAAGAGACAGGGTAAGCGACGTTGGTGAGCTGCCAAAACTTGATGTTCCGTTGTACTGAACTTGGGAACTTTCCATTAGTTGATGGCCCTATTGTCCGCCCAGATCCTCACAATTACCAGCGTCTTTCGATCCCCCTCTACTACTTTTATTGCGTTTCTAATTCTCTCGTATACTCTCTCTAAGATATTATATATTTTCATGATCGTCTTTCCCCTACTTCTCTTAACTTCTTTGTGTCTTGTTTCCATTTTATTGTTCTAGACATTTATATTACTTTTTATTCTTCTTTCCTTTCTGATTGTCTTTTTTACTTCATTTTATTGTATGTTTATTTTCGCGATTTCCTTCTCAGATGCTGAATCACACATCAATAACAATCACTTTAATACATTTATTTTTGCATCTTTATCACACTGCTTTTTAGCAATCTATGTACTAATTATATTTGTCATTACTCTGCTAATACGCATGCGCTGACATAAATGGATGAAATAGCAGCGTTAATAAAGTGTATTTGTATATGAACACAAGAAACAGACGACAATTGACCTTTTTAATTAACTCAATTAGATAATGTATGTAAGTTAAATGCATCATATGAAAGGTGCTCAACTGAGCTTCAATAGCTGGTTCTTCTTTGTAAGATATTAACAGCAAGGACTCTTCTCCTTACTACTACTGCCAACAATATTTTCTTTCTTTTGTTTGCTAATATAATCGGGATTTCAACGTTGAGATTTTCCTTGCCAGAACTTCCTATTTGGTGAACACATTACAATTGGACTGTTTCCTTGCAGGCTTCAAAAATGGCGTCGTCACATCTAATGTGAACACATACTTGTCAGTATACGTTCGCATAAATACTTACATTTCGTTCACTCAATTTACCATTTAGCATCGTATTTTTTAACATTCCACTGAGAATATATCAAACGCATTAAACTTCTAACCATCGAGTGGATTTTAGTCTTGATATGTCTTTACTCATTAGTACAAAAATAAAATATGTGTTAACAAAAGTACTGCTCATCTCTAAAAATGTATACATTTCAAATTTGGCAAACGTTCTAAATTTATTAGTTTTATATGACAATTGCTTCCATGCTAATGTAACTGAGATAAAACATGTTTCATCTATTTATACCGCCATATTGAAATCGGATTAATGTCCGTCCTTTCAAACATACTAACGCTGAATTACAACTGTATATGCTCTCATCTTACCGTTTTGGTAGACATCTGTCTACCATACGTTCCTCGGTTCTAAGTCAGCTCGAAGCCAACAAAATATAATTAATAGATGTCTCCTTGTTCTACGCAGAGCTACACACTATCTCTCTGCATTAAACTATTCCGAAGCTATTTTCTAATTGACCAACTGCTAATCGTTGAATCGGCTGTTGTATTTCCTAATAACTGACGGATTAACACATCTAAAATTTTAGAAAAGTTTTAAATTCATAAGTTTTATAAGGCAATCGTTTCTATGCCAATACAACAGAGAGCAACCTGGAACAATTGGTCAAATAAGAAAATAGTGTTTTCGTGTACGATAAAATCAGTTGACGTAATGTGGAAGCTTCCGTAATTGACAAGACAAAAGTACTGTTTGGGATGTTATGAATTCTTCCAATTCACACCTAGGGACGATATATGTAAAATATAATCTTTTGACCGAGAAAGATGCTCGGATGATTACATTTTTTTAGGTGCACCATTTTTTAAATTTATCAACAACCATTTATGAAGACAAAATACTACTCGAGGATAATAGTTTAATGATATTTTCAGTTGGTTAATGACCTACACTATCAGAGGATTGAATACGGTAAATGGGACGGGGAAAATATAGATTACTTAAAAAAAAGACTCGACAATTATTTGCTGATATTTTACATAATGTTGTAGTATGCAGGGGAGCAGTCGCTTTGTTGCCCGTTCGTTGATAAGGTTTAAGTTTGAAATAGCATTGTTAACATTAACGAGCAGATTGAAAAGATATAATATATGTTCACATGTCTGTCGGCCGGTCACTCTTTCATTTGACAATGCCTTTTCCTGAGCATATGACATGTAAGCTTTAAATAGCATTTTCATTGATCTATCACACTTATTTCGAAATTGTATTTGGTCATTCTGTCATGCTTAACCCTTTCATGCATGTGTTTTATAACAATTAAACGCACTTTATCTAATTTGTTCTTGAACCGCGTATTTTCAAGTTAAACTGACTTCCGAAATGTCCCGTAGCAATTAATATCTCCAACATATCAATGTCTACTTATTTCCTCATCCGATGTTTTTAGTTCTTATTGGTATCATGTCTGACGTTTCTCATTGTGAGACGAAATTTTTCTGAGAGATTTTATTTACTTCGAAAGTTAATCTAAGTTGTTGGTTCATGTAAACGTACGCGCAAATAAACGTGACCGGAAGTTTTCCATCGAATTTCAAAATTATCATTTTGAACGTTTAAACTTTCGCATTTAATCGCTTATATTAATATGACTACTACTACTTATAATGCCACTACTACTACTACTACTACTACTACTACTACTACGACGACGACGACGACGACGATGACTACAACTAATACTACAATTGATAATCATATAAAAAAAGCTATTGTGTATATAAAAGAAAATTGAAGATCAATATTTAAAATAAAGCGTGTATAATATACATTCATTATAGACAGTTTATAAAATTATTATGCAAATAACGCATCTGGATATGTATGTTTGGGGATATATATATATATATATATATATATATATATATATATATATATATATATATATATATATATATATATATTCGCTAGCCCAAAAGGCATTATTTTCTATTACAAAAATATCATGAAAACCTGAACTGCTACTTTTTTTATTATTTCATCTTGATTTTTTTTACTGCGTAAACGACGAATATATATATATATATCTTATTTGTATTGATTTTGTATGTATACAATATATTATGTTTAAACTACACGATAAGAAATCATGATAATATGTATCTATTTACGGCTCAGTTTTCAGTATAAGTTTTTACGGATATTACATGAATTGTTTCTGTCGGTCTGTTGTTTCATTAACAAAGTAATGCGAGAATTCACGTGTAAATCGAATCTTCGATTATTTTCGCCTCATTATTTTGTGTTTCTGTTGTAACTTCCTTGCATCAATGATCAGTTCACCATTAGTTTAGAATACGTTCGTGCTTGACTCAAGTCGAAATGCAAGAAAAAGCTGAACGCTCATCAACTTTATTTCTACATCAAGCATACTAATCAATATGGACGCGCACGAGGTGATTAACATTGGCTTAATTTGATAACAGATCAACATCTGCATCGGTATCGATAGAGTCCGGTTGGAACATATCCAGAAATGGTCTCACTCACGCATCGCAAGAAACTGATAACATCATGTGTCGTTAATTCTATATCAACGCCCTTCTCACTTAGATCAACATACACCTTATATATCCAATATATACACTTCCCATTTATAAATGCTTTAGCTATATATACATGATCGCAGGAATAGCCGACATTGCTAATAATTTAATGAACTACTTGATGACGATAACACTATTACTTTTTTATTCTATTTTCTTTACATCATATTTAATATTTATTTTTAAAGTTTTCTAAAGGATTTACTCAGCATTGATTTTGTGGCTGAACGTCAAAGTACATTGTCATTAATTGCAATAAATTTCAGTAAATCTAAAGTATTTTTCATTTTGATCATACAAGCATTAGACGCTTTACAATCCAACAATATTTGCTACAAATAAACTTCAGGCTGTCCAACCGTTTTTTTCTTTTATCGTCGTCAATAATAACAATACGTGGAAATGCCAAAACAGATCAGATAACGGATCTGTATATGTATAAATATCCAAGGGACAACTTATGTGTATATATAATAATGAGTTATATGCGGGTGGTAATATGTGTTTCTGCATGTGTGTATTACGACGCATATATACATACGTGCACATAGGTATGTGAATGTGTGTTTGTTATTACCATATGTATTTCCTAGTAATAAATAATAAATTTAAACTTAGATAGATGAGTTAATATATATATATATAAATTATATAAACATTTATTTATAAAACTCTACTTTGTATTGAGAACTTTTTGAAAGACTACTGGCTTTAAGTTCATTTTATCAATATATTCAACTTTATTGATTAATTAATTTGTATATATATATATATATATATAGTGTACAACTTCCGTCTAAAATACTCTTCGTCAGTGTTCGTGTTATATTATGATGGGGCCCTGTATGCCTAAAAGCGTGTAGGTCCACTAGTTTTAATTGTGAAAGGGGTGAACTTTGTTCGAGTTAAGTGCAGGTCGAAATGACATCCATTTTGGGACAGATAGATTTGTTCTGAGAATGAGTAATCTCAAGAAGTCATAACAACTGGTGAAGCTTGCCCAACTTCAAAGGTTGAGGTTCAATAAAGATCAGGCCAGATCTGGCTATGATTTGTATGACAGGACAAAGGACGGTGACTCACTTGTTGTTGTCGAAAACGGGAAATGGATCAGTCCGTCATGGGAGCTCCAAGCGACAAGATCGTCGTGAGAGAAGGCGGGCGAAATGTCCAGAGATGTAGACAAATAAGTTAAGACTGCGTCTCTAAAAATGAGACAGAAGATCGACATCTCACCCCGTCTACAGAATTTAGAAATTAGCAGATAAGACAAGAAGAAAAGAAGAAGCAACATTAGAATACCACTCTCTCCCGAATGAAAGAATATTCAGACCAATTAATCGTACACGACCCTCTAGGAACGTCCTCGGAGTTCTTTCTTTCCCGTTAGGAGAGTATTCCGTTTCAGGGGACCGATGCCCCACGCCAGCAAACGGGAGGTCACTAGACAAAGGAAGAAAAACCCACGGCAGAGCTATCAACGATCCAGAGATCCGGCCAAGGTAATTACTTGTGACATTCGTACTTGCTATTTATATACAGTGATTACTAAAACATTCATATAAAATTAATTACATTTGTAATTTAATTTTGCACATGTAAATTATTATTATCATTATAATTTTCGATTATCTCAGTCGTTTACTTTTTATTACTGAGTAGATGATTTCTTTCCGAGTCTATTTCAGTCGATGGAGTAGGCCTGAGGTAAATTGTCTGAGTTGATATGTTATTTCTCGCTATATTCCACAACTTGAAATCGTTTTGACCGGGGGTTAGAATATGGCACCTAGTGTACACGTTAACTTTTGCATTTTAAGAAGAAAGAATTTATGTATATATAAACGTTGAATTTTTTTGTTTCGTTTTGATCAAGAAATTCATGGCCCCTACATTTACTACGGGAATGATTCTATAATTAGTAAACAGAAAAAGGAACAATGACACGGCAAATATAATTAGGAAGCGAATTACAGGTTCTGCTAATATTTATATATTTATGTATAAATTAATAGCAAACGCAGCATATGACGTTTAAGTTATATGGGAAAATAATATTACACAGTACATCCTTAAACAATTGTACGTGTGTATTTGATTCTACTCGGGTAGACTATGAATTCTACAACAATTGTTGGTGTAAAAAAGTATTTATGAGTTTCGAATATATATTCTCGAAAATCCGGTGAGTTACATGGCCACGCAGATGATTTTTCCAAAACTTTAACATTTAGGAAAAGGACGGCGCCGACCCACAGTCGCACACACGTTCGAAAAAATTATAAATTAAAGTACAGTAAATGTAATCGAAATAAATTGTTGAACATAAAAGTGTGAGTAGTATTAAGTAATACAAAATTATCATTGAGCACGCGAGCTTTAATATGTATGTGCTTAGTAAAATCCTAAACTATTGAGCTTCTCATTATAATTTATAGAATATGTATGCTAGGCATAAGGGTTTGTAATGTGGACAAATATTTTTAACAATAGAATGTTGTGCGGGTACCACTGAAACCGCACCAAATAAAGAAAAACATTAAAATGTAAAATTAATTTATTGCTAATTCCCATCATGGAACGAGTATACAACTAGTATATATATATATATATATATATATTGGTCGTTATTATATAATGGAAGATATTTATTTATGTATGTTATCTTTATATGTATACAACTAGTATGTATATATATACATATATATATATATATATTGGTCGTTATTATATAGGGGAAGATATTTATTTATGTATGTTATCTTTATATGTATATATGAGCGTGCACGAATGAGGATTGTGTCTGGTGGGCAGGTGCGGGATTAGTATACTATTGGATGATGCCACATTTTGAACTAAGCTTTTTGTACGGTCGCCATATAAGTAGTAGTAACCGTCTCACTTATAATGTTGTTATCAAGTATATTATTTTGCATTGTCGGGTGTATTGCAACTGCGTTTGGTATCAAGAATCATCTCAGCACAACTAGTGGTAACATCCTAAATGCATAACCGACATAGACACGAGTTGAATATTCTGGCGTTATTTGTAGCGTTATACCTTTAAACAATGATCATGCTATGTTCTCAAAACTATATTTGAGCTTTAAACGGCCAATAATATCAAACACATTAAAATGAACAGATGCTATTCTATAAGACGTACGATCGAGTAATTTTCGTTGAATTTGGTCATAGTAACACATCATCTATTAATTCCCGGCCTGAACTTATAAAACAACAAAATAATTGTGCACATTCATTATCAAATTTTCTCTAAAAAGTCGATGCATTTTTGTAGAACGATTTGTGTTTAGCCTCAAAATACACCTTGGTTTCCGATATCACTTCTTCATTGCATAGAAAACTTATTTTACTAGAGCATTCTTCTGAAGCCAAGAGAAACCGGCGATCTGAAAAATAGCATGCGTGCCGAAGCAATTTGAGGTTAAATTGTTATAGTTTTTCTATTAATGTGATCGACACGGTGCATTGTGTTGGTAAAATATCATATTTGTTTTGCTTCATTTGTGGTCTTTTATGTCGATTTCTGACTCTAAATAGACCAATTATGCTATATAATATTCACTAGTGATAGTTTGTTATCTTTTAAGGTAATTGAACAAAATACGTGATTTTTCTATCAAGGTAAGGAGAAACAAAATATTTTCTTTTGATGTTTGCGTCTGTGGTTGCTTTAGATGGATGTCACGTGATGCTGTCAACGCAGCTGAATGCTGGTTTCAATCCGGAGTTAAGTGGTTTATTCATGTTTAATCCATTCGTACATATTGACGCAAAAACAGTTTACATTACGCTGTAACAGCTGCAAATGACGGTCTGAATCGTTGACGCGTTGTAGGTTTGGGTCGACTTTGCTCAAATACGACAATTACTTTTAACGGAGCTTTCTTTTTGAAAAACGTTCTTGCATGATGGTGAAAAGCCTGTATCTATCTCTCTCTCTCTCTCTCTCTCTATATATATATATATATATATATATATATATATATATATATAATTAGCTTTAAGGCATAGCTCATTAGGTAAAAGTAATTCGAGCTCCGGCACTTGACAATGTTTACATTGAGCTATTACTTACATTCAGTCAATGTCGTATGATAGCGCAGGCGTAAGAGCACCGACTTTCAGCTCGACGGTAGAGTTTCAATCCTGGATTGAGACACTAACTGGTCTAGCCGCACTGAAGAGCTGTTATACAGCGAAACAGTCTGTATGTGGATGACTATATATATATATATATATATATATATATATTTAGGAGAAATGAGCGTTTGTCATATTTGCGTCATTACGTTCGCATTTAAAAGCAGCATTCTTCTTCTTAGCAGTGTCCTGAAACTACTTATTACGCCATTGATTTGCTTGAACAGTATTTTCCTTATCAGAAATCAATTCTTTATCAGCACACAAAATCAGATTTTTCCATTATCTTGAAAATTTGCAATAGTAACTTTACTTAAATAATTGTAATTTGTAAACTAATAATTGGATTAGGCTCAATTTTAACAATATACATATGAATGTTTGTACTTTAAAACATCTAATGGATGTTTATTATTGTGTCAGACTTGAGACTTTTTGAGTGATGTTGTATGGAACTTGAGCGCATTTTACTCTTGTCGCTTCCCCAAAAACTGTTACTCCATGACAAACATATCCTTTAATCCGGAACTGATACTTGTTTTAATTTGACCATGAAACTGCTTTTTTCTGTGTAATTTAAATTAAACGTAAACTATATAACTAATGCTTATCTATTCTATACCCATACTATAATTTTCACAAACTTATACTATAAAATGTATGATTATATGTATTATCTTTTGTTCAGTTTTCAGTAGAGGCTTATACAGTAAATAAATGAATTGTTTTTATCGGTATGCCGTTTTATTGTGACAATTTCTCTGTAAATCGATTACGTAATCAGTCCATTTTCATTACTTCTGTTTCTCTTGTAATTTCCTTGCGTCAATGAGCATTCCACTGTTCGTTTACAATTTGTCCGTGCTTGACTCATGCCGTCATGCAAGAAAATTAGGAAGCTTATCAAATATCTCTCTGCATCAAGAATACTAATCGATAAAGACGTGCATGAAGCGATTACCATAGGCTTAATTTGATAACAGATCAACATCTTCATCGGCATCGATATTGTGTTGTTTTAATATATTAAGAGGTGGCCTTTCTATCGCAACGTAAGTAACTGACTATAGGCATGTGTCGTTTAATCTATATCGATATTCAGCTTACTTATATTTACATACACTTTCCATCTTCGATATGTACACTTCCCCATACAAATATTGTAACTCTCTATCTCCCTCCCTCTCTCTCTCTCTCTCTATCTCTCTCTCTCTCTCTCTCTATATATATATAAATAGTAAGCTATGAAAATATATTTATGGCAATTAAGCGACAGAGAGGCCCCCGCGTTTCAATACCGGGGGGAATCTTAAGGCTAAAATGCATTTTAGCCTGAATATTCCCCTGCGAATGGAACACGAGTGCCTCTGTGTAGCTTAATTGCCATAAATACATTTTAATAGCTTACTACCAAGCTCTACTTACGTATCGAGCACTGTTGAAGTAAATACTGAAAACTGATACATACAAAATTATATCTTCTTATGAAATTTTATGTGGATACATTAAATAGTAATATATATATATATATATATATATATATATATATATATATATATATATATATATATATATATACATAATCGCCCGAATATCAAGCGTTACTGGGGATTGAATGCGAACACTGTATTTTAGCAACTAGCATATAACACCGTATTACATTTTTTCTATTTAATTTACATCATATTTGTATATTTAATTGATGGAGTGAGGATAAAATATATACACAGCATTTGTTGAATAGTGAAGGCTATTTTAGATAAACAGGTTTCAGTGAAACCCTTTTTCAGTCTCTTTTTGGCTGACAACTGAAGGAAGCGGATGGAATCGCCGTTCGCGAGAAGTCAAAGCGAGAACCGGGGAGGTCGCTTACAATGTAGAAAAGTGTAGAGAGATAAGCTATCTATCCGTCTATGTTATTTTTTTTGCTTTCTTTATCACGCATCAGAAGACAATGTGTTTCTGATATAAATAAATTATGTTAAAAAATAATTTCGGCGTCCAGGTGGTTTTTATTTACAGCCGTGAAGAAACCTTTCTTTGTCGCAATAAACATTGAAGCCCCTTGCTTTAGAAAGCTTCTGGGACTGACCTTCACGTCAGACTTGAAATTAAAAATTACATAACATCCATTGTTTAAAATTCTTCAAATGACCAGGAAACAACACCAATGAAAAATGGGGGTGCCAATATCAATCTTTCACCACCAACGCTCAGATCCTTTCTTTGCCGCAATAAACATGAATTGTTGTTCTCTTGAAGAAGTCTCTTGCTTTAGAAAGCTTCTGGGACTGACCTTCCCTTCAGACTTGAAATGGAAACTTGCATAAAATCCATTGTTTAAAATTCTTCAAATGTCCAGGAAACAACACCAATGACAAAATGAGGGGTGACCACGTCAATCTTTTTAAAAAACATTTCATTCAAATAAGATTTGAATGTTTATGAGAGAACAAGTTTGCACATCGAAAACCACACTGAATAGAATCTCAAATATCAATAAAAAAAAACTCAGCTAGAATATCAGAAAATCTCAAAAATAAAATCGTACATTTTAAACTCAGCGACCGATCCTTTCTTCTATTCGGTTAAAGTTATATTTCAGGAAAAAACCGCCTCCTTGTGGGCCTATTAAATATTCTCTTATTTTTTAGAGGTAGAAGTCCTCCTGGTAATTGACTTTTTGTGGATGGCTGGATAGTGTAGAATCTGTCCTATCGTAATGAAACTATTCTCTCAGGCATCCCCCCTCTAATAATGAAAATATAGTGTTGTATATGTTCGTTCGTAATGATCATGTCCTCCATGGCATCACTTCTTTCTGTTAGAGGAACAGAGCACTATCGGTTCGTTCGTCTTGATCTCATCTTCCCAGTAATTACCTTCTACTTTTGTGTTGGGTAGTGTAGTATCTGTTCTTTGGTCATGATGTCATATTCCCGGGGATGGCCTTCTTCATTTTGTTACGTGTTTGATTCTAATATATGCTCTGTTTTCATGATACTATCATACTATTTATAAAAGTAAGCAAGCTACAGTAAATATATTAATCAGACATGTCGTAGCTTGCCTACTTTTAAAATTGTCACGTCACAAAATGCTTGCTACAGAACCGGACATAAAATATAACTTTATTTACGAACATGATGACTTATTGGGATTCTTTATTTCGTCGCCGACGGCTCCATAAGCCGACGTTGTTGATACATTAAATCTCAACCATGAGGAAGAAAATTTTTTTTGTTCACTGATGCTGTTTTATTTAAGCAAAAATGTCTCGCCTCCTGTAATCTAGTCTATTATGTCATATATATATATATATATATATATATATATATATATATATATATATATATATATATATATATATATATATATATATAAATCAAAGTACATGAAATAAATCCATGGACACGTGTTTCTGGCTATCAGCCGCTCTCAGCATGGCTACTCTGGACAAGGACAGAACAATCGATGTAAATGTCTATAGTCTGATAATTTAGTATCCGCCTTAGGACGTGGAAAAATACTAAAACAAAACACAATTGCCAGTAAAAACAATTACACAACTACGTAACATGAGAGTCGATAAAGAATCGTACATATTTGGGCAATGCGTTATAACTGGATGGTAAAGCATCAAACTATAGACATTTACATCGAGGGTTCGATTCTTACCTAAGGTAGCCATGTTAATGACGGCTGATGGCCACAAAACGTGTCCATGGATTTATTTTATGTACGTAAATTAAATAATAAATATATTAATCTATATATAATACAAATAATAACACGCCCAATAAAAAGCGACTTAATATATTTTTCTTAAACGCTTAGGAAGTGGAAAATATTATATATATATATATATATATATATATATATATATATATGTGTATTATTTAATGTGTCCACATAAAATTTTATAAAGAGATATAATTTTTTCAATTTTCAGTATTTACTTCAACAATGTTCGATACGTGAGTAGAGCAAGGTAGTAATTTATGAAAATATATTTATGGCAATTCAGCTACACAGAGTCTTCCTCGTTTCCATTCCCGGATGGAATCGTCATGCTAAAATGCATGGAGTTTGTTTTCCAACTACACCATGCATTAGTTTTCCAACTAACTCCATGCATTTTAGCCTGACGATTCCCTCCGGGGATTAAACGCGGAAACCTCTGTGTAGCTTAATTGCCATGAATATAGTTTCATAAATGACTATATATATTGTTTCTTTTGCTACAATTGAGCACACTGGTGTATTTTTTCGATCAACGTAATGCATACAAGTATATTTATAGCCATGAAGAGACAGATGTTCTGTCGTCTAGTTCTCAACAGTGTTGTTACACAGAACGAGTGCACTAAAACCAAGCTTGAAACGCGAACAGTCGGCAAAACAATTATAGTACATAACTCCTGCGTCAGCGCACATTGCCACTGGCAGTAGAATAAATTAAAGCGTTATATATTTAGTCTCTCTGTTTACATTTATACCTTTATTACGCCTGACGGAACACCCGAAAAATCTATTCTTTACAGAATACTATTTATCAACGCTTATAAAATATAGTTTCTTTCTTCTAAAAGATCCTTCAACTATGAATAGGGGCAGCAACTTGACAAGCGTTTAACATTTATCCCTATGTTAAAATCAATACATCACAAATCAATGAAAGATTTGTTAAGAAATTGTTCATGACAGTGTCTTAATAATCCCCATCTTCGTGGACACGAGTAATTACCTGATTTTATCAATACGCCGGTACTAATGACTTCCATATTAAACGGGATTTGGCCATTTCGAACTGTTCCTGACATCTTAAAACAGGACAAATTATTAAGCCGATTATGAGAACAGACAATTCTAACCTTTATCCATGAACCTCGATCATCGTGTCAGATTGCCATGATAACCGCCTAAATCCGTATAGAATCAATATAATCTAAAAGTAGTTATTTCCTTTCTTAGTAAAGTTGAGGTATTGGTGGTTGAATGGTGACTGATGCTGAATCATGTAGTCCACTTAATGTAGCTGATTGTTTTGCTGAAATCAAACAAATTGCTAACAAAGGGTTTTAACTTGGATATGGGGCATGAATAACCTCTCTTTTAGAAAAACAAAAGTTAACCAAAAAATGCCTTGCGGAAAGAGGTCACCGGGTGCCATCTTTAAAGATTGCCGCCGATTCTAGCCTCCCCTCTCTCAACTCAATTTCTGTAAATTCATCTTCAAAAATACCAAATGTAGCAATGCGAAATTGGATAAAACCAACAGTTTTTATCAAGTTAAATATAATTATAACTTCTTATGCCTTATTTTTGTTTCTTTTGTTGTATTACCGCAGGAGCGTAATATTCTGTCATATTCTAATTTCAGGTTGACGAAAGTGAAGTGCCGATAATTATGGATGCTGACAAGTGTGCTATTTGCAACAATGAACTGTCCAGTAATGAAGAAACATTCATCGTCAGCCAGAAGGGCATCGATTCCATTAACAGAGCTTCTGAACAACGTGGAGAGAAGATCATCATATAGATTGGTAAACGTCTTCACAAGAAATGAAGACAGCGTTGGATCAGCCCCAAATACATAGACATTGACCGTAAAACAGGTCCATCCATGATGAAATGCGAACCCGTGCAAGCCGCTCTTAGTGTGTGTTTAACTTTAAGGAACATTCTGGAGCAGAATCTGATAGAAAGAAAACGGGAGTTGATGTTTCCATGTAGAAATTATTGAGTGTGAGAAAGTCCAAAAAATGATGGCTGAGTATCTAATGTTAAAGGTAGCATAGGTTATGTAGCTGACCTTGTTTCAGAAGAAGCACGTTATCACGGAACGTGTTTTGCAAACTTTGATTTCAATAAAAACTTTCCTAGAACATTATTTTCTGCCAATTCTTCTAAGAAACTAAACCTTGGTAGACAGAAGGAGTCAGAGAGAAAGTAGGCATTTGTGGAAGTTGTTAAATATTTGCAGCAAAATGACGAGGAGCAACTAACCAGTGTCGATCTTGTAAAATACATGGAGGGAATTCTCGAGCACACTGGTTTTGAACCATACAGTCTCTCATACATGAAATCTCAATTGTTAGAAAATTTCAAAGACAAAATCATTGTGATCGAAATTAATGGGAAACACAATGTTGTTATATTCTTAAATAAAGTATTCTCCATGACTTCTATGCTCAGAGGCGTTCAACGTGCAATTCAGAATCAGAGACCATTAGAATCATAGAGACTACAGCCAAGCTGATCAAGAATGACATTAAAGGTATCCAGACAAGTTCAGAATATTACCCGGCTAAGAATGATCTTAAACATAATGAGAGTCTTGAATATGTTCCTTAAACATTGTTGATCTTTCTCACGAATATATTTGCAGGCAAAAACAATGATTTGAAAGTGGCAATTATTGGTCAAGCGATAATGCAGGCTGCTAGACCCATAGTTCTCTTTGCACCTCTGCAGTTTTATTTAGCAGTGAAAGTGCATTACCAATTTGGATCGAGTTCTTGATTTACAATGCAAGAACGAACATGCATTCGTTATTGCAGAAGTGACCAGTCTGGGAGGCTATTCCAGCAGTAAAAGAGCGAGATGTGAGGGATACATGGAGGTTCTTAGCGTTTTTCCAGACATATTACACTTTCACGGAAGATCCGTCCATTCATAGCATTTTAAGTAGAGGATCTGGAAACAAAAAGGTGAAAGTGGTCAGAGCACACTCTATAGGAGAGGAAATTATAGCTACAATGGATGGAGAAAATGTCCACGAGTACACTTAAAAAAAAAGAATCAGGAAATCACACTTGGGTCAAAAATTTTACTCAGCAAAGATGAAGCAGTTTAGACTGATCCACAAATCCTATTCCAGAGACTGTGTGTGCTATATACTAATGAATCCCCAACTCAACAGCAGCAAGAACATTTCCAGTATGAGTTTTGTGTTTACCACTTGCACTTTTTTATTCTTTCGAACTATTGCGAGAGGCTAAAATCCCGGCTTTGGCAGACGCAATATGTAAACTGATTTCCCCTGTACAATCAGGTACACAGTCTTCAGATCCACAGTATCTCTTAGATGGTTGGGCACTAATTCAACACCTTCCATAGCAAAAAGGACACATTTGATGAGATATGTCCCCAATACCGCAGATATGTCACAACCAGATATGGAAAAGCATGCATTGTCTTTGATAGGTATGAAATTGGTCCATCCATTAAAGACGCGACTCACCGATGCCGAGCAGGGGGTACTGTTGGTGTTAATGTGTCACTGACCCTTTTAATGGTGTTCAAATTAATAAAAGGATGTTTTCCTAGCTAATCAAGAAAACAAACAATTGTTCATCAACTTGCTGAGTAAGAGTTAGGAGGAAGCAAGTTGTAAAGTAGTTCATGTATCTGGAGACGCTGACGTATTGATTGAGAAGACTGCTCTAGAACTGGCACAGACAGGGGCAACCATTTTAATAGCAGCTGACACTGACCTATTGGTCCTTCTATGTTATCATGCCAATGGAGATGATGTTTACAACATCTGCTTCGCGCCACAACCAAAAGATAATGCAAAAAGTTCGGAAGTCTTAACATCAGAGAGATGAAGAAATCTTTTTGGAGATGTGGTCTGTTCCAACATTATTTTCACCCATGCACTACTGGGTTATGATTCTACATCAAGTGTTTATGGAATTTGAAAGGCAGCATCCCTTCGAAAGGTGATGAACACTAGAAACTTCCTCAAACTGTCAGAAATGTTTGGCAAGGATAGCAGTGCAGAAGAGGTTATTGAAGCTGTGGAGAAGGCTTTAGTGTTCCTGTGCAATGGTAATGATAGGGAAAACATCACTCATCTTCGACTTAAGGAAAAGGTTGCAAAAAGCTCAAAGTATGTTGAGACCAAATCATTACCACCAACAGGAGCGGCTACGAAATTCAACAGCCTTCGAGTTTACTTCCAAATTCAAGAATGGAAATGTAGAAACTAGCTAAAACCTGGTTAGTGTGGATGGAAACTTTCAGATGGTAAATTACAGCCAATGAAGACTGACTTGCCAGCTTGTTCTGTAAATTTGTTGGCTATAATTAGGTGTAACTGTACTTAATGGTGTACTACAGCAAAACGCAGTTGCAGGAAACATGGGATTGACTGTTCAAACTTGTGTGGTAATTGCAAAGGCCACCAGTGCAGCAACTCTCCACAGCAAGATCTTGATGATGATGTTGAAGTTACCTTTAACTAGTTCTTGACGAGAAATGTTTTTGGCCCCTTCACAAACTTGTTCTGTGCTGGTTATGCAAGAGCCTTGCTCCAGCATTCGACCAACTGAACATTCCTTTATTTTACAGTGTACTTATTTTGTACCTATTTGTATGAAATGTCAGGAATTAATGTGACAATTGATGCATTGAAAAAGGCTAGTTAGTCTGTGTTTGTACATTTTATATTCATATTTGTATGAAAAATTTAAAAAAAACATGAAAACAATGGCAGGGGCTAGTCATTTTCTGGTGTTAGTTTGCTATTAAGTATATAGCTACATATCATTACAATTTAAAACACCAAGAATATGTAAAGCTGGCTTGGGGTGGGCCCCGTGTGGGTTTGCATGCAATAACTATATTTTTAATTCTAATTTTATTAAATTAGAATTAAAAATATATTTAGGTATTTTGTCAGGAAAAACGTGTATTTTTGTTAGTAATATACAGAAATAATGGACATACTTGTCAGGAAATGTCAGGAATTTGTCTAGAAATTTTAAATTGTCAAGTTGATTTTAAAGATGGCGCTCGTTGACCCCTTTCCGCAAGGCTACTTTTAATAACTTTTTTTCATCTGAAAGAGATGTTATTCATGCTCAATATCCAAGTTAAAACACCTTGTTAGCAATTTGTTTGAGGTTCAGCCACATTTTGACTGGACTATTTAACGATGGACTCAATTCAAGTTATGCGGACAATTACATCTCTCTAATGCCTTCCTAGGACAATTTGTCTGGGATAATAAAACCTTCAAAATAACACTAGACATGAAGAAGACTGTTGTGTAGATATATCTACAACCTCTTTAAGACAATAAATCTGGATTTTCAAATGGTGCTGGTCAAACACGCCGAACAACATAAATTTCATCAGACAAAATTGATTATTGTTATTATTATTATTATTATTATTATTATTATTATTATTATTATTATTATTATTATTATTATTACTCACTAGTTATCTTCAGTGATTTGCTCACCGACAAAAACCGTTGGTGTTCCATGGAGTCTTAGTGACAACAAGCCTTCCCAAGATTCCAGTACTCTCCACCTCTTGTCAATACCCACCGCAAATTATATTGCGGTATCGAAACGGTCGGTTACCATTGATTTCTCGCTCGTAACGACCGTAGGTCTCCTCTGGAATTTGGGTGGCAATACGCTTCTCCAACGTTCCAGCACTCTCCGCACTCTACCAGTAAAGGTCTGTTTAGTGCTCTGCCTTCTCGGTCCTTCCACCCCTTGTGACCGTACACGACTATTTTGTGTATTATCAGTCGATGCTGGTGCCATCACATTTTGGGGGTTGAGGGCAGTTTATGATATGTCTTGAAGATTCTGTACCTTGGGTCGTGTTGTGGTGTTCTTCCTATTGTTTTGCTTTCTTTCTATTGTAACTTCCATGTGGCTGCTTACCATTCGTAACTTATGCGGGTCGCTTTACATATTCGAGGATGTTATTTACGATTATTGGCATTATTTTGACTTTCTTCTGTTTTATATTCTTTACAGTTCTTTGGCAAGTGTCGAGTTTCTAGTACTGTTTTTGGTTTATGTTTATACGATTTTTCCACGTGGTTTAAATGCAAGCGTTTGCAGAGTTCTTAGTGTACTACTTTCCTCATGCAGTCATGTATGTTTTTGTATTCTTTTTAGGCTAGTGTGCAGCATTCACTTATTATATGATTTACTGTTTCGTCTCTTTACCCACACAATTAATATTTACTATTTTTAATCTATTTTAGCTTTAATGTAGTTTGTCCTAGTCGCATTGTTCTGTCCAACCGTCAGTAACGATTCTGTTTCCCTGTTCGAGTGTTTTTTTCTTAGCCATGCCCAGCTATTTTCATTGACTTTTTCTTTTGTTAATCTTATAGAGCGTCATTGTAGTTTTTCTTACCATTTGTATTTTCCTGTCTTTTTTGTTTCTTGTTTTGGGGCTTCTCGAGTTGTTTGTTTGGGCGGTATCTCTAGTTGCCGTGATTATGCGTTTCATGTTCTAGTTCATGTATATCTTTTTATTTTATCTTCTACACAATCTTGTATACTTACTAGTCCTCTTCCCCCTTCGTTTCTTTTCATGTAGAGTCTTTCAGTATCGTATTTTGGGTGTAGTGCGTTGTGCATGGTCATTAGTTTTCTAGTCCTCTGATCAATGTGACTGAGTTTTTTAATCCAGCGTATTATGGTCCAGAATATCTTATTATTGATACTGTCCAGGTTGTTATTCCTTATACTAGATTTCTACTATACAATTTCGTTCATAAGATGCTCCTTTTTCTCTTACATTTCTGTATATTTGATGGTATCTGCTTCCAGAACTCCCATATATTTATAGCATTTCTGTTCGCCTAGCGCCCTCACCCCCTCTTGGTTGTGCAGTTTCATGCTTTCTGTGGTCTCCAGTTTTCTCCTTTGTATCTCTAGAAGTGAACACTTTTCCATTTCATATTGCATTTGAATATACTGGCTGAAGAGTTTGGTCGTATTTATCAACTTTTACAGTTTTTTGGGAAATAGTTTAAGGTCGTCCATATACATGAGGTTGTGTATTCTTTGTTCTGTGTCTCTAAACTCATCTCTGGCATCACATTTTCTCAATATGTAGTTGAGTGGCATCAAAACTATTATAAATAATAGTAGTGATAAGAACTCTCCTCGATCATGCCTCTCTGTATTTTTATTTCAGTCAGTTGCTGTTCTCCAGCTGTCAGTTTTAGTCTCCATGTTTCCATAATAAGATTAGTAACTTTGTGGGGTATCATGTATATGTTAAGCATTCAATTATCGATGCTTGAGAGATTCTGACGTAAGTTTCTTGTAGTTAATCCATGCCATGACTATGTTTTTTTCTGTGTTTTCCTCTTTTAAGATTATTTGATGATGCGTCTCTCTTTCTCTTTCCAACCTTCTTTTTGTTCCTCAATGAGCAGACCGGAATTGTTTAGGGATTTATACATTAGTTCTCTCAGTTGTACTGTTAGGATTTTCCACATTGTTGGTAAACAGGTTATCGGTCTGTAGTTGTTTGGGATCGTTCCCTTTTTGTATATGCGTTATCCTTCATTTGGTCATCCACTCTGGCTTGTCTGTTTTGTGCATACATCATCTCAGACTTTCATGTAAGGTCGTTAATTTTTCAAACCAGTATGTATGTATTCCATAACGGACTGGTGTTTTCTAGTTTTCAATTTTCTTTAGTATTGTCTTACTACTACTACTACTACTACTACTACTACTACTACTACTACTACTACTACTATTACTACTACTACTACTACTACTACTAATAATAATAATAATCGCCATCGTCATCATCGTCATCATCATAATCATCGTCATCATCGTCGTCATCATCATCATCATGCTAGGTTATCGCACTAGATATTATGGGTTATTAATCGAATACTGGCAATAATAATTGCTGTTTGCTGAATATAATGAACTATTAATTTCAATAACTTTTAAATGCAATTTTGATTATCACAACAGCCGCTTACCATTAATTTATCGCTGATAAGACCATTTGACATGTCTGAGAATTTATTAGAAAGAAGCCTCATCAACGTTCAAGTATTCTCTGCACCCTTCAAATGGAAGTCTAGTTGTTACCGTCCCTCATCGGTAATTCCATACTCATTGAGAGTTATTGACAATTTAATGTGGTAGCAGCCGATGCTGACGCAAACGCATTATGTGTGTATGTGTAATTAGTTTTATTATTATTATTACAATTATTGTTACTATTATTATTATTATTATTATTATTATTATTATTATTATTATTATTATTATTATTACTAGCGGGGTTACCCGGCGTTGCTCGGGGTCATTAAAACATATAATTGAAGAAAAATCGCGTGTGTAACATCTTTATATTAAAACTTCTATTTCCTTCCCTCTCTCTATAGCTGTCTCCTTATCTTTCTACTTTTCTCTTCACTGGTCGCCCAATTTCACCGCTACTTTTTAATTTTGCCTTTTGCGAAAGCTGTTTCTTCCCCACCATTTCATCCTACGTTTCCCAGGGCAAGAGTATGACTTATTTCTATAAAAAGTACCACCTCTGTCTGCGCCTTCTATATAGGTACTTATTTCCGCACCGGTGTTCATACTATATACGTATATATCGCCACCCCGGTGCGCATAGTATATACGTACCTATCGCCGCCCCAGAGCACATAATATATACATACCTATCGCAACCCCGGTGCAGATACTATATAAGTACTTATCGCCGCCTGGCTGCACGATACTATATAAGTACCTATCGCCGCCCCGGTGCGAATGCTAAATACGTACCTATCCCCACCCCGGTGCAATGCTAAATACGTACCTATCGCCGACCCGGTGCGAATGCTAAATACGTACCTATTGCCACCCCGGTGTGCATGCTGTATATGTACCATATCGCTGCCCCAATGACAATTACTAAATATGTACATATCGCCGCCCTGGTGCGAATGCTAAATACGTACTTATCGCCGCCCCAGTGCGAATGCTAAATACGTACCTATCGCCACCGCGGTGCGAATGCTAAATATGTACCTATCACCACCTTGGTGCGAATGCGAAATACGTACCTATCGCCGCCCCGATGCGAATGCTAAATACATACCTCTCGCCGAACCGGTGCGAATGCTGAATACGTACCTAAAAACGGTTTATATCGCGTCTCGATACAATATATAGCTAATTCATTTATGTAAATGCCAAAGTAAAAAGGGGGTATTTCGTGGGGGTAACAATTCTCATGAATAATGCAGTATTAAGTAAGATGAGAAAAAGAGTAAAAGTAAAGAAAGACATTGGTTGGACAATTTTTTGAAGAGCACGGCGTTTTTACAATTATTATAGATGTGGTAGTGCCTTATGGGTCTAGACAGTTCATCTACTAAACGACCCGTGCCCCGTCTAGGTAAAAAATCATAACGACTATTATGCCTCTTTCGTGCCATATCTTGATGAATGACCTTACAATATTGTGACATCATCCACTGTGCACGGTTAACCTACAGCATATGTTTTGATGAACGACGTCATAATTTAGTAATGATATATTCAACTCTGTTGTAATGGGTTATGTCAAAAATATTGACGTACTCCGCTCTGCATGAGGAGAAACAAGATAACAAGCAAGCTATGTAGATCCACATATGCTTAGTAGTATACTAGACTTACAGTAGACGACTCGTGCCCCGGCTAGGTAAATAATCTCTTCCGACCCCCTCTCTCTGTCTCTATCTATCTATCGACCTATCTATCAAACTTTATGAATTTCGTAAACGGTTTGTGATGTCATACACTGTGAACGGTTATCATTATCTGTTCTTTAATTTGTGACGTAAACAAATTTTAAATGGGGACAAAAACAAGATAACAAACTAGATTATTAATAAACAATATCAACAGTATTAATATATATATATATATATATATATATATATATATATATATATATAAATATATATATATATTAGTAGAATACACGTCCAAGGGCGGGCTTTAGAATTCAAAGTTGGAGGTGTTTTAAATTTTAACATTTTTCTTTCTCTCTTGGTAGAATGGTACGGTTTCGTTATCGTAAACAGAAAAATTTACAAAAGTAAATAAATATTGTTCACAGGTGTATAGCATAGGATATATATACTATACTCAATAATAATACACCCAAAAGGTTAGCATTTTACAAAGTAAATACATATTATTGACGCTCGCGTATACAGATGATTTAAAAATGTATATTACTGAATATAACTAAAAACTTGATGCAGAGCAATTTGTGTCTCTATTATATTTTTTGTATCTAACTTTTTAAAAGTTTATTTTTTAGAAAAGCGATGGGTTTACGGTGGTGAATTCCCTAAATTGTAAAGTTTATGAAAAAAATTATGTGTCCATGTTTTTGATCGGATTGTCGTGTATATATGTCCAAATGAATAATGATCGGTGCACAATTATATATATATATATATATATATATATATATATATATATATATATATATATATATATATATATATATATATATATACAGGGTGGGCCAAAATAAGTGTCCTATCTTTAAATTTGAATAACTTGAATTTGAATAACTTCTACAAAATAAAAGTTAAACTCACCAAACTTTATGTGTGTGTAGACTGACCCTTCCGAGATTTTTTGAAATAAACAAAACAAATTTTAGCCGAAAAACACTTCTTAAAACTTACAAAAACTAAAGTATTGTGTTTTACACTGTTTTAAGTTTTTTAAGCAAAAATAATGTTATCTAAATGAGGGTACGTTCCTTAGGGCTAATACGGCTCATGCTTGCTTCGGAAGGGGTCCTTTACTTATTCTAAAAAAATTTTTTTTTTTAAATCAATAAATTAAAAAGTTATATTTTTTTTAAAATAAGACCCTTATTTTTGCCCACCCTATATATATATATAGAAAAATGCACCCCCCGATAAACAAAATCGCATTTACGACCGGCATTAATGCCCTTTCCGTATTTAACAATTAACACCAAGGAAATAAAAAAATAAAAAATCTATACATATGTGAATCAATAAAACATAAATAAATTAACGAATGAAGAAGAAAGAAAAAAAGCTATAAAAATGGAAGCGGAAAAAGACCCATATTAGCTAAAATCAACCTCCTGAAGATGGACGAGACGTCCAAAAGCGCTCGAGATTTGACTCAACAATAACGATGGGTGCTATACAGCACCAACTACTACTACACGATCGTAAAATCGCTGGAAGAGTCAAACGACTAACCAAGAAAATCTCATAAAAGCAGAACTCCGTGGATTTTAATGAAGCCTGTCTAAATAACAATTTGCTGCCAAACTATACGTATATATATATATATATATATATATATAGAGAGAGAGAGAGAGAGGGAGAGGGAGAGAGAGAGAGAGAAATTGAAAAAAAATATCATTTATGTATTCATCAATGTTTTGCTTTATTTCAAGACTTCCTAAGCATAATGTTCTGAAAAAAACCAAAACCCAAATTATAAAATGTTTGAAACAAATAGGTTGTAGCGGGCGTCGTTTTAAAATTTGCGGCCACTTATGAAAACGATTATGAGATACAAATTTGAGGTAGCAGTGGAAAATGCTGATTGGTGTTATAAGTTCATTAAGTAGTGGGAGAGATATTACAATAATTGTGGTAGGAATGGGGTCCAACGTGGATAGCGGCTATAATTAATTTAAATTATGAAAGAGGGGTAAGGAGCATGCTACATCTTTATTGAAACTTTTTAAATTAGCCTTGAGATGAGAAAAACAGGATGATTATGACATTAGTGACGTTTAATAGGACGGTGTAAGAGGTGATGGAAGCGAGTGGGGATGCAGAAGGCGAGAAACAATATCAGGCGTGTTGAAGGGGTTCACATTAAACACCTACACACACACACACACGCACACGTACGCACACGTATATATATATATATATATATATATATATATATATATATATATATATATATATATATATAAAGAGGTGTACTAAAAGCGAACTTTAAAATAAAGAGGTGTACTAAAAGCGAACTTTAAAATAAAGAGGTGTACTTTTAAAGCCGGCTTTCTCAACGGGCTAGCTTTAAATATTTTCGCTACCTCTTTTTCCCACTTTAAAACATTTTCCTTTGTTATCTCTGCCCAGGAAGTATTTTTAATGGCGAATATTTTCCACCTCAATCTTATCTGAGCCTGCCTGCATCCACGAACGTACCTCTTATTGGACTTTTTACCCTTTTGGATTTTCTATTTTCGCTGTACCTGAAGTTGTGGCTTCTTGGAATTTAACTTTGAATCCTCTCTCATTACATCTCGTGCCTTTAACGACCTACCTATCTACATCTTATTCTCTCCGCTGGACTTTTCGACACCGGACTTTTTAGCAATCGGACATTTGCTAGCATTCGGGCAGAGTTTTGCCCTGCGTTTCTTTCCCTACAACTTTTATTTCATTTTTTCAAATTTTAAATCTTGGCCATTGCCAACTTATCTATCCCAGCGACTTCCTCTGATGATAAGATTTTGATCTTTGAAAAGCCTGGCTTAAGGAAAATTTAACTTGAATAAATTGCCTTTTTGCGGAATATACCTTGCTCTGAGCAATTGAATTGAATTTTGATTTGGCTTTTGCTTCTCTAATTCCTTTCCATTCTTCTTCATATATATATATATATATATATATATATATATATATATATATGGAGAGAGAGAAAGAGAGAGAGAGAAAGAGGCATACACACATATACCCATTTAGACATATAACTATATATGCACATATACATACACCAAAACACGCACGTAAAATCGCACCAAATGTGTGGAAAGCTAAAATAAAATAGGGGAAAAGACAAATGTTACTTATGTCATGACGTGCTCGAGTGATTGATTGGAAACAAAGTTGTAAGAATATTAAAAATGTGTGATTTTGTCTATTATTCCAAAATAAATCATGAAGCATAAATGATAAATAATAAAAAATAAATCATAAATCATATATTTATATATATATATATATATATATATATATATATATATATATATATATATATATGTAAATATAGAATAACATATGAAACTAAAAGTATACTTTTAGTAGATAGAACCTATAGTGAAATGGTTTAAGCTCAATATACGAAATAGAGCAATTATAAAGATAGATGACTTCATTTTTGAAAGCTTTTCCATGCTGCCTTCACGAAAACACTTCTTTTCGCTCTAAATCTCCTTTCATTGGACACCTTATCAACGGACAATTACCAACTGGACAAACCCCATATCTTTTTCACACGAATTTTTTCACTCTCCATTACTTAATATTTTTTTAAACGTTGAATGTTGCCTTTTCCACTGCCAACTTATCTATCTATGTAATTCCTCTGATGATAAGATTTTGATGTTTGAAAAGCCTTTGCTTAAGGAAAGAATAATACACATAATTTTATTACCGAGTATATTTTGCATTGAACAATCCACGTTGGATTTAAGGTGTCATTCGTACATGTTTATCCCTCTTCTTTCATCTATCTTTATACATAGATACATATATATATATATATATATATATATATATATATATATAATATACACGTACCTATACATAACTTAACTAATATAGATATATTTACAGATACCTAACTTTATATACACATAAATATATATATATATATATATATATAGTTTTTGATCTAGAGGTCAGAGATATTGCCTGAAATATTGCGAAAAGTTTCATGCGCGTTATAATAGGAAGTAATATCTAAAATAATATCATCATTTTCAATATCATTTGGAGACATTATTTTTTAGCAAGTAAATGTATTAGTTTCTTTGTTCAATTATTCAACTACAATTCTATTTATTTTTTAGCAGAGAAAAATACATATTCTTAGATGTCACGCTTCAATTTGAAATAGGATTTTCATCTCGAAACCCGTAGATTGTATAGACTTATATATATTTTTAGATCGCTGCACTCATCTCTGTGACATGTTCAGTCCATCACGCTTAAGATTGAAATACCATTTTTATACGCGACCACGCATGTTTCTTAAAAATGATGTGCATCAGTCACCAAATCAGTCTGTTGCGCTTAAGTTTAGAATATCATGTTTATCAAAGAACGCATCATGTTTATAAATGGACACACATTTATGTAAGTAGTTAAGAAGATCGTGTTCTCTAATTTTTCAGGTTAAAGATCTAAATAGAATTATCAGATGTTGCATGTTATATCGGGACAGTGCACGGCCCGACGTTTTGGCAGAGTTCGATCTGAAATAGCATTTTCATGGCCTAATGTTCACAATAATACGCTAAACGCATGCAAATACATTTTTGTATATGCCTATCTTGTCCACCAATGTTCATCATAAATGCCCAACAGTCTTTGTTTTTTTCGTCATTTAATAACAGGACACGTAACTATGATGTGCCGTGATTTTAATAGAGATGACCATCCAAAATCCCACAAGGTTAAGAATATTACTTTCTTCATTTCTTCAGATTTAAGTTTAAAATATAATGATTTTATTTTAAAGGTCATGTTCGTACGCTGAAGAGTCCCTGGTGTTGTAAGCTGTAAGTCTGAAAAAGCATTTTAATCGAAAAACGTTCAGACTAAGTAGACGCATATCAAACATATTCGTATTTCTTCTCCTCAATATTTCCGCTTTTAGTCAGAAAAGAAAATGTCTTAATCAATGTGTTTCTTGTATATAAGCTGAAATCGAGTATTTATCACATTCAACTCACTACACGCACAGTTAAGAAAATAACTACTAAAATTTTCGTCTTCCTACTGATAGATACGAGACAAAGAGTTTCTTAGTTAAGTCGCATCTTCGTGTCATTTTTGATTTTAAATATGCGCAGACATATAACAAATGCTTATTTTCAATCAATTCTTACACTATATTTTCGATTATTTGGTTTACTTCCAAATATATGCCCGTTCTCCATTACATGTATATATATATATATATATATATATATATATATATATATATATATATATATATATATATATATTATAATAGTAATATTTATAAACAAATATATACTTACATACCGACGACGTCGTTTAGAGCTTATTTCGAACTTCAATGCAGTGAAATTATAATTACAGACGGCCATGATGCGCGGTTCGCAGAGCCACCTTTGGATATGCACGCTTTCACCGTATTCTCACGGCTATTTTAAATTACCACGTCGTACGGGGAATTTTACGATATATTTATGCCATTACAGCGTATATATATATAGCTTGATTGCCATATATATTTTCATTGCTTACTACCTAGCTCTACTTACGAATCGAGCACTGTTGAAGTAAATACTGAAAACTGACACATAAAAGATTATATCTCCTTATAATATTTTATGTGGATACATGAAGTACTAATATATATATATATATATATATATATATATATAATTATATGTATATATACATATATATATATCCATATATATACACATATATACACATATATATACATATATACATATATATATACATATATATATATACATATATGTACATATATATACACATATATATATATATCCATATATATACATATATATATATATAAATACATATACATATATTTATATATACATATGTATACACATATTTATATATACATATATATATGTTTATATATACAGATATATAGTTATATATATACACATATATATATTCATATATATATATGTATATATTCATACATATATATATACATATATATATATATACATATACATGTATATATACATATATATATACATATATACATATACATGTATATATATGTATATATAATATATATATATATAAATATATATACATATATATACACATATACATATATATACACATATATATAGATATATACATATATATACATATGTATACATATAGATATACATATTGATATACATACATATATATACATATATATATACATATGTATACATATAGATATACATATGGATATACATATATATATATATATATATATATGTATAGAGATAGAAGAAAAAAGAGTGATAAATATGCGGCGATTGTCTAAATTTATTTCAGATTTCAATTGTTCAATGCAAGGTGTAATCAGTAATAAACTAGTGTTTATTTTTCTTTCCTTAAGCCAAGGCTTTTCAAAGATCGAAATCTTATCATCAGAGGAGAAATACATCTACTATTGCTCTATCTCGTATATTGAGCTAATCCTTTTCACAATAGGTTCCATATACTATAAGTTATCACTTTGGTTTATTTTGATCCTATATATATGTATATATATATATATATATATATATATATATATATATATATATATTCGTTCATTTACATCGAACTGATAACACCAAACAAAACAAGATGAGATCTAAAAGAAAAAAAAATGAAAGGTGTTTTTATATATCTTTATTTAATTCTGATGAAGAAGTATATCTTCGAAAATTCAATTGAAAAAAAAAAAAGTTAATAAGACTAAAATGCATTGTATGGCGTTCAAATTGCTTGTTATTTTTAATAACTAATATTTCCATATAAACAATGCTTTCTAACCTAGGACGACAACCATATTATATATATATATATATATATATATATATATATATATATATATGTTATTTTAAAACGAGTTTATTAATGCTGTTTTCCAATATATATAAATCGCATAAAATGCAGGCTAAACTATTCCTTATTTTGAACGTTCATTAACCCCAAACAGGGCATATTGCCACGGAGAAATAAGGTTTATCTGTTATAAGAGTCAAGATTTTAAAAAAAACATGCGAATTAGGGAGTTGTGAAACCACATGTTTGTTCACATTACATTAAAATGTCTACATGTTCGTACAGTCAGGGAAACAAGAAAAAAGAATGGAATTTCCGAAAGCAAGCAGTCTAAGGAAAGAAGCTATCGAAATAGAAGTTAGTGTGGTACATGTTTAACACTAGTGTTTAGGGACAGGGTTTTGTTACTAGGGTTGATCGAGGGTATTTACGTTCAGGAAGTACAAGTGCAGTAATTTCGTCAGAGCAGGTTCCTTTTGGGTACTTGTAAAACACACGCATAAAAGTGCAACACTGTGGCGATGGGACAGAGTCTGAAGCCTTGTAGACAGTGCGGAACTCTAACGTTAGAAACTGTTTTTGCCCCCTGTCGAAAAGGGATAGACTAGTTGTTGCTGCAGCAGACAAGATGTGGCAACTATACTTCATGCCTTAGGATGGAGTCATGGTTGAAAGACTTCCATTTTAATTGTTCTAATTAGTTGTTATATTTCAAGAATCTCACAAACTGGCGCATGATGCCGCTTTGGCTTGTAATCTACGTATCATGAATACTTTGGTATTATATTCACACTGGGAGGTGACGGTGGTTAAGTGGATACCGACACGGACTGAAGACCTGGGTGTGCCAAGTTCGAATCCAGTCGGTTCCACAGTACAACTGTAACCTAGGGATGTTGGCAACCTTCTCGTGGTCCTTCCCGTAAGTACTCGATGTCTTTCCAGAAATATTTCTTACTAGAAAAACATTGGGGAAACTAATGCCAACACCAGAATTATCTGATTCACACGAAAGAAGAAGAAGATATTCACACTTTGTTATGCGATTTATACATCATATTGCAATAGACACGGTACAAAAGCATGGCAAACACATCTACTTTGTTGCGATAGAATTTCTTAATACAGAGCCTGGAATCGTAACCTAACACAAACACGTTACCTTAACTCGTAACCTCTAACTCTGAAAGTAACGTTTAAATGAGATACCGTGCGACATTTCAGCGAATTATTCAACGAGAATCGCTGAAATATCCGATATCTATTTCTACGAATAGACAGCTTACGCTCAATTAAATCACCTGAATTCTCGTCAATTTTCTGTAAATAATAAGTAAGGGGCCTTCTTTGAAGGGGATTAGAGTCCCAACCCCGTCACGTATTTTAAAAAAAAATGTCTGGCCTAAGGTCGGATACTTTTTAGACATACTTTGTATATGTAGAGATATATACGACTATATCGACAGTGTTGAAAATACTGTAATGAAATATGTTACAATAGATAAGTGTATGAAGGAAGATAAAAATATAACAGACGTAATCGGACTAAATATTATGTTGTCTCGATAGATAACTGTTCCCCATTCGTTTCGCAATTTCTTTATGGGAATATCAATATATTTCACAGGATATACAATTTTGGTCGAACGTGTTCCATGTCACTCTGGCGTCATTGGGGGAATGCGTCCGTTTATAAGCCGTTATATTTCGCTAGAGCTAACAATATGTGATAGCATTTTTGGCATTCATTGTTTTCGCACCACTTCAATTTCACAGACGCATGAAACGCATTTAATGTCTCTCTCTCTCTCTCTCTCTCTCTCTCTCTCTCTCTCTCTCTCTCTCTCTGTAGAGAAATAATTGTGAAGAAATTTGCGTCCGCTGAGGTTCAATGGGCCAAACTTTACTCGAGAGAGGCGTAATTAATGTGATTTATGAAGCGGTTCGAATGCAGATCAATGCTATCTTTCGGAAATGTGCGCTAGTGAACTATGGAAACTAGCAAACATAGTTATATGAAGTTTGTGAAATGCGTTCTCATAAAATATCTACACAAAGCTGCAACTTTTCTGCAGTAATATAAAAGAGTGTAAATGACAAAAAAAAACAAAATACCGAAACATTCGGTTTATAAGTGAAGATTTTTAATATTTGCCTATTATTCACTCATTGGCCCGAATTTTATAAGTATATTTGCATCAAATGTGCCATTTTTTTAGATATTGAATGTGTGCGATGAATTCGTTAACACTAAAAAGGTAAAGGTCGCATAGCCTGGACGCGCACGAGTGTCGTTGCCGACATCGCACACTGCCCATGACCGTAGCGGCGGTGATTTGTTAAGAATCACCGTGTCTAGGGCACTGCCTATGGAAGGCAAAGCCTATCCCTCTCCTTCCGCTGCCTTGAACCTTCCCTGAGTTTTAGTCAGGTACCCATTTACTGCTGGGTGAACAGAGGGAGTTTTCATTATAAAAAAATATATTTGTTTATACGTAAAAAAATAACCACTGAAAGACACCTGAACTAGTTGTCCATATTACACTATTTATGAAATTATTTAGCATACTGATATGTCATAGTGTATAATAATTAAAGTGTTAGTTTTATCATTATAATGAAAAATACTCCTACTGCACGTATTACTACTTCTACTACTGCTACTGATTCTACTGCTACTAATAAGGAAATACGAAGAAGAGGGAAACATATGAGATTGTTTGTGATTAATACACCTCATAAATACAGAACATCAACGAAAGAAGCTTATGTAGAATTTACAAACATAAATATTAAGTAGCATATCGCATCATAAATCAAGCGATTACGTATAGAATCAGAACGGTTGATAAAAACATATACTTCGAGATAGAGGGTAAAAATGATAGATGGTTAGCATTTGTGTGAACACAATATATCAGAAAGTGTCTCAGAGAAACATTTTTTTCATTTAATCAGCGTTAGCATGATATATATATATATATATAATTATTTAATAATAAATATTTTATTATTATCTACATACGTATACGTTTCATCTGAATGCTCAAACCAATAAGTCTAATTCTAACCGTTACATGAAGTGATGGGAAATTGCCCGTATCTATGCCAAACAGGTGGGCAACCCCAGTCAGCTGTCATAGCAGTGTTCAAATGAAAGGAACTTGCACTCATAGCCTAGATTAGACCGCTTGTATTATTTCTAATTAAAGCGCTTGGATGAAAGTAATAATAAAATGTTATTATTATCTATATCATATAAGTGTATTCTTGCGGTATCATCAGTGTAGAAAACAACTGTTAAAACCGGTCGCACGATTCGAACCTCGGAACCAATCACATTTATCTCCAATCTCAAAACGGTCTAACTAATGACGCTAATTCCAACCGTTACACGACGTGATTAAAAATAAATCCTATTTATTCCTATCAGGCGGGCAACCATATTCAGACATCAATAGGTTATATACAAATGTATGTGTGCATATATTGACCTAAAAGAATTATATAAAATATTTACTACAAAAAATCAACGAAGGAATCAAGGATAGAAATAAAACTGCATTCGTGTAATCATTCAATGCTATATAGCTCTATATTTTCTTGCGTTTTTTTTAAGTATACTTGAAACCTATGTATAGCTAGATAGATGGATTGATAAATATGACTGGTGATACCAGATCAGGCTGCCCTGTGGCTCCCTGAGACGAAATTCACCTACATTGACGTTTTTTTTTTTTTTTTTGTTTTTTTGTAAAACTTAATTATGTTCTACAAAACCAAAAACAAAAACAACAGCCCCTCTCCCTTTCTCCCTCCCCTTTTTTATTTTATTTTTAGAACTTGAAGCATAAATCTTTTACTATAATGACCAGATTCGGCATTAAATAACCCAAAAAGGGTTGATATGCCGTAAAACAAAACTACCAAACCAAAAACGATGATTAAACATTTGAAGATATAAAGAACTTGAAGCATAACAACTTTTACTATAATGACCAGATTCGGCATTAAATAACCCAAAAAGGGTTGATATGCCGTAAAACAAAACTACCAAACCAAACCTGATAAATATGATACGGTGAATGACTTTTTAGAAACTAATTTAAAATAAAACAGATACATAGAAAGAAGAAACAACGAAATATAAAAAAGTTCTCAAAATATACACGTACGAGTTAACTTTATTTTCAAAGAATGAGTATTCTCCTTTTCACTACCTCTCTCTATCAATCTATCTAACCATACGCCTGTGTGTGCGCGCATATATGTGCGCGTGTGTGTTTCTGTGTGAGGGGAGGTGGATCACTGATGTACAAGATTCAGAACATACCGGACACACACACACGTGCGCCCGCGCACACACCTACACACACAACCACACACACGCGGGCACATCAGCCAATTTGGAGACAGGGAATTCAAAATAATAAATTTCAAAATAAAATCTAAGCACTCCAAGAAATGGAGATGCCCGATAAAATAAAGGTCAGAATAACACGTATTGAATAAACACACACGACTTTGATAAAGAGAAGCAGGAACAAATGAAAAAATAAAAAATGAAAAAATAAAAGATATAAAAATATCAAAACACGTACACACACACCTGCAAACCAACACATGCGCAAAAACGCCAAACAATAACATCTTTCTTCAAATTAAATAACACTCTTTCAGATCGAAAGACAGTTGTTCAAATGGATTTACATATCTAATGAGAGCGGACCACCGTTTGAAACGCGTTATATAAAATTATATAATGATAAAATAACAAAATAATAAATAAATGTTGAAAAAAACTTTTTACAAATATTGGTAGCCTTAGTCCTTTACATATATACTTTTCTCTCGTTGGAACTGCACTAATACTGCACTACCCTCTTTATATATATATATATATATATATATATATATATATATATATATATATATATATATACATATATATATATATACATATATATATATATATATATATATATATATACATATATATATACATATATATATATATATACATACATATATATATATACATATATATATATACATTTATATATATATATATATATATATATATATATATATGTATATAAAACTATTTGTGCCGACGCTCTCTATGAAGGTTGCCTATCATAGAATTGATACTTATATGCACTAAATCAGTCGAGTTCAGCTTCGAGAATATAAAGTATAGTTAGGTCGACGGGGTCTTAATGGGTAGTACATTAGCCCCTACTTTAGCTGATATCTTCGTCGGATATTACGAATCCGTTTTATTTAGGTCTGTAAAGATGCCTACTACTAATGTTAGATATGTGGATGACACTTTTGCGATGTTTTCTTCGCAGAGTGAAGCACTGGCATTCTTTCATAAGTTAAATTATATTCATGAGGCTCTAAAGTTTACGATGGAAGGTGAGAAGGATAATTGTCTTCCCTACTTGGGTGTTCTTGTTGAACGTTCAAGGGGGGGGGGCTTTCTCACTTCCATCTACAGGAAGCCTACTTTTACTGACCTGTATGTAAACTGGTCTTCATTTGTGCCTAAGTCTAGAAAGGTAGGCTTAATTTACACATAGAGCCCTGATGATTTGTTCTCCAAGTAGATTAGAGAGTGAACCTAATAGGATCAGGGATATATTCATTGATAATGGTTATCCTGAGGACCTTATCAATGATTGCATTAATAAAAAGGTTGCTGACTTTAAATCCCCTAAAATATTTGGGCCTGTAAAATGCCCCATTTATTTGAAATTACCTTGGATAGAGAGGGAATAGTAATAAACTAGGTAAACAGATTGTTGATAGCATTAGTAATTGGTTCTACTCTGTTTCCTTACGATTAGTTTATGCTACTAGACCTTCTTTTCCTTCCTTTCGTAAGGATAGTGTGCCCTATATACATTATAGTAATATTGTATACCAATTTAAATGCCAATTTAGATGCTGGCTATATAGGGCGCAATTCCTTGCATTTGAAGACCCGCATAAACTAGCACGTTTCATCAAAAATACGTCAGGGAATGGTAGGATCCTTGTGTTACCCCTCCTCTAATTCTTTGGACTCTGCTATTGGCCAGCATTTCGTTGAAACCCAAGTTGTGCCAGTAGCTATTAAATAGACCGTTTTGAGGTCTTGCATAGAGCAGATCCAAAGAACCATTTGGAAATATTGGAATCTGTCTCTATCGCTACGCGCAAACCTTGCTTGTGCCGGCAGAAGGAATTTGTCAGATCGTTAAATCTCTTTGGGGAAATTTGGCCCCCTCCCTTTTCTCCCCTAACGTAGTACCTTTTAATCGGTGTTTTTTTAACGAAATCATTAAATTCACTTATTTTAATCGCTGCATCGTTAATTTTGGCACATTTAATTCCGCGTTTGCTCTTTCTTTCGACGATATTATTGATTAAAAACTATCGATTTTCTACTGACGAGATGATAGGGCCTTTGAGAAATTTCCGCGCATCCTTTTTAAATGCATTTATAAGTTTTGTACCTCAAAACATTTATTTATGTATATATATATATATATATATATATATATATATATATATATATATATATATATATATATATGTGTGTGCGTGTGTGTGTGTGAGTGTGTGTGTATTGAGTACGAGACAAATCGACAAATCGATCAATGGGAATAATAGAAAATAGTTAAAATATTTCTATTAGAAAACCAATTCAATTTGAAAGTTGATGAAACAGAATGAGCGAATCTCGTGTCGTCGATATACAATTGATCGGGTACAAAATACTTAATCGATGTTCGTTCGATTTTTACATTAACTTCAAATATGTACGGAACGATGATACATAATTAAGAATCGCATATTACTTAATGCATATTTAAAAAGATAACATGTAAAAAAAAATAAGACTGTAAAGAAAGATGCTTTCTTAATCAAACTGTATGAAAATTTCTGAAGAAAATATTAAATTTGTGGCGAAGATTTTTATATGAATTCTTATTGGAGGCTGGCATTTTATAATGCAACACTTCCTTGGCATATCGCTCATATAATGATATGTTTGAATCATCTCTGTGTTTAATTCTCTTCAATTTGATGCCAACACTTTAACAGAACATTTATATCATTTATATCAATCCACAGATCAAATAATGTTTAAATATATCAAATGAGAGTCTCCGGAAAAATGCTCTCTAAATGTCCTTTATTACCAGTAGTCATGAATTCTATCTAAAAATGTTCTTATCTATTGTAGTTCTTAATTTGATATGACAAGGTTGCTACATTTGGTCTTTTAAATCTGCCTCAACAATGTAATTCTCGATAGAAAGTTTAAGGAAAAATGTTCCTAATAGTTTGCCATGTCATTGTTTTGAAAATTTAAATAAAAATATCTCATTGCTCTCTCTAGTAATGTAAATGAACCTATATTTATTGTAAATTAAATCACTTTTATTTATTATTATTATTTATTTAACTACACTTTGTACAGTTTTAAATCTCAATATTGCATCCGATTCCCATGTCTAGAACCTGAAACCTTGACCTCGGTGTTATAATGTATGTTGCGTATGCTAAATACTGACTAGTAAAACTGTTACTTCATAATTATGAACATGAATCAAATGCGATTACTAGTATTCTGTATTCTGTATTCTGCATTTGTAATAAAGCAGTAGAATTAGATGGCAAGCATTACTTAATATTGTGTCACGGGTTTCCCAAGAAATGCACCATGCGACAGTTGGTGTAAAGAAATTGTAATGTGATTGATTAGACTCGTAGCTGTTAAAGGTTGTGTGCGTCTTTATGCAGTTACTAGCGACACATTTAAGGCTTTATTCAAAGCTGATGAACACACAAATGCCACACACAAATTGGAGTCTTGTTTTATTAGTATTTTAAGTATCTTCCTTTAACGTCGTTCATTGTCGGGTTTCTCAAATCTTCCCGTTTTAACTTATCCCCCCGCGCCATAATTAATAAATGAAAGTGAACTCTCTCTCTCTCTATCTCTCTCTCTCTCTCTCTCTCTCTCTCTCTCTCTCTCTGTGTGTGACACCGAAATCGAGAATACTTGGAGTAATAATAACTGTATACATTTAAAACCAATATAACATTAAAAAATATTGATAATTTTACGAAATAATATTCTCAAATTTAATTATTGTTACAAAAGGGATAATTAAGCAAATAAAAAGTTTGTACTTTGCGCATATGATTAAAAAAGGTCAACGCTTGAGGTTTCATAATTTTAAGTTACTGCAAGTTAAACAAAGTTTAAAGAAAGATAATGGAGAAATCTTTTTTCTCGTAAATAATGCGACACACTTTTCTGATTTAATGTTGAAATAGAATTGTGCAATTTGTTTTTTTACCGAGACGCCCATGGAGACATAATTAAATAAACATATTTCCATTTCTGTCTATTCTTTATAGGAATTTGAAATAATCGAATGTGATCATTATTTACCTATAACGACAGACAATGTAAAACAATTTGATGGCCTACATGTTCTATATACTAATAGAAAAAGATGCGATATTACTTTCTGTTTTGTATACCTGAAATATATCTATTTACACAAATCTATATTATAATTTATCACACTTTTCTGATAGTCTATAAAACAACTTAACACAATCGCATTACATTTTATCATACATTTTCATTAAAATATCAGTGAAATTATAGCGGTAATCTTTTTAATATTACAACCTCTCACAAATTCTGTTACTACTAGTCTTCAAACGGATAAACATGTATAGGCTCCAGAACGATAAAGCAGAATTGCACCACATTTTTGAAAGATAAAAGAAACCTTGCCCTACATGGTGAGCAATTGAGTGCCACATTTATACTAAAACTAACTGAGAATTCCACCAAATGTTGCATATAGTATCGGTGATATAAACAGCATGTCTATTTCTACTTGTTGTTTCACGAACGAAGAGTAAGACACAAGGTGGGTTTAGATGTGGTTGAAATGCAGCTCCTAAATACAATGAACTCTTAGTTAGGATAGAGAATGCCTCAGTCTAGAAGGAACCGTCTCTCAATGAACAAGGGAGACCATACACTAACACATAACTCTCAGACTAAATGAAGTAGGCGATAGGTTTATCTGCCTGTCTACCCGTTAGTCACTTATAGGCTGGAATACTACTGGACATAATGGCATCAAATTCGACATGAAAAAACAAAACAAATAAACAAAGACACAAACAGCAGAAAGCACTCACAATGGGTCCCCCAGCGCAAATGGGATATATATATATATATATATATATGTGTGTGTGTATATATATATATATGTGTATATATATATATGTATATATATATATGTGTATATACATATATATACATATATATGTATATATATATGTATATACATATATATGTATATATATGTATATATATATATATATATATGTATATATTTGTATATATATATATATATATATATATATATATATATATATATATATATATATATATTGTTTGGTTTTACCCAAAAATGAACCACTGTATAGTGTAGCTTTTTTCAAGACACTTTAATCCAAGAACTTTTGACTCTTTGTTAATTGTTCTGATGATTTTGTAATGTTGCAGAGACGATATTAACATAACATTGTTGTTTGGTAAAAAAAAAAAATGAAACGGACCGTAAAAAATATATCTCACAGAAATATTATGTATTTTGGAAATGTTAAAAAATAAAAATAAAAATAATAAAATAACAAACATTGTTATTGGAATATAACTTATTTCAAACGCTGGAATGTAATCATGACGGCGTTTTTCGTCAAATATATAATCATCAGTACTTAAATTATTAAGTCTTGTGCCGCTGATAATGTAATGTATTTTCATTGACGTATGAAAAATGTTCTAGAATGTATTAGTTGTGCGACACTAATCAAAATGACTCACAGCTAAAACCTAATGAAGAGGATATCAGTGGGCGTTTGTCCTGATCATCACAGCGAACTGAACATAAACGTTTGCAAATATTTAATTTTACTAAAATGTTGCAAAAAAAACTAAGACACTTGGGCAGAGGTTCGTTCAGATATGTCATGGATAACATTTTCTATCCGCAAAGAATATGGACAAGATTATACGGCGACTGATTGACGATAACCCCACAATTGTGTCTGCTTATAATTCATTACCTTGCGAGAAATATCTACATTTACATTGTTTAGATATCTGAAAATATATCTTTTTTTATGGTAGTTCTTGTTCGACCGTTTCTATTTCTTCTTATTATTCTACTTATTTTCTGATTCGTATTTTTCTTCATACTACATAACTCAATAATGCGGAATATGTATATTGCCCATGATGACAATGCACTGCTTATTTTATCTCGGACATCATATATGGTACTATTTTTTACTTTAAAATATATAATGTATAAGCATATCAATCGACCCATTTGCCGTAAACATGAGGTTGCATATCACCATATTACCCCATTACTAGTCTAACATTCTTATTGAGCAGGGTTTTTTAACAATACATGCATTTCCTTCCATATCTTTTAAAAGGAACTCCTAACTCTGATTTTATATACTTGCTATATCTAGTCACATGACTGAAGTCAACCAATGAATCATATTTATTTATGCATTAATATAGTTGAGGCAAGGCCGGCCACTTGGCAATCATTTCACCCGAACATCAAATACGTATGACCACTAATATTATAGATAATATTGATTTACCATCGGTTCGGCCATAACATACATTTTTTCCGTGCGCAAGAGTCATCATATTGCCAAAATAAGCGAGCTGCACCGACAAAATATGTAGATCTGTCTTTGGAGCCATGCCCCCCCCCCCTCAAAGAGGTTTCCGTTTCCATTCATAAATTCTCACCTCTGTAGACCTTATAGATATTTTGTTGACAGGGCTACACAAGACCAAGCGTCCAGCAACATTGTATTCTATATGGTTTGACTTCATAACGAGAGTTTTTATCAAAATCTTCAGCAGATTTCTCTAATGTGTTTCTATGAAAAATAACACTTCACTCAATGATTCCCGGTCCTTACGAACTAAAACACAAATTTTAGGTAAAATTCGACTTCATACCTGAACGTAGTTTTCTTCTAGGCTGATGAATTGATTCAAACGCATGTGTCGACCCAGTTACGATATCATTTCTTAATTTGCGCCAACTCTATTTTCACTGGAGGATTCGAGATATTTAAGCAGCCAGTTGTTCCCAAGGGCAACATCTGGAAAATAGAGTGAATTATTTTCATTGGTGATGTTATATAATCACTTACCTTCGCGGGTATAGCTTTTCGCTTGACAATAGTGTGACAACGCTGTGATCGCCGCCGTCACACCTATCTGATGTAATCTGTTCGTCGCCGCTGCTGTCATCACTATCATTGCTGTTATACCAAAAGTACGCGAACCCCGCGGATTGGTTTCGACCGTTTATTTCGACATAAAACATTTGACAGGATTTATGTGTTGGGTAAGGAAGGGAGAGACAATCCAGAGTGAATTTGATAAAGATACTATATAACTTCAACAACCTCTGTTCATTGTTTCGGTGTCAGCAGGGCGACCATTATTTGCGTCCGACTCTGCTGGTGACAAGAACAAGACGGTCGACAAAACCTCCCACCATCATGACGTTACTTCCTACTTCCATTCTGGCTCCCACCCTCTTTCGGTGCATTGTCTCGATTTTTACTTTTTCGTGCGTGCCCGTATATTTCGATTTATTCTTTCAAATGAACTTATAACGCAATATAATATTCGCTTGTTTATCGTTCTACATTTCACAAGGTCATCGATTAACAACATTCGTTGCGCATTATAAAATACGAAAGTAAAACACCTTCCTCATGATTTTTTTTGTACTTGGTTTCTTTGGACGATTTAACCCGTTGTTTAGTTAAATTACTGTACATTTCACCCTCGAGTGGAGTAGGTGATCCGTGTTTCTTCCATTGTCATATATTGACGGAAACGTCACTTTTTTGTTGTGTTGAATCAGTTGCAAACACCGCTCAGAATCTTTGACAGGTTGTTGTTTTTGATCGATTCTGAGTAAACGCGGAAACCACTTTGAACTAAACTTACTCAGGTTCATGAAAAATGCTGGATATACTGTATTCTGCTTTCTCAAACTCTTTTACTATCGCACGCATATTAAATTTACGATCGGCCAAAACGAGTGTGTTGGATTGCTTGCTTTTTTCCGGGACAACTGTCGAATTTCAGCTATCTACCTGTTCAGCATGATTTTTTGTACCACTGAGTTTGAAGTAAGTATACAAAATATTAACCGCTATATCTGACGAAGTAGATTCCAACTGAAACATATCACGCAATTACTTTGCTTTAACTGATTTTTTTAATTATAAAACAATTATTTATCATAGCACGGAATTCATATTTGTATTGTTCTGAAAATATATAACTATCTTAACTTTAATGATGCTAATTTGTAAAATAATTATTCAATTGGCCTCATCTTTTTACACATGTCATTTGAAATTTCATGCTTGTTAATATTAATATAGATGTTCCATTAGTTACGTTATTTATATTTCATGCAAAGGATTTATTTAATGATATTCAATTTTTTCTAAGATAAAATAAATTAGAAATATACAATAGTAAATAACGAAATTAGCTCGTAATAATTTCAAGTACTCGAAAGTAATGAGCTACGTGTTCAAGTAGATGTATTATTTTCGTATTTACTCTCAAAAATATATTCTAAATCTTCGTTTTCATCGAACTTCTTAGGAGATGTCTATTGACACATACGTTTGTAATTTCTCTGTGTTGAACTGGTATCTCTTCTCTCTCTCTCTCTATCTCTCTCTCTATGTATATATATATATATAATTAAATAATCGTATATTTATTTATTTATAGGCAAGCTTTTCTGTCGTTTCAAGGCTCATCAGAATATTTTGAAACAACTGGCCTACATACAAACGGCTTCGAACTTACAACTCTGAGGCGTGTGAATACTGTTTTAATAATTTAACTAGTACCAGTAATATCAACTGATGTGTTCAACAAAAAGAAGGAAACTCTAGCGTTACTGCCACATCGTTTTAATTATGTTATACCTATCAAACTTCCCAACAAGCGTGCTTTGTCTTTTGAAGACTCATTAGTATAAATTAAACAACTGGGTTACCTACCAACAGATTCAAACTAACAACAATATGTTTTGTAACCCTACGTCGTAAGCCGCTCTGGTCAACAGGTAAGTTGCACGATTAGGACGTGTACACGAGGTTTTAATGAAAAAAACACTCCGGTAATTACATCTCAAGTGCTCACCAAATGGGAAGGATCTATAATGTTACTGCCAGGGGATATCATTATTTTTCACAATCAAAGTGTTTGACAAGCTTGTTTTGCCTATTTAAAAGTTATCAGTGTAGACTGAAATAACTGGTCTACCTACCTACTTACCTACCTATATATATATATATATATATATATATATATGTATATATATATATAAGTGTTTTAAGATTTTTATTTTTTTTTAAATATATATATATATATATATATATATATATGTGTGTGTGTGTGTGTGTGTGTGGGTGTGTGTGTACATATATACATATATGTACATATATATATATATATGTACATATATATATATATATCTGTACATATATATGCACACATATATATATATGCATCTATATATATATATATATATGTGTACATATATATATATACGTACATATATTTATATGTACATATATATGTACATATATGTACATATATATGTATATATGTACATATATATGTACATATATATGTACATATATGTACCTATATATATACATATATATACATATATATATGTAGATATATATATACATATACATATATATGTACATATATATGTACATATATACATATATGTACATATATATATACATCTATATATATATATATACATCTCTCTCTATATATATACATCTATATATGTATATATAGTTGAATGGAGAAATAATATAAATCAATGTTTATCTTAAACTTATATTCTATTCTGGGAAAGTCAATACTCAACATACAAGATAAGACAGTAATATCATGAATTAGTTATGAGAATAAAAATTAAGTAAAGTACAATATTTATTATTATATTGCCATGCCATCTAACTAATAACGGAGTTTAGACTCTTCGAGGTACCATAAATGCTGGTAGCAACTGTTGAATTAACCCCAATCTATACTGGCAGTCAAGACTGACGTACACCCACTTTTGCTTGTCTGTTGTATCATATTTTCTTCAATATACTTGTTTTCTTTAAACCCCGAGTGCGTGTTGTCATTCCGGTCTGTACACAGTGCCATAACAACTGGCAACGAAGTATTCGCGACATACACGGGACCCAAAACGAACTCGCGAAAACCCTCAAATAGAAATTCACAACGACTGCCGACGAAGTATTCGAATTAACACGGAACATCACAACAAACTCGCGAAAACCCTTAAATAATACCTCACAGCAACTGGCGACTAGGTATTCAAACTTACACTGAAGACACCAACATTAATGATTTTTCTTGAGAACCTTTAAAAGGACCCCACAACAACCGGCGACGTAAGATTTCGGAATTACACCACCGCAACGACTGACGACGTGGTTACAGTAAGGGATCCTTTAGAACCTAATAACAAACGCCACAACTTGCAACAAAGTATATTAAGGTTCTTTTTTGGAAGAACCTTAAAAATGATAAACGTGGAGAAAATCAACGGCACAATCAGCAGACAATGCTCTAGTTCAAAAACTGACTTTACACACGTAAAATACCAACTTATTCACTGTTGTAAAGTCTTTACAAAAGAATACATATTTTTTTCTTTTTTGTCCAACAGAGAAAAGTCATATTTCCTAAAGAAAAATAATTACATCACTATATTTTTTCTGTTAACTAATGTGCCGATCGCACATTCTACGATTACGATTATAAAAATATAAAAAATATAAAAATATAAAAAATTATTTTAAGCAAAGGGAACATGTTTAAATAAGTACACCAAACAGATCATACATGTTTAGTAAATGTTGCGTCTTCAAAAAGTCGAAATAATAAAATGTTACGGTTTCAAAAATGGAGAGATTAAAGTCCGAGGTTAATGTTCATTGGCAAATAAGTTCCTTACCAGAAGAAATGCAAGTGGATCAATCTTGAGAAAATTGGTAAAAAATCAAGAAATAAAATATTTTTACTTGGAAAAATAAAGAAATGTGACAGTTTCTGCGAATCTGGGTGTTACATGTTAAAGTATTTTTAACTACTCGTTATTTTTGTATGAAGTTGCTATATGGATTTCAAAATGTTCAAAAAGTGTTATGTATCTTCTGGATTAATAATAATTTATCAATTTGTTATTTTAATTTTTTTCGTGGTAAATTATTCCATCGTGATTTGGCTTTGCACTTGCAGTTGATTCAGGCTAGCTCAGATAAATTGTATATCTAGGTGATGGTTTGAAATGTCATTCCAATTTTAGAAGCAATATTTTTGGTGGGGGCTCGTGGAATTTAGTCTCTATTTTACGAATGAATTCATTTTGGCTTGACTCTTGTTTTAGAATACTTGTTCTGAAACATTTTCTCACTTTCTTTCTCTTGTTTTTTTATAATATGTTTTTATTACTATTAAATAAAATATGGATGATCAGCTACATTGAACTACAGACTATATATTTCTCTAGACTTTGCTGGGGAACGCGAGAAAGAAAATTATTAATTAAAAAAACAAATAAATAAAATATTTTCTTTTGTGAGACGAGGAAAAATAACAGGTATTTGCTGGAATATGAAAATAAAGAAATTGAAACAATAAATGAAAATTATGGTTTTGGATTGATGTTTCCTATGCCCATTTGAATGCAACTATAAATTATATATGCTCTGAAGCGTGTAATACAACCTCATTAAGCTTGTAATTTGAACAACTTTCGGATATTATATAGAGTATATACTTAAATATACTTTTTATAAAACACTCTTTCACTCCCACATACACACACATATATACATATATGTATATATATATATATATATATATATATATATAATACCTATTTGTTATTGTTTATTATCTATGTACATATACGTTTCGTCCATAAATAATCGGGACTCATCAGCATAGAGATATGACTATTCACTACCGACTATTCACTACATGAGATTCGAAACCCCGGCTTACGAGCATTTTACAACTCAAATCTGACGCCTCAACCACACGGCCAATTTTAAATAGCGAATAAAATGTGATAATGTTAACACTTTATCGGCTGCTTAACGTCAGAGCGTTCTACTCTTTTTAAAGGAAGGACGATGCATTTAAAGTTTGTGACGGCATGCTGTGTTAATACTACACATACAGTGCTCTATTTTTTCGAGGAGCGGCAAACAATAATAAATATTTGTTGTTGTTTATTATCTATGTACCTATACGGTTCGTCCTTAAATAATCAGGACTCATCAGCATAGGGATATGACTATTCACTACCGGTCATGCGATTCGAAACCCCGGATTACGAGTATTTTACAACTCAAATCCGATTTATTGCAAAAATTATACATATACATATACACATACACATACACATACACATACACATATAGATATAGATATATAGATATATATATATATATGTATATATATATATTATTTGTGCAATAAATCTAGAAGCGCGAATAACACTATTTATCCTCTTCTGAACCTTGCATTGTTTCTGATCGCTTTAGACTACATTTTACCATTGCTAACAAGTAATAGCGGTTCAATGAATGTTCGGTTTTGGAGGTGCGCAACACTGGCTTCAAGATAATTCTCTACACAGGCACCTTACAATGGATACAAATTGTCACTGAAGACTGTACGGATTGCAATATGATGAACAAAAAACATTCTTACGAACTAAATATTTATTTAATAAGTTTCGTTAAAGTATGTTTTAATCATGAGAAATATATTAGAAATATAATGAGATATAGAACTTCAAATAAGAAGAAACCGCTAAAAGTTTCAAACTTTTAATTGAAATATTTTACGCGTTTCTCATGTATAGCAAATTTAACAAATCACTAAGCCACATTGTTTATGTTTAGCCTTATTTTCGCTCACCAACTCTCCTGTTATTGCAGACTCTCTCTTTCTTTCCGTCCGTTTGATTATCTCTTCTACTCCATTTCTCCCTTTCTCATGTCTCCGTCTCTCTGTGTTAATCTCTCTGCCCCTTTCTCTCTCTTATCATCGCTTTCCCTTCTCTAACTCCCGCATTACGTATCATGATATACAACTAATAAATTTTCTGCGCACACATTTACTTTTCAGTTAATTTATTCGAATATATATATATATATATAATATATTATATATATATATATATATATATATATATATATATATAAGTCAGTTCATATTATATAATATATAATATATATGCATATAATATATATAATATATATATATAATGTATATATAACCATTGTTTTATTTTATTATTTTTATTTTTTCACATTTCCAAAAAACATAACATTTCTGTAAGATATATATTTTACGGTCCGTTTCATTTGTCTTGTGCCAAACAACATTTGTATGTCAATATCTGCTCTGCAACACTACAACATCATCAGAAAACATTCACAAAAGTTAAAAAGTATAATATATATACATATAGTATATACATATAATATATATATATAATATATATATATATATAATATATATATATAATATATATAATTAATATATATATATAATATATATACTCAATATATATATATATATAATATATATAATATATATATAATATATATAATATATATATAATATATATAATATATATATAATATATATAATTAATATATATATAATATATAATATATATATGATATATAATAATATATATAATTAATATATATATAATATATAATATATATGCATATAATATATATAATATATATATATAATGTATATATCATATATAAATATATGTATATATATAATTAATATATATAATATATATATATATATATAATTAATATATATAATATATATAATATATATATATAATATATAATGAATATATATATATAATATATATAATATATATATATATATAGAGAGAGAGAGAGGGAGAGAGAGAGAAAGAGAGAGACTACTACATATAAGATTTTAATCAAGATCTACAGGTTTTAAAATCGGGATAATCTTTACTTTGTATAAAATAGTGCTAATGATAAAAAATTCATGTATTTGATAAAAGGTTTTATTTATACAAACATTTGGCTACATATAAATACCCGTTTCAACTGGAGCTCTTTATCCTCAGACTGAAAAACTAAATGTCTGCTCGTTATATTTTCATATAGAATGTATCAGAGCGTCAATTTATTAGAGTCACATTATTGAATTCAAATTATCAAACAGTAAAATTTGAAATAAACAAACCCCGGCTGATTATGGCTTCTTAATTTAAGATATTTTGACTTCTAAATAGGTTAGCCAGTAGTTGCTAGCATTGTTACATGTTATGCGGATGAGGGAAATACGGGTTTGTCTAGTAAAATGAAATCACATATGGAAACGACACAAGATTATTTCTACATATATGCATCCACGTAATATAGCCACACAATTTGTACGTCGGGAAAAGTAGAGTTTTCTTTAAGGAATATATGTGTTATGATTTGGAAATAAAATGTCGTACTGATGAAAAGTCAACATTAACTTAGCTAATAAAGTAGTAAAACTTGGATAATAAAATAATAAAATTAATATAACAAATTGATAAAGGATAGTAGGATTAATATAATAAGTTAATAAAGCATAATATTAACAACACCAATAACTAAAATAATGATAATAAACCACTAGTTGTAAAATGAAACCAGAATAATAGAAGCATAATAATAATAATAATAATAATAATAATAATGAAATATAGATAAAGTTTAAATTAACATCTAAAATTTAAGTTAAAAAATAATCAATTATAATAAATTATCGGTAAATACAAAATTTATAATAATATAAGAAATACAATAAATGTCATTGTTCCAACACTGATAAATACAATGGTGAAGTATTACCTACACTTATAACTAAAACATTTTAACAGGCTGATGTTACTGTATCTACTGACTCAAAGATGAAGGGTGGTAAGTGATTCTTATTAACTATTAATAGATGGGGTAAAACCAGTGAAGATCTGCCCCATAACACGAGTAGGATAAACAGAAAAGATACAACACTACACCTTCGATACCCCCCAGAAGAAAAGAAGAAGGTACTACCTGGGAAGATGGTCTTATGACAAGAAATAGATACTACATTAAACTCCGTTCAAAGTAGGGTATAATACCTGTCAGAATAACTCCAACCCGTTATAAAAAGGAGGAGGTAATTCCTGTGAGGACGATACTACACTGCCCAATAATACTTTTATTTTACAATTCATTTAAAAATGCCTACATCATTGTTTATAGTTAGGGTAGGAACAAGTAACCGTAGCACATAATCCAAAAGTTAATGAACATTAGTTTTAGTACCATGTATAATACACCCATATCACTTAATATATTTATATTACAACCCCGCAATCAATTTTAGGCACACATATACTAGATATTTTACACACGTATACAACGCTATACGCACATATTAATTGAAATTATACCTATTAGACTATCAAAATGCACATAGGGTAACTAATCTAAGAACATAATTATATAGTTTCATAAGGTGTATTCGATAAGATAAGTCAGACATTTGTGTATACACTAAACAGGTAGGAAAATACGAAAGCAATAAAGACCGCATTAAATCAGGCATTCTATCAGGTAACAAATATATGTATATATATATAAATATATATATATATATATATATATATATATATATATATATATATACTAACAAACAAAAACTCCATATATTAGAAGCCCTATATATAAAAACCAAAAAAAAACCTAATTAATAGAATTAACTAAAATATATGTAATAATATCCTAAAATATTGATAGCTCCAATATAGTTTCGTACTTAGTACATAATTCCCGCCAAACACCTTCTATAAATACTACACATGGTCTAGACTGATTAGCCTCATTCCCCCTGAAGATGGACCCAGATGGGTCCGAAAGTACTTGGAAGACAGATGCAAATGATGGCAAATTCATCAGCCAATTCTATCCGAAACTAAGATCCTAATTCGGACTATTGAAAGGATCTACCAAAGGATATCTAGACACGAGTTGTCTATTATGTTCAACAATACTTGCTTGGAAGAGAAAATGATGCCTATATATATATATATATATATATATATATATATATATATATATATATATACATATATTCATATATTAATATATATATATATATGTATACATTAATCTATCTCTCTCTCTCTCTCTCTATATATATATATATATATCTATATATATATATATACATATATTCATATATTAATATATATATGTATACATTAATCTATCTATCTATCTATATATATATATATATATATATAAATTAATGTATACATATATATATTAATATATGAATATATGTATATATATATATATAAATTTATATATATATATAGTCATCTACATACAAAATGTTTCGCCGTATCACAAGTCCAACTAGTGCCTCAACGATCGAGCTGACAGTCGCCGCGTCTACTCTTGCTATATCACGCGGCCCTGGCTGAATGTAAGGGAAATATCAATGTAAACATTGCCAACTGCCGGGAACTTTAATTGGTTTACCCAATGAGCTATGCCTTAAAGCTTGTGGCAGTTTGCCATTTCCTTACAATAAACTCTACACATGAAAAGGAGCTTATATATAGTCATCTATATAAATGGTGTTTCGCTGTATCACAGCTCTTTAGTGCTGGAAGACCAGCTAGTGCCGCAAGCCCAGATCGAAACTCAACCGTAGAACTGACAGTCGGCGATATATATATATATTCGAATCATAATTGGTCAAATCTGGTATGTTTAATCATGCGGAATGAGTTTCCAGCGTTTCCGTGAAACCGAAGGTATGAAGGGATACTCATTAAATTGTTATAGTGTCGATTAAAAACACATATGCTCTTGCACAAGTAATTAATCATTCATGTTATTTCTCTTATAACACTGAATTACACTATATATATAGATTATATGTGTAATGCATATATGTAGATATTATAAATGTTTAATGTATGGGTGTATATAAATATCGTGTGTAAATGATATACACATGCTCATATATATATATATATATATATATATATATATATATTTACCAACTTGAGAAGCCGTCTGCTTCTTATTTTTTATTAACCGATTCACCTGTTGCCCAAGTAATACATTTATCGTTGTCAAATATGTTATTAATGAGATATTGTTTCGAAGTTTCACAAAACTTCTTTGCAGTAGCGTCAAAACAATTAAGCATTCCATGTAACTTTTGTGATTAGCAGACTCGTTCGAAGCTCGAATAATACCCAGATGGTTTGTCAGCAAACATTTAGTTACTTATGTTAATTGAACATGGAGATTCACCTGTAGTAAGGATAAGATTACTATCTTTTCGTGGTTCTGCTCGAGTTCAATAATAAAGTAAAAGCAGTACTAGAATATAGATTCCTATCATGTCTTTAATATTCTTTGAAGAATAGGGCAACCTATTATAACTACAGGGAGCCACGAGAAAAGAAATGTCGCACTATTAATTTACACGTATATACGTAATTGTTGTAAAGAAAAAAGAGTAGTTGATAACAGAGTTACTGTTAGAACAGGAACAAACACATTAGTTCGAATACATGTTTCTTGAGAAACTGCACGACGACGTAGACAATCTCAGCCGACTTTTACTCACTTTTCAGATGTGTTTAAACTCGATATTGCTACAAGGTTCCATGATGGTATTTATAAAAAAGAAATTCTGAATGTGGCCACACTCCTTCGTAATTTAAGTTGAAGTAAACCCCAAACGCTAATATGTATAACGTTGAAATCTGAACATTTTGAATTACATCTCTGTGGTTCACTAAATCAATAAGTATTTATTCTGATCAGGGAACCTATACCCAAGGGTGTATTAGCCTTTTCTCTATAGCTATGATGTCCATTAATCTGTACTCATTACTTGGTTGATGTCGTCAAGCATTGAGATGCCCATATCATTTCCATCTTATCTAGAACTGATTTCAAAATCTAAGTGTCTTCCTTTTTTAGGAGATCCTACGTAATCTGAAATATTAAATCCGTTGGATACATTTATCTTATTGTCCTTGTTCTGGAGAGACACTATCTACGCTAAGAATTATATTCAGCTATATGTTACTGGTGTAGCACATCTCTTTAAGCCTCTGTTTACGTAAAGGGTAAACGCCCTGGTGTCATTTTGGAATACTCTTTCGCTCATACAAGTAATAGTAAATATACCACCATTATAAGAGGTTTCGTCTCTCCGATTTCAGTTCAAAATTTAAAGATTGATCTCAGTAGACTCAGAAATAATTGTATTAAAGAATTACGAGGACATTATTGTGAACTTGCGGATACAATAATAAATATAATTTAATCACAATGTTAATGTTTTATCAATATTTTGAATTTCCGGATAAAGGAATACATATGTTAATAGGTTTGATATAATGATTGTATTAATAATGTATGTAACAATTTCATTATCTAAAACGGCATGAAACCAAGTTAAAAAACAACGAACGCCGAAACTAATTAGTAATTCAGTTCTATAAATGCGTTTACATTGTTTAATTCTTCTTCTAATACGAAGACAGAAGTGACCTTTCCTATATCACTTGTTTGTTAGTATATAAACCATGGGTGTATAAGTCACATGCTGGATCAGGATCTAACGCATGCATATTGATTACTCACAATGAACGACTAGATTTTTAATCATCTTAAACATTAAACTGTCTTGTTTTTTTTACTAAGGCCTTTAATGCATGTTTTGATTACTGAGATAATAATTAATAAGAGGCAAACGATTAATTAACTGAAAATGGGTTATTAGCAGTTTAGAAAAACTAGTGTATTTAGAATACTATGAACATAATTGCTATTGTAATTTACGCACAGACGCATGACACATAAATATAAAAGCATGCACTCTCGGATTACAAACCTACGCTTATATATATATATATATATATATATATATATATATATATATATATATATATATATATATATACAGGGTGGGCAAAAATAAGCGTCCTATTTTTAAAAATTCATAACTTTTTTCTTTATTGATTAAAAAAATTTTTTTTTTTTAGAATAAGTAAAGGACCCCTTCCGAAGCAAGCATGAGCCGTATTAGCCGTAAGGAACGTACCCTCATTTAGAAAACATTATTTTTGTTTAAAAAACTCAAAACAGTGTAAAAAACAATACTTTAGTTTTTGTAAGTTTTAAGAAGTGTTTTTCGGCTAAAATTTGTTTTGTTTATTTAAAAAAATCTCGGAAGGGTCAGTCTACACACACATAAAGTTTGGTGAGTTTAACTTTTATTTTGTGGAAGTTATTCAAATTCAAGTTATTCAAATTTAAAGATAGGACCCTTATTTTGGCCCACCCTATATATATATGTGTGTGTGTGGGGGTATGTGTGTGTGTGTGTGTGTGTCTGTAATTCTATGTGTACGTATTTATTATAATAAATATTTATATTGGTGCAGTGAACGTAATGCATTAATTAAAAGTAATTTCGAGTGTGACTCAATTTTGTTTCTTTAAATAGATTGGCTTGTTCTCTCGACACTCCCCACTATGTAGTAATGAGACTTAAAATTGTCATGAGTCTACTTTTCCAACTAGATGATATTATTATTATCATTATTATTATTATTTATAGTAGTATTAGTAGTGGTAGTAGTAGTTGTTATTGTAGTATTACTATTAGGCGAAGTAGCAGTTTTAGTAGATGATCATTTTTGTAGTGGGCCGCCATTAGCTACATGCATGTTGCTTCTTAAGACTGATAATTATTTAATTTCTCTCTACTACAGTAACTAGCGAGGTGACCGAGAAACTCAAGGAGCGATCTCTAAATCTAAATAGATATTTATTGTGTGTTATTTACATACTACTACTACTACTACTACTACTACTACTACTACTACTAATGATAATAATAATAGTACTACTACTACTACTATTACTACTACTACTACTAATAATAACTAATTATAATGATAATGCCATTACATTAACCAGTAAACTAGAACTTACAATAGGAAGAAAACGAAACCACAGGAAGAACACAATCGCAAGCACCAATATAACAGAAACTGCAAGAAATATAAGCTGTCAAATGATGGCACTGGCGTCGGCTGACATTAGATAAAAAGTCGTAGAGAGTCAAAGAAGATGGTAAGACCGAGGAGGGAAATCACATACCAGATCACTACTGGAACAGTGCGGAGAGTTATGTGACCTTGGGGCGGCTGTTGCGATTTCGCACTGTCATTTGCGGTTGTTATCAAAAAGAAGTGAAAAGTACTGGAAATCTGGTGAGGCTTGTTGTCACTCAGATTCCAGAGAACACTATCGGTTGTTGTGGTGAGCAATTACTGATGATGACTTGGGTGATAACTCCTAGTCAGTAGAGATAATAATACTAATAATGATGATAATAATAATAATAATAAGAAGAATAATAATAAAAATAATATTGATAATGATAATATTACTACTACTATTTCTACTTTTCTACTACTAATGATAATACAAAATAAAAGATAGTAATGCAATTACAAACTCAGAAACAATAATAAAACACTATTACTACTAAATATTAGTAACTACAGAAATATATGTAATGTTTTTGCGGTCTTCAACTTTGTAGTAAGAGACTGCTTGAAACCGAATAACGCATATTGGATTACCGGAGCACAAGGAATTGTGCCCGCTCTATGAAAGTGTATTGTTCAAAAACAAAAGACACGGATGCTTCTTTTTGCTACGTATATCGTAGCAATATCTTTACGAGAAGGTTTGTTGTATATATTCTTAGTAGAAACGAAATTTGTTATTTATTGGTTTAGCAGCATCTCAATTGTTAGTTGGTCTCGTTATTGTATGACCTAATGTAGCGCAAGATGCCAGGCGAAAAATATACTTTGCATACATGTATACGTCATTTTATTACAGTATTCTGTGTAAAATGAAATAAGATTTATCACTGAATAGGACTAATCAATCATACGCCTCGTATTAAATTACTCTTAAAAGAGAAAACGGATGACAGTATGAAATATAGAAATAATTGATTGCGAACAAAACAATCGTATTATTTTTTTTAAACACGAAGTAATAATCGGACAAAAGCGCATCCGAACAGAATACTATATGCAGTTTTTATTTATGGAGCTATACTGATAAATTAAATTGGAAAAATGTCACATTACAGTATTCTAAAAATCACAAAAGTCATGGGTCAATAAATGAGTAATAAAAATTATAAAATAAATCAACTGCTTCGTCATATGTGTAGTAAATATTAAAATCATATCAATTAACACCAGAATGTCTTTGCACTTTTTGTTTGTCCCAAAATAACAAAATGGGACAAAACAATAAAGAAAGTAAGCCGTCACTTATTTTTTAAAAATATGTTTTTGTAATTTTTCTTTGCATGCGTTAATATTATTTACTTAGCGTTGCCTGAGAATCTTTAATTCAGTATTTGTTTCAATAAGTGACTCTATCGGTTATTAATATTATAAAACTCTTTACAATTGTTTAGAATAATTAGGAATGAACGCTTTTAGAGAAATAAATCTGTTTTTCTTAACAATAATCGTCTAAAGATAATTAAAAAATATACACGTTCTGGTTTTGTTATATTAAATATGCTTTATTTCCAACCTTGCTGCAAAAAAAAACGCATATTTTTCGTTTAGTCACTTTCGGTTTTGTTAATTTTAAATATCCTGCAATTTTTATAAACGATTTATCACTTTTCCCCGGTTTATTGTTTTGAATAGTTTTTCGGTGCCCAATGCAATAAAAAGCAATCGATCACATATCAGCAGTTACGTGTTTGATTCGTAAAAACACATTGTTTTTCTAGGGAATATTTCTTCTGGAATAAACAATTTATTTTGCGTCATTTAATATATAAATAATTAGAACGTCCTTTTACGTATTATGAAATAGCGAAAATTTATGGCCAATAAAATGTAGCGCTTTCTAATGAAATAATCGTACATATCACGTACGAATTACTTTCATTTCTGTCCCGCCCACTACACTAAATGAAGAAATTTCTATACAAATAAAAGCGTCTTATAGTATATCGATTACACAAATAATGTGCGAATTATGTTCATTTATTTGTGTTTAATTCAGTATTTTCCCTCGTGTATTCACATGTTTACACATCATGAAATGTAGAAATTTATTTGCAAATAAGCTGAAACGCTGTTTAGTATTTTACTTCATCAAATACCATTCATTTGTCTATACGTGTAATTGAAAAGACTTCCAAGTCTTATGAATTCAACATGAAGCGATCTGAAGTATTTTAATTTTTGAAATGATGCGTATTCGCTTGTGTGTGTGTGTGATTGAAAAACAGTTTATTTTATCTAATACTCTAATTGTGTTGTTTAATATTCGTACGTTAATCTAATGTGTTTTACTAGAATGAGTTGTGTTTCAAATAATTATTTTTAATAAAGCGTTTTGTAGTATTTACATTTTTTCGATAACGTACATTTGTGTGTATGCGTGCGATTAAAAAATAATTTTGTCTTTAGTTTTATGCATTCCTATGATTCTCACTGTTTTTCAATGTAATAAGTAGCTTATAAGAAGCAACCGCATCCAATATTAATGATGACTAAACTCTATAAATGAATTACATTTCCGTGATATTATCGATTTATGTGCGCTTTATTTAAATTTTTTTATGGAAATCGCTCTTCACATGGAATCTAGCCACTTAATACAGGGTGGGCAAAAATAAGGGTCCTATTTTTAAAAATTCATAACTTTTTTATTTATTGATTTTTAAAATTTTTTTTTTTTAGAATAAGTAAAGGACCCCTTCCGAAGCAAGCATGAGCCGTATTAGCCCTAAGGAACGTACCCTCATTTAGAAAACATTATTTTTGCTTAAAAAACTCAAAACAGTGTAAAAAACAATACTTTAGTTTTTGTAAGTTTTAAGAAGTGTTTTTCGGCTAAAATTTGTTTTGTTTATTTCAAAAAATCTCGGAAGGGTCAGTCTACACACACATAAAGTTTGATGAGTTTAACTTTCATTTTGTGGAAGTTATTCAAATTCAAGTTATTCAAATTTAAAGATAGGACCCTTATTTTGGCCCACCCTGTATAAGGAGCTGAGAAATACTAGAAAAACTAGCCAACAATAAGTGTTATATAGATATATTCCAACCCAGAAAACAGCAATTCTCCCCACATTTAGTAGAAACATCGCTCATGAAATGTGAGGACTAAACAAAAATAAGAAAAGCGAGAGTTACGATGATGTCAATAGTAAACCGAAAGTTCACTTTCTACTCTCCTAGATTTATTTAAGTTAAACTTAAAACTAGTGTACATCCCATTCTTCAGTTTTCGACCGGTTTGAAGCCAAAAATCAAATTTATAATTGCCTTTTCAGGATTCCAATGAGGGGATATACTTTTATCTTCATGTTACATACTAAATTGACACTATAACTAAACAGTTAAGTATTCAAGAAGATTAATCTTAAAATTTGTTGTTCAACAAATCAATATACTAATCCGGCGATTTATAAGGGCGCTTATGATTTGATCGCTAATATCAACAAGAAAATCATTCTGCGAATACAATTTACGTAGTAAACAAAAAAGTAAGTGATCTGATAATTGCGTTCTAATCAATAGTAATCGATTTACAGCAAGATACTCTAGATTAAGATAAAAAGCGGAGCGCTAATTTTAAGTTTCTTGTTTACTATCTCTCTTGTCATACTGATAATTAAGTTATTTTGGGAGATTTTGAAAGGTTGCACGTAAAGCACATTCAAACTGGTATATCATATTCTGCAAATTTTCCACTTTTCTTTAGACGTAATGTAGTCCGTGCCGTACAACTAAACAGAAGGACACGTTTTTTTGGATTATGACCGGAAATTCAAATCAGTAACAGGAATAACTCAATTTATCAAATAATATCAAATGAGTTGTTTTCCTTACAGCAAAAATAGTAATTTTTTTTATAAGTTAAAAAAATGGAATAACAAATAAAAATTAAAATCTAAAATACTTCAATGCATGTTGCGCAACACCGAGTATGTACAACTTGCGAAACATATAAAACTGAGACTAATTGTTTTTTTTTCTCCGAATCAAGCTACTTTTAAGACAATTACCGCAACGTAAATTTAAGAAAATGTTAAAATCTACATATACACAAAGCCGATAGCATTTTTGTAACATTACTTTCTAAACGACAGATTTCAATGAAATAACCCAAAAATTTCATCTATATATCGAGGATCAATTAAATATTCAGTTAGAAACGGTGTATATAAAACATTTTCCTTAATTAAACATCAGTTAAAACTACTATTTGAATAGTTCGAACGCAAAACGCGATAAATCCAATTCGTTTAAATTGAGAGCTTAAACAATAAAAACAAGAACATATTAGTGAGTGAAATCTGATTTTAAGGCAAATCAAAAAGAGATTATTTTGGTATCATTATGTAACACTTAGTTTTGGGGTGTCGTCGGGTGTTAAAATGCAACGCTTTTTGTAGGGACAGTTTCGTGATTTTGAAACTGGCGTTATATCGCGTTTTGCATTCGAACTCTTCGTTTAATACGGTAAAAATATATATATACAGCTAAAAAATTATGCGCGCGGGAACACACATTCTTGACATAGCTAGCTGGTCAAAACCTACTACTCTCAAAAAATTTCACACCTACCCACAACAAAATCTCATCGCCCCCCTCACCCATTTCACCCATTCAACTACTTCTCTCACACTTTTACCTACCTACCCTTCCCACTTTGAAACCACCTTCATTTTTTCAAATCTTTTCTAAAACCATGACATTACCCACACACCAATATCACAGAGCCTCCCCACTCCCCTCCTATTTCCCTCACCCCTTCACTTCTTTACTAACAGCCATCCACATTACTTCCGTTCACCCCCACCCGTCCACTTTTTCACTCAGAACCATCCTCATTAATTTAATTCCATGTTACTGACTTCACTAGGCCCGGACCTCGGGTCTGAGCACCCAGTAGTGGCTACTACTTTTTCTCGTAAACCCATCATGTTAACCCAATATTTTCACGTACTTGCATGAGATTTTTCTTAAAATTATCATCCTGAGGAAGTCTTACAAATATAGACGAAACGTTGATGAATATATAAAAAAAACACCCTTTTTGTTTTTTTCTTTTTCATTTCCCATATATATATATATATATATATATATATATATATATATATATATATATATATTACTTTTCTAAAATCGTCGTAATTTCCATCCTTACTTCTAAGAATCGGATTTCTCTACATCTCTAGCCGCCTACATTTATTTAATACGCACAACCTGGATTTTACAATACACCAGCATATTCGGATCTGATCTTGTAAACTCTTCATGCATCATTTACGGTGAATTTTTGCCAACAACCCCGACATTCTCGTATTTACTTAGACATTTGTATAACGTTTTAAATTGTATATTTTTATGGTAAATTTATTTTACGAAGTTATTTGTTCGAATCTCCTCTTACGATAAGATTACATCTTTGAATAGCCATAGTTTAAGGAAGGAATGAGAAAATAATGTCTCTATATAAATCTCTTGATTTGACCAATTCGAGATTTAATAGATATTGTATTTTACTCAATTGTACCCCCATCACTTACATATTTATATATTATATACACATATACATGTATAACGTAAATATATAAAATATATACATAATTGTAACTGATTATACATATATATATATATATATATATATATATATATATATATATATATATATATATACATCTTTTTTTTTAGTCTTATGATATATGTATATAATAAAGAAAATTTGATTGTTTTTCTATTCCATCTAACATTATAGGTTTCGAACAAATGGTGCATATGTTAATCTGTTACTTTGGCCACTTCAGCCATTTCAGCCATTTCAGCCATTTCAGCCACTTCAGCCATTTCAGCCACTTCTGTTACTTCGACCACTTTCTTCCTGCACGTTTCCAGAAAATACGCGTTTATTTTGTCTTCTCTCAAATGGTTTACTGTTTTTTCTAACTAATTCTTTCGAAAATAAAATTGCAGACATTTTCAGCCTCTTACTAATATCTACTCCTAAATACCTATCATTCAGCGGTGACCTTTCATAATACAGATATTTTTTCCAATAACCGAAAATATTTCATTTCTCATACTTACTATTACTTACATAATACACTAGTTTTTTTTTAATTTACATAACTAACTATTCCCTTTTTCGAGGAATAAAAGAATATCTGGCTTCATTAGTTCGGCCGTTGTGACTGCCTATTGCTTCTAGGTTGTGTAAACGTTTTGTGTTAGCAGATTTGCTATTAACCAACACATGGTCGGTTGCATCGACTAAATAACACATGCCGACATTTACTTCGTGATTTCCCGTTAGTTTATTTGTTTACGTTAAAAAATAACGGATTTCTTCACGTATGCTATTAATTTGCTTCATGTGTATTGATAACCTATTCGATTTGTGTTTATTTATTTAAAGTCACGTTAAACAATCATCATATAAAGATCATTTTCTGTGTGTTATCCTGTGTCTGTCTTTTCGTCAGTAACAATTATTTTAAACAAATATCTTAACTTCTTATACAAATGGAAAATATTGCATTAATACTAAATAATAAATCCCCCCAAAATAAAGCGGATGTCATGACTCGAAATCTAAACTAAAACCTCGAGATCTTCAGTCTGACGTTCTACAAACTGAGCTATTTAGATTTTCTTATAAATAGATCTTAAAACATTACCTGACAGATGCAATTTCAGAAAAGTGCTAAGAAAACAAACATACTTATTGTTGAATAAAATTTAAATATTTAAAAATAAAATATGATCAACTATAATTTTTAATCTTTTCGATGCTAAAATACATGATATAATCACAGATGGAACCATTTATTTATCTGGAATCTAGGTTTTGTAAGTCCACATCTAAAGATAGTTCTAACTTTATTCTGCGAATCTAATGTTTTCATTGCAAAGTATTCTGGACTAATCGTATCTTCGTATAATGATTAAACATAATGAACAATTATTGTTCAATTTCAGGATTACTAATACTTTTTTAAAAATATTTTTTGTGGGGAATTATTCCATCACGGTTTTGCCTTGTACCGTAAGTTGATTCTAGGTTAGCTCAGTTCGGTTTTATTGTTTAATAATCGTAGATATTTTGTAGTTTTCGAAACATATAAAATATAAGCTTCGAAAATAGATCTGATAAAGTATATTTTTTTGTTTTATTTTCGGTAAAAAAAAAATCCATTATGGAATCATTTATCTATCTGGAATGAAGTTTATGTAAGTCAACAGTCAAGGATATTTTCTAGATTTTCTGCGGATTTGCACATTACATTAAACGATATTCTAAACTAATTTTATTTTCATATTAAGCTTTTATACAGATCTATACATTTTTAAAAGGGATTATTTATCTTCAGGATTAATATTGATTTATCAATTGTTTTTTTTTTTCAAATTTTCCTCTCTGTTAGATTCTTCTATCGGCATTTTGCGTTGCACTTCAAGTTGAAACAGCCTAGCTCAGTTGGGTTTAGAGGTATGTCACGGCTTGAAAGGTCATTTCACATTTCGAGAGCAAGGTTTACTTGAGTTCCTTGATTTAATTTTATAATTAATGTTCTGTCATGTACTTTGACTTGTCGTTACAATACTTCTAAAATTCTTTCTTTCTTCCCTCCTCCTGTTTTTATATTAATATGTTTCCAATCTCCTCCTCCTAAATTTACGTCTTAAATAACTAATTTCCTCTTTTCTCTAAATAGGCATTTGATATGTTGTCGCTCCCACTATATGTATATTGAATTGGTGAGTGTGAATTTCTCTTTTCTCATTTTCAAAAATGTAATTACCTAACTTCGAGGTTTGATAATGACGGAAGTTTGAAATAAATTATTGATTCGGTAATAATGTGATTCCGTGTTACTTTATTTTATTTTTATATTTGCTCTGTTTATTACATTGAGCTCTTATACCCAGATTTTTTTCTGGAATTTATTTCACTATAACATATATATATATATATATATATATATATATATATATATATATATATATATATATATATATATATTTATATATATATATAAAATGAGATCTAATATACGGAAGGTTTATGTTCTTGTCTTTTAAGGGAAGTGGGGTCTGATCAACTCTGCTGGGAAGCCACGAAATAAATACGGTTTAGTTTTTGAAATTCCCGAAACAGTTTTTCATCGTAAACAACCGATGATCCCTTAACTAATGTTAAGACTAGCGTACATTTTTGTTAGCAAACTAATATAGTAACTGCACAAAGTAAATTGACTTACAAAAGCGATTTTCCACCGAACGAATTTGGACTAAAATGTGTTTGTATATATAGTTTTAATGGTTGAGAACCTTCCGAGACAATATATATATATATATATATATATATATATATATATATATATATATATATATATATATATATATATATATATATATATATATACCAGGTATCACATGACATGTGTGATTAGTATTAGTTTAAATTTACTTCCTTCTTTACTCTCTTCATTTTCTTTTGGCCTACTATCTCTATATGCTCTTCTTCATCTTTCCGCTTATATTTTCCCTCTCTGTTTACTCTATGATGTGTTATTCATTCTTTTATTTATAGACGTTATCCTCCTCCTCTCTGTACTTTTCCTAGTGTATGGCGTCATAAACTTCTTTTATTAATCACTCCTTAACTATATGATCGGTATTTACTGACGTCAAACACTGTGCACGACACTTTTTAAACATAATTCACTATACACAGATACACACATGTAAGCAATCATCACAAAGGGTAAATGCTCAGCAAGATTAAACGTCATAAGTGATTCTCTTCTGAAAACTCTATGGTTTGAAGGATTACGTACACATCTTATCATCCACTGTGCACGTCTATCTGTAATCTGACTGTTTAATTGGCAGCGTTATATGTTAATGACGCCAGACACTATACAGATTTAGCCTCACTGTTGTAATCAGTTACACAACAAAACAATTGCAAGACGATGACGTCACAGAAAAACAACATACCACAGAATTAAGATAAACAAGATAAACAACAATATGCAAGCGATATCCGCATGATTTTAGTGGTGTACTAGACTCTCAGTCGTCGAGACGGTTAACTTTGTGGGCCATGGATCGTCAAGACTCTAGATAAAACGTCAAAAACTATATTTCCCCCTCTATATGATATGATATGATGGATGACGTTATCTTTTTGTAGCGGAATCCCTTGTTCTTGGTTTTCTCTATGACATAACAACTGGCCTTTATCCCTTCGTTATCACGTTACAAAGGAGGGTCGTATAAAACAATTAACATATATAAAATAATTTTATAAGGCAGACGTGTTTTCTAAGGTCTTCTTAACAAAACGCTTCCGTTGTATAAAATAATGGATAACACTGAACAGAGAACTCGTAATGTATAACACACTAAAGTTAGTGTTATTTAAAAATGTTATTTGAAAAAATAAAGATAAATATTAAAAAACAAAAAGATAACGGGCTGTTATGATACACATTGCTGATTAGTGAAAGGAAATGGGCTATGTTACACCTGAACTATGAACAAACCAGACGACACATTCAAATATTTACACGCTGTCCGTATTTGTGTATTTGGCGAAAATTCGACCGCTGCGTACCAGCGAATTGATTGTACTGTGAACCCTCGTAACACAGTATAGGGATATGTTACATATGTAATCATTATTATAAGTTTAATATTCGCATGATTTGTTCAGCATTTTAGTATTCATATTATGTTACTTTCCATTTGAATAATTCTCTACGTGTTATTTGTAATCTTACCTTCCATATATTAATATTATATTAAAAATCTGAGTTGCAATACATTTTTCTGTTATAATGACTTCCAAAATGTTCATTCTTAATGCATTTTTCTTTCCATCGTTTACCGGAATTCAATCTTCAGCTCGTATTTAGTTTCACTATTTCAGCTTGAGACAATTATGTTAGGAATTCTGTAAACACTCAACACGAACTCTGTTTGCTAAATTCGTTCCTCATTAAAGAAACGAAGCCATAGAAAACATTCAGTGTTTGCAGAAACACTCAATAAATAAAAACTGTTTGCATAGATTTTCTTCAGTTTTGTACTCTAACATAGAAAATCTCCTTCTGTTCGCGATGTCATTAAATTGTGGACACTTCACATAAACTTTCTGATTTCTCTTTTGCTACACATGAAAGTAGTAAAAATACCTGTCCTCCGACGGGCGTTGATGTTACATATTACTTAGCTGTAACATGCTTTTAAAGTCATGTGAACACATTAGTGGCTATGATTGGTTACTATTCGGTCCCCACATATCACGGTCAAGAGATTCTCGACTATTAGGATTAAAGATGAAAATAAATGTCAACCTAAAGAAAAGAAAGCTATTAGAGTATCAAAATTGATAAACGATGTTGTTTAAGTTTGATTAAGGTGGTTCATGACAGATATTTGTTGACATATAATCTATTGCAGCTACTAATCTACAGAAAATAGAAAGTTAACGTTTGGTTTACTTTCGGCAGCATTGTAACTTTCGCTTCCATTATTTTGTCCATTAGTCATTACATTACATGAGAGATGTTTCTGGCAAAGGGGGGAGAATTTCTGTTTTCTGGGTCAGAATCTATTAATCTGACACTTATGGTTGGCTAAATTTTGACCTTGTAGGAGTTTATTTTTGGCTACTTACATCAAACGGATTCATGGCTTGTCCGAAGCGATTTTCATGAAAAAAGAATCTGCAGGAACACAGTCCCGCGATCATATCTCAAACAGACGAGCCCCCCTTGTAAAGAACCTCTGCCAAGGCTAAGAGCTACTCTAATATAAGGATTAAAGATGGAAATAATTGTCATCCGAAAGTAAAGATCACTTATTAACTACTACAATTGATAAATGATATTAACAAAGTTATATTACATATGGTGTGAGATATGATAAGTATTTGCTGACCTTGGACTTTAAGTTAGATTCAAAGTTGGGTTGATGTTGTAATTTTCAAGAACCTAGTCGTGTGGTAATGTCTTCTTAAGACGGGACACCCTTGTCTATAGAAATTACGTTTGACGCCAAGTACATGAATGAATAAAGAACAATCCATTTTTCGTTGCGATAAGAAGACTTGCTCTTTCTGTAAAGATTTAACAATCAGGAATATGAGATTTGAGCTCAGTCGAGATCGTCGATGAAAATAACAATAGAGTAAAGAGATATTAGTCATTTGTTACAAGGTTTCTTTGAACACCTTTCACCTTTAGTTAAACAATACGCTAATACGTTGCATAATGGTGTTTTTTAACAATGTATTTGTGTAACTTATTCGTTGTTTTGTTTCTACGTCATCATGACGTTGGTATTTGGCTATACTGATCGTAAGTCGAGATTTCATTCTTTATCAAATTGGGAATGATTGAGTTTCGTCGTTGATCTTCTGTTTGTAACCGTGTCGTCATCAGCACTGTCTAAAACACGTACACATTTTTAATAAAAATGGGTAGTAGTTATAATTATCTAAGAATATGCAATCCCTACTATGCCGAGATAGTTAAAGACAGTTATACTCTACACTGTTCGTGATTCCATGGCACGGACTTGTAAGCTCTACTTTGTAACGTCATCACAGCCTTAGACCCATCTATGATTAGTTTTAGTTCTCATATAAACGAAATCATTACTATAGAAAATGATTTAACACAAATATTGTCGTTTATAAAAATCCCTTATTATTTCAATGTTCATACTTGTAACTTGTGATATTAAACCAATGTGACAGTAAGCTCGTTGTCTTGTCTTTATTTAAGTTTAATATATTTAGCAAAATACCCAAGTATAAAGTATTGTTTATTATACTACTCGTTTAACTGATTTATCGGTGTAATCATATGACATAGAACATATTTCTTAAAAAAGACCCCTCCATTGATGAAGAATTGTTGCATCTTTTTATAAAGGGTCGGAGACGATGGTGTGGATAATCAAATCAAAACATTTCATTGTTAGTGGCAATGTATATATATATATATATATATATATATATATATATATATATATATATATATATATATATATATATATATAAATTCTTTGTAGAATGGTAGGAAAAATCCCAGCAGAGTGCTCGATTAATTAAGAATCAAAGTTAAAAATTAAGAGCATAATATTTATTTATTCTGGTACAGAAAAATTAGTACAACATTCGTACCGTCGGTTTCAAGCACGGAAGGTCTTACCCATCCGGCTCTCTTCAGCTTCTGTTGACAACAGAAGCTGAAGAGAGCAGGATGGGTAAGACCTTCCGTGCTTGAAACCGACGGTACGAATGTTGTACTAATTTTTCTGTACCAGAATAAATATATATATATATATATATATATATATATATATATATATATATATATATATATATATATATATATATATATTTATAAATATATAGTTAATTAAATAAAATAAGTTTCTTCATTCGTCTTCTAGTTTTACATTATATTGAAATTTTAGATATTGTTAAAACGGGAAAAAATCATAAAGATTTAATTTAATATACTTTAAAGGATTACTGCGTATGTTTTGGTGCTTCTTCAAATTTCAACCGAGATCAAATATGGATTTTAATAAAAGCTAGAAACTAAAATGTCTAATATAGGTTTGAGGGAAAATGAATACGGTTCGCTAAGAAAATTAAGGAACTTTACCCAGTAGTTTTGTTTTTAGAAAATAAGTATCGTAGCTGAATATCGCCGCTGAATATCGCCTCCATTATCAGAATTATTATAAAAGTGAAAAAATGATAGCGGTCAAACACGAAAAAAAGATTATCTGCTTTGAATATCATAATCATAGTGGTGCTATTAAGCGTACGGCTAAAAAGTTGAATGTATGTTCTAAACACCAAATAAAAATTATTTATTTCTGTTATTTTCATGACCGGTATTTATTTTCCTACCAAAGAAAGTACATGATATATGTTTGTGGCTATTCTATCTTTAAATCCATATTCAATCTTAGTAGAACCATGGCGGAGCATCGTATAACTTTGTTAACTTTAATATCATTAAAAAAACAGCTCAGAAATTCACCGTGGACAGAGTAAAACGAATATTTCAGCTACAAATAAAAGGAATGACGATAGATTGAAATTTTAGAATTATATATAACATATATAGAAAAATAAGTTATAAAAACGTGATTTTCTAAGAGCCACAGAATCAGTATTTAATTTAACCATCTGTTGATGTTCGTTACATTTGGAATTGCAATGTAATTTTAACACTACAAATCGAATAATCATGTTAGAACTCTGCCTTCTGAAAAATGCATGTACGAAAGTGGAAACGTGCACAAACGGATTCCCTTATATGTAATAATGTCTTGTGGAACTTAAAACAGTAATAATCGAATTCGCTGGAGACGATGTTTTAGGGAAATAAAAAAGTTCGAAAGTAAAACTGAAAATAATATAATAGTGTACAAAAACATTTTCACTTTATAACGTAGTTCTACGCAACCAAAAGAAAACATTACAACACCTACTTATTTTCATAGTGTGATTCGATTTGTTATAAAGATTGGTGACCCTTCAGCCTTTTGCCTTTTGATTTCATACATTTTTGATAAATAATTGTTATTTCTTTTGTATTTTTAAGGTTTCACAAAGTATTCAAACAGTGTGATAAAAATTCTGGCTTAACTTATTTTTTACAGACATAAAGTAACCCGAAATCTGTGAATCGTTTTTTTAATCTTTTGCTTGATATTGAATTATATTCGTCCATAATTATGATTCAAATTGAATTGTGTTCGTTCTGTTAAATAGAAATAGTTATATTATTTAATTAAAATAAATAAAATAGTATATCAATATTTTACATTATTAATACATATTTTTAAGAAATTACTTTAAAATAAGATTCACTACATCAATACAATGTAAACTTAAATTCTTACGTGGTCCGGGCTTATACGAGTAGAAAAAAGAATATATATTTCTGGAAATGTAATATTTGTGTACTTTATATAAATATCAGTCAGAAAAAATTATATTAGATTACATTTTTTCTATAGAATGTTTGTGAAATACATTTCTGCAAAAAACATACATTCTGTCTCAGTTATTTATAACGAAACAGAATATTTAATTAAGATTGTAAAAGTTAGACTAGAATATGTTTTCCGATCCACAAAAAAGTCGCGATTATTAAATCTACATATATATATATATATACATATATAGAAATTGATATACAGGGTGGCATAAAAGTCACGCATTAGTTTGAATCAGTAACAACTGATTCAAACTAATGCGTGACTTTTTCGGGATTGTTTGGCGAGCGCTTAATTAGCAGATTTTCTGATTTTAACTGACCTTCACGTTCACCGGATTTAACAGCCCCTGACTTTTTCCTTGGGAGTTATCTTAAGGAAAAGGTATATGTGAACAAGCCTACAACGATTCAAGAGCTTAAAAATATCAGACATAAAATCCAAGAACTAGAGCCAGTTACTCTAAGGAGTGTAATGGAAAATGCCCTAACTAGAGGAAATGTACCAGGAGCGGCAATATATCCATATGATAGCTGAGTACATGTGTAGCCGTTGTATGTGATTTTGCATGAACCCACTCACGAACATCCAGTAAGAGAAGATTTAAACCAAACGGATTGACTAAACGATAACTAGGATTTTTCTCATGTGATTGTTTATTCTATTGAACATTCTTTAAAAGGTTTTTTTTATTTGGACAGTATTATTTTGTTATTTTCTGTCTTTGAATCTAACGCCTGAAAGCCAATTGTTCCTCGACAAGTCTGATGTTGATGTATAATCTTTGATGAATCATGAGTAATGATTACTTTTGGAGGAAGGGTATGAGCTGATGCTCCTAGATTAAAATAAATTGTGATATGCTGTTCAAATACATAATAAAATACATAATTCCATTACCAGGACACCAAAACCTGACCTGATGAAAAGATTGACAGTTTGTTTGTATTTAGCGTATTCAAATTATCCACAAAGAAGTAAATGGGTTGACCAGTGCTATCAGACATTGTATTGAGTAATGCTGTAATATTTGTGCTGGTGAATCTCTGTCCGGTGCTAATGCGGATGTAAACCCAAGCTAACATTGATTTGTAGTCGGTAGTTTCCAAATGTTTACGTAGACAGCCGGATAAGAGGGAACAACATGTCGGTTGGCTGCGTCTATAAAATCAAAATCTAGGCTAGATAATTGGAAAAAAATGATCAAATGTGTTTTTTTACACGTAAATTTAAAACAGTGTTAAGGTTAAGGTTAGGCTTATAAAAAGATTTGTCTTTGATAAGCGTTTCGGCATCTTTCGTCAACGTAAACATTCAGAAACTGCCGATCTCAACTTCGATTTTAGCTTGGGGCCTAATCTGCAAAAGTAGCATCTGTCTTATAGCATTGATCTTTTTAAAACTAAGGTTAATACGAATCTCCGCTCTTTGCGAGTACTATTTATGGTTATCTTTTAGCTCCTATCATCAAGTGGCTTGCTGTCTTGTCTGGAGCAATTTTCATAACAAAAATAAATACATTCTTAATTGTTGACTGGAATCAAGGCTTGAAAAATGCAGTAGCCGACGCTACTCTACCTAGTAGATATTTTAGACTTTTATTCCGTTCCTCTCATCTAAACAACTCTTCTTCATACGTTTAATTGAGCTGGACACACGTACATAAACATTTGTTATATTGGCGATTACAATTCGCAGAAAACTTACAGGTCAAAGTCCTTACCTGTTATGACTTGTCCTCAATGAACAGGCTAACACATTGCCGAATCTTTGAGTTTGTTAAAATTCATGACGGGCGTTATTCATCTATTTTCTCAATAACATACATCTGTTAGGAAAGTCTTTGTTTTCTCTCGTATCCCTGGAGAGAGGTTATGACAGAAATACCGAGAGACTATTGACTTCGTTTTTCAGATTAATATAATGGTGTCTGTTTTCCCCCGTCACGCTGTGTATGTAATAGAATCGTGATAATAGAACTGACATATTGCGTTTCATTTTAGTCACCAAGAATGTTGTGCCCGCTTTCTTTTTACATTGATAGTTTTTTTTAATGTTCTGTAGAATCATGAGAAGGCGAGATACAGTGCCCTATCGAAAATATAAGTTTCAAGAAGCTTTAACAGATATTAGGTTGAGACTTTCCTTATTCTTTATTATAGTTAGAAAAATCCCAGCAGAGTGCTCGATTAATTAAGAATCAACATTAAGAGCGTAATATTTATTTATTTATTTATTTGTACAGAAAAATTAGTACAGCATTAGTACCGTCGGTTTCAAACTCAGAAACACTTAACCATCCGGCTTTCTTCAGGTTATGTTGTCACCTGTTTCAGAAATCTGAATTAACGTGTCACTTTCGTTTAGATGCGTTATTTGTTTTATAGTGTTATGTATATTTGTTTAAAATTAGTGTTATGGAGGTTTAATAAGGTTTGAAAAAAGGGTTGTTATGAAATATAATAGTTGAGATTTAAAATTGGAAAAAAAATATATAAAAAAATTTCTAAAATGTAAAAATATCTCTATACAAATCCCGTAAGTCATTTTTTATAAGGAGCATACATTTGGCTGTTACTGTTTTGAGGGTTAATTATGTGTGTTCTATAGAATGAACAGGAGAGAAAATAGGTTTAAGGATTAAATTTACGAAAGAATAAAAAGGTTACACAACACACATTACATTCAAATTCAAGGCCTGGATTAAAGGACTTTAAATCAATCTAAAAGGAATTTAAACTAATATAAAATACGGGTCTGCTCGTGGCAAGTTGTACATCGGTTTAAGGGAAATAACTCTACAGGTTCTTTGAATGGTTCTGCATTCAGGATTTAACATTACTAACTAAAATATAGAGAAGGGAATAATAATATTGTATACTGATTAAGTCTGGTGATGAGATAAGAGCAAGGATTAGATCGGTAATATTGAATATGTTTAGGACATATAGAAGGTTTAACATTTTAAACTTAGATATAGTGGAGACTTATGGGAGTAATTATAATGTCAAATGAGGGTGTTACCATCCTTATAACTGGAAAAATTAATGTTGGAAAAGTTATTATTTAATATTTACATAGTGTAAATTATTGGTTTATAGTAGTGGTGTGAATATACGGCAATTAAAATATTTATTCCTATTTTTGTATTTATATTCATGAGGAGTGATAGTTGGGAGGATCTTCCGGAGTGGAAGTCGGTATTTAGTGGGGCACTTATGAGGTTATGTATTGGGGAGAGGGGGTGTTGCTAAGTCTTTATGTGTATCGGTAAGGCCAATTTATAGGTAGAGCTTGTCTCCTGTGGATGCATCCATCTCTAATGTTCCAGCAGATTGTATTTGGTTCAAACCCCATAGATTACATTCTTAATCGCCCTTAAATTCCTAGGGCGTATTTTGGTATATATATATATATATATATATATATATATATATATATACGTAAATAAACGTATTACTTTTATGTACGTATAAAATTAATCTATATCTCTCTCTCTCTCTCTCTCTCTCTCTCTCTCTCTCTCTCTCTATATATATATATATATATATATATATATATATATATATATATGTATATATAGTGTGTCAGGTTGTATATGAAAAGAAATCAACAAAGTGCTCGATCATATAAGAGAGCATATATAATTTATTTAGATACTGTATATTACATATTTTTGCCCTTTTGGATGAAACCGCGGTACATTGCTGAAATATGTAATATACAGTATCTAAATAAATTATATATATATATATATATATATATATATAAAAACAGTGTTCATAATTAAATTAATAAGAGCATGATAGATATTTTTATATATAATACTATACAATTATAAATTGATAAACTATCTATACTAGTGGTTTTGGTCGTTATTGAGAAATCAACCCCGTGGGGTTCAATAAAATGTTACTCATAGCTTTACTCGCAAATAACCCCGATATAGGTAGCTAATCCATATATCATTGTATAGTATTATATGTGTGTGTCTTATCATGCATAACCAATGTTGGCCAGGAATGAATTACAAACCCTGTGAATCCTGCTCTCATTCCGATACACCATATCACACATTTGTAATTTTAGTTTCAGATATTATATGACCGGATTATTTTGCGCCCCCCACCCACATGCTGGTCCGGCATATCAGGTGTGTAACCGGTGATCAAGTGCAAACTTGATAGGCGATATAACCTTCAGTTAACTAAAGTTGCATCTTATCGGCTTCCCAATTCCAACAAGCTTCTTTTCCCTCTTCCTTTCCCCGTTTAAAATCTGGCTTCAGTTTGGGATTTTCCAAAGCGGGACTACGAATTTCCCACTTCTTATTTGGAATGTATTTTAGCTATGCCTTTGACAAGATGTGGTAATATATATTGAAACGTTGGTTGATTGGCTTAAAGCTATAATATAGTTGATGTAATTATATATATATATATATACGGTTGGGAATTTATTGGGTTTTGTGTGCCACACTACAGTCTGAGTGGTTTTATCTACTGACTGTCGTCAATGCGAAGACAGATCAGATACTAAACTTTGCTCCTAGCCATAATACTAGGTAGTAATAATAACATTTGATTGCGACGAAATTCTTATAAGTTATATTTTATTTGAAAATAATTAAAATTGAAGTGAGTAACCTCTAACGTTCTTTTGACAGCAACACTGAATACGTTTTCATGTTTATGTATTTCATATTCGAAAATCCGGAATCTAATTATTTAGAATGGGTGTTGACGGTGAAAGGGTACGTAGAAACGAAGTGACTACGTGTATTATTATTATATAAGTACGTTACACAAGTGTGAATGCCTCTTTAAGGGTCACTGGTCTGCTATTTGCGATGCCATACATAATGTGCTCGAAGCGAGGATAATTTTACACGTTTACTACATGTATAAAAGAGCTCTACTCTATTCCACACGTTTGAGACATCTATCTTTAGATTAAATATTATTTTATATGTTTGCGTGTTTTTACACATACAGGCTTACCTGAATATATTGGAAAATACATTTTAATCAGATAAACCGTCTCTCTTATATATATATATATATATATATATATATATATATATATATATAGATATATATATATATTTGTTTTGTTTATTATCTATGTACATATACGTTTCACCCTTTTTAATAGAGACTCGTCAGCATAGAGATATAACTATTCACTACTGGTCGCGCGATTTGAAACCTCGGGCTTCGAGTATTTTACAACGCAAATAGACATTTAGAACCACAGGGCCACCGCTTAATTGTAAGATTAACAGTGATTATTTTAACATTATTTCGGCGGCTTGACGTCATAAGAGCGTGTAACTTAATGAAAGGAACGATGAATTTACTTAATGAAAAGAACGATGCATGTTTATATACATATATATATATATATATAACATTACTCTCTATATTGTCTCTGTTTCTCTCTTCCTATATATGTATATATATATATATATATATATATATATATATATATATATATATATATATTATATATATACATACGACTTGAATAGATGTGCATATGACGTCTGTTGAACATGAAATAAAACATATTTTGTTTTGTTTCAAGAATGTTATAGTGTTGCGTTTCATTTTTAACGAGGTTATAACACGTTTATTTTCAAGATAACATCCAATACAAATACTTTTTTTCCTTTCATTACCTTTTGTTAGGTTAGGAAACAGCAGCATATAGACACATATCTTAATTTCTTTAGAATAAAATATTGTATATATATATATATATATATATATGTATATATATATATATATATATATATATATATTTATGCGAACATTGTTTAAAATTACAGAATTCGTCTGTTTGAATATACTTTTTTTATTTGTTCATTTTTCAGATGATTTTTTAGTATTCGAATTTAAAAAAAATCAATGTGCCATAGGTTTCACAGGGTTCTACGAACGGTTACGATATTTTGTCGAATCATCTTCAGGTGTCAAAAGCGAAAGAACAGAAAAAGCTCGTTTTCCGGATTTTCTATGATATATATATATATATATATATTTATATATATATATGTTTAAATACGTATGTGTTTGCTGAAAAAGGTATAAGCTTCCAGACCAGTATCGCTGAAAGAGTAGCCGTTTAGTTATTGAAGTGCGGCGACTATATATTTATATATTTGTGTGAAAGTTACTATTATAGACAATACAAATCGCTAGAACATATGTACACACTTATAATTGTAGATTTGGACATTTGGAGCATGCTTACAGAATTTTGATTATCTCACAATTCTTGTATTCTAATGAGATATCTGATGTTATATATATATATATATATATATATATATATATATATATATATATATATATATATATAATATTTAATTATTTTTTCGCTCGGGTTGGAAGCTATGACCGGGTTTGCTGACTCAATTCAATCTTATTTTTGTTCAATTCGGATTTAACGGATTCTCTAATTAACAAACGAACATTGAATTGATTTGGGTTACCCAGATCAAAACTTTGGAATTTTAAGTGAGTTTATTGAACTTTCTATATTATTTGATTTGATTTATTTATCGTTGTAATAATTAACATAAACATTGGATACTTTTCACTTCATCGAATGTTGACGCATTTCACGACTGGATAACTTTGTCAGCTCTTTCAATTTCTCGTATTTGGACTGCTATTTATAACCTGGATTAATCTTCAGTCAACCCTCTGGATGTCTATCCTGATTATGTTTTTCAAATTGTATGACTTGGATGGATTGTATAGATTTAACAAAAAAGTATGTTTTTGGGTTGATATATTCGATGTTATATATTTTTATGTATTTTTGTATATATTTTTATATAATTTCAAAGTTTAATTTTATTACCTGTAGTGGTATAACTTCGGTAATGGTCCTCTGAAGAGCAGAATTATCTTTGAAAACTCATGAGCTAAGGACTTCAGAATACTTTGCTTGAACTTTGAATTCTAATAACATTTGATTGACACCTTATTTTATTACTTCATTTTATATTATAATATATATATTTATATATATATATATATATATATATATATTTATATATATATATATATATATATGTATATATATATATATATATTTATGTGTGTGTGTATGGATGACTGTATAAAGCTTCCTATCTTAGGTAGAGCTTGTTCGTAAGGAAACGACCAAATGCCACTAGCTTTAAGGCATACCTTATTCAGTAAAACGAAATTGAGCCCCAGACACATTGAGCTAGTGTCGCGTGATAGCGCAGAGTTATAAGCGCCGACTGTCAGCTCACGGGTTGAATTTCTATCCGTGCTTGAGGCACGAGCTGGTCTAACCTCTCTGAAGAACTGTGATATAGCAAAACAGTCTGTATGTGGATGTCTATATGAAGCTCCGTTTCTTGGGTAGAGCTTATTCGTTTGGAAATCGCCAACTGCCACTAGCTTTAAGGCATAGCTCATTTGGTAAACTCAATTCGAGCTGCTGGCACATGACAATATTCACATTGAGATTGCACACACATCAGCAAGTGTCGCGTGATAACGCATGGGTATAGGCGTCGATGGTCAGCTCGACGCTTGAATTTCTACCCAGGCTATTGGCACTAGCTAGTCTAGCTGCACTGTAGAGCTGTGATACGGCACAATTTTTACCTCTTTCGCAATAGACACACGGGTTTTAAAGTAAGATTTTGTGTTTTGGGGCTCAGTGGTTCAAGAACATTTATCTATTTTTTACTGGAAATCTCTCCAAACAAGGCTTGACACCACTTGATGTAAGGAGCTAAGAAGAACGAAATATGATTATCGCAAAGACTAGAGATGCCTATTGGTCTTAGTATTAAACAGACTTCGGAGATATTTAGTGTAGTATCAGTTCTGTAGTCAAAAGACCGTCCTCCCAGGAATTATCACCTTTTTACTGAAGTGGTAGAGGTACTCTTTTTAGGTATTACATCTACGTTCACCGCGGGGGTTATGTAGTTTCTTAGCTGCCATCAGGAAATCATCTTCCCAAAGAAATAGCTTCTTTTCATTTGGATGATGGAGTGTAGTATATGTTCTGTTGCAATGATACCATACTCGAAGGTTTTACGTTCTCCTTTTTCTGGGGCAGTTCTCCTCTATTTATATTTGTTCGTTTGTTCATGATACTATCCTTCGATGATTATCCTCTTTGTTATTTGGGGGAGGGAGTGTACCATCTGTTCTGTATGTATTATATCATCATCCTAGGTATTATCTTCACCTTGGAGGAATGTGCATCATAATACACTCCTCTCAATGATAACCTCCTCCTTTGGAGATCAATGTTGTATATGTTCGTTCACCATGATACTATCCTCCCAGGCTAGCAAATATATGCGACCTCCCTTAGTAAAATACATAACAAAAATATATGAAGACTTCAAATGCAAAACGGGAAATACACTATTCTATAAATTGTGAAGTTATCACTGCAAGAAATGTTGAATTTAAACACTTGACCACATTCTCAAATCATGTTCTATATGATGTAATATTGGCATTAAATTAAATGTGTTTATTTTGAGTCCAGTTTTTATATATTCGCCATTTTATTGTGTAGTTCTTAATTTTAACTGGTTCGACTACGTTCTGCTTTCATACTATTCTTTTTTTTATTTTAGATATTTCGTTTCAAACAGGTCAGGAGGCCACTGTAGACATAAAGAGCTACTGAGAATTAGTGAGTAGGTTAAGGGTGTCATACTAAGTTGAGAGCTGTGCAGCAAGATGTGTGTTTACTTAAGATGTGTGTTTACTTTAGTTTTAAAGCACTGCATGTCAGTAACGTCGGGGAAACAGAGAGCAAGGAGAGAGTTCCAGAGGCCGGCAGCCCGAGGAAAGAAGCTGCTGGAGTAGAAGGCAACTCGGAATTTGGGGACCTCCACAGTGAATGGATGTGGCCCAGCTGATTGTCGGGTTGTTCTAGTGTGTTTGCGTCGAGGGGGCAATAGAGCAGCTAGTTTATCGGATGATAATCCATTGAAGTATTTGTAAAACAAGCACAAGGCTGCAACATTGCGGCGATTGGAAACTGGTTGGAGCTTGGTGGATAGTGAGAGACCTATGAAGTTGGCGACTCTTTTTTTAACCTTATCTAGGAGAGAGAGAATAGTGGATGATGCACCAGCCCAGATGTGATAACAATACAACATGCATAGACGGATGGTGGCTTTGTAGAGATACAGGATAATCTCAGGTCTGAGACTCTTACTAGAACGGTAGAGGGAGCCCACCAACTTTGCAGCAGCCTTGCCAATGTGTTCAATGTATTTGTTCCAATACATGTTACCTGTGAATGTAAGGCCGAGTAGTTTGAATGTTGAACTCTCAGGTAGGCTGTTATTTACCATGGCAATTGTTGGTTTAAGAGGTTTCTCGTAGTTATAAAAGGAAAGGAGCTTTATCGTAGGGGCATTAAAGGTTACCAACCATTTATGACCCAAAACTACTATAGCATGGAGGTCACTTTCTAAGGATTCAGCCATTGCCTCGGATATGCACGCGTCCGTTTTGCGCACATGACAAGATTACAGCATGGTGTCGTCAGCAAATATACCTATCTCAGACTCGATGTCATCAGGGAGATGGTTTATGAAAATCAGGAACAACAAAGACCCTATGATGGATGCCTGGAGTACACCTGCATTAATGTAATGTTGCATAAATGAACGGCCCTCGAGGACAACCTAGGTCTTTCAGACATATATAAATAATTATACATGATTATATCGAAGATGCATAGCATTTGTAACATACATTATGTAATCAACAATTATATTTCATCATAACATAAGGTTTTACATAATCATCGACAAAAATAAATTGAAATACGCATAATAAAACATGATAGAATCAGATAAGATGAATCCATACATTTATTAAACTAAAGTAAATATTAATTTTTTTTTATATTAAAAACTAGGAATGTTATAAATTTATGCAAGAGAGTGTTCAGAAAGTTTCTTAAGTTGCTCATTTATTGTCATGATGTTTGTTTAGAACATCCTTATCTAACTGTCATGGAAACTTTCCTGCGAACGGGATTCAAAGCGAGTATATCTGACATGTGCATCGCATAAGAGGTTTGTTTTTTATTCTTGATAGATAACATGTATAGATGAAATTCCGATATCGGGTTAGATATTTATAATATATATATATATATATATATATATATATATATATATATATATATATATATATATATATATATATAGTATGTTTTTTTTTTAAAGCTGTCGGCAATGCAAAGTCCGGGGTAGGATAGGATGTAAGCTGGAAGAAACAAAAAAACAAATCGAATTCCAAATGGGACTTACTATTTATTTTTCTTAAAATCTGACATAACAGAAAGTGTGTTATTAGCTGTTTCTTTATTGTCCGGATGATTATTAAAAATCATTTATTTAATATTTCGGGAAAAGAAACTTCCCTTTGGCAAAAATAATAAACACCAGAGGAAAACTCCGTCCGTGCAGAGAATCTACTAAAATGGATGCCAGAAAACTTCTTTTAATATATATATATATATATATATATATATATATATATATATAAAATACATCAATTATAGTTGTAGATATGTCTATATGTATATATATATATATATATATATATATATATATATATAGAGAGAGAGAGAGAGAGAGAGAGAATATACATCAGTTATAGTTTATTTAGTATGAATATATATATATATACATGAATATATATATATATACATGTATATATATATATATATATATACACTCATATAGTTATATATATATATATATATTATTAATTTATATTTTACTTGCAGCACTTGACTAGTATTGAAATATGAATTCGGAAAAATGCAGTGTGGGATTTTTTATCTCAATCAATGGGATGCCCTTATACATTGGAGCATATTTCTTTTAAAATATAATTCTCCATTGACACGTGTTTCGTTGTATTGCGTCCTATAAGAGTGACTTCAGCTAGCAAGATTAAACACCAGGACCTCAGAAACTAGTAAGAGTTGTAGAACATTATCTCTTTTTATAGATCTCATTGTGTGTTTATATTTTTATTAACGATACTTGAACGTATTCAATTATTAATACGGAAAATCACTCTAGCTAAATTATATATATATATATATATATATATATATATATATAAATATATATATATATATATATATATATATATATATATATATATATATAGTGTGTGCCTGTATGTGACCGTGAATAGCTGAAGAGCTGATAATTCATAAAACCACACGGTGGTATATTTACAATAGTGTATATGGACGGAAGTACAGAATAGTATGTTAGAGAACGACTTTCCATGCTTGGTCGTAAGCTTCTCGATACATACTGTCTTGAAGAGTCTATATTGTCACAAACTAGGGGTGTTCACTATCACACTATTATACTTCATTTTTAGCCTATCTCCGTATATAGTCAATAGCTTATCCTTTTAGGGTTTATTACAATTATCTCCGTAATCTTACGTTTTTTATATTCGCTGTTCAGTATCTGTTTGGGCGATTAATATCTCAAATGTGCCGAACGAGACACCCATTACTTGTACTCTAGAGTATTATTCTCGACGGTATCTAAATATCTTTTCCTCATCTTGTCCGTGTTTTATTTTTAAAAAGTTGGGGGGATTTACCATGTAACTCATGTTCTGAATCCGTTTATCTACTATATTTGTTTCCTAGTAGGGTGTATTGTTTTTTTAACACATAAACAATCTACATTTTCTCCAACTTCAGATCGTTTCATGGTGACATCATTTCCACGTCCTGGTTTGGTATGGATTGCCAATGATCTATTAAACACTGTGTTATACTTCCTTACAAACATTGCTTCTTTTGGTGTCATGGATGAGGGAAACTGGTTATTTGGGGGTCATCTTATATACCTGAAAATATTTTATGATGCCACCCTATTTGAAGTCAGGACCTCTAATGATGCTGTCTTTACAAAACTGAGAGAAAGTATCAAACTAACAAGATCGTATGTACATGAAAAAAAAACTCCTGAGAACTTAGAAAGTTTTAAATCATCCCGGACATCATAAGAGATACTGTGTTCAGGAAAAATAACTTAAGAAAGTATCCGGCGAACTTATGCGGTGAACCAAGTGCAAGAGGGATCCAAACTATGCCGGAAATAATAGAGCACTACCTTTAACAATCTATTTATCCCTGATTTCTTGATTAATTTATTTTATTTCATTTTTCAAACTTAACTTATATAAACAAAATAAATAATACTCATCACATAATTTTAAACCAATCTAATTCTGATAATTAGATATCTCTATTTAATATCATATAACCTAACTAATAATTTTCAAACTTATTTTTATCATCCTTTTTAAATTTTATGACATATATTTATTTCATCACCTCAAATAAATAAATCGTTTTCATTACTGATAATTACGTTATAATTGACGTTTACTAATACAATAACATTATATCAATTTGAAAGTGTGGAAGAGTTAGTTCCCTTTAACTATTAACTATAACATCTTCCTGTGCCAGCGAGTGCAGAGTTGTACAGAAACCCTGGATCAGTATTTAGGATATACTGATCCAGATTTTGTGTACAACTATCCACCCAGTGTAATTTTATCATAGCATTTAGCTTTTGTGTATATTAACGACGTTTTCGCTCTAACGTAAACGAATTAAATTAGGCATCTATTACTTCCTTTATAAAAAGCGGATGTTGCCGTTTAAATAATTCCACATATAAAGGATTGAAACTTTGATACGTGACATATGTTTCAGTTTTATTCCCTGTTTGGATATTTTGAGCTTCTGATTATTATTCTTGATTTGGATATGCATTTAAATATTCTGCCCTCTGCCTGTCCATAACGGTGTATTTGTGAACGCTCAACTAAAATATATACCATATCAAAACACTTTTTTCAATTTGAAAAAAAAGTGTTTTGCTAAGTCATTTGAACCATACGACTTATAACTTATTTCTATAAAACTATTTAATAGTTTGTGTACTAAAAACATATTTGAATATACTTTTTATATATTCCAAAGTCAGCTTAACTCTCTGAAGATATTTTTCTTGAAAAGGTCGAATTGCTTAGCTTGACACATATCTCATGCACGAACGTGTAATCGTTTATCAAGGCCTATAAGCAATTCGAAGAAACTGGTTAATGAGCTGGCAAGGAAGAAGTGTAACACAACTAAATGAGGATTGCTAACAATGGTTGTGACTGGTTGGAATGAGGTTATTTAAGAAGACGGCTAAACGAGGATATCTTAACATTGGAATTGAAAACGACCTTGATATAGTCAGCTGAGAAGCAGTCCCGTGGTATTGTGTTCCACCGACATATAGTTATTAGAAATACACTTTGCTCATGGACGTACCCTTTAATTTTAGGTACAAAGAGAGAGAAAATAAAATTATTTACAGTAGTTATAACACCCCCGAGTTTTTGTTGTAAACGTTTTAGAAAGGGGGCTGTACATTGGAGATCAGTCGAGCACCAACAATGAAAGTAATAATAATATATTGAAAATATGGATATAAATATGTTCAGCCTTAAACAATATACTTTTTTCTAATATGTATCTTAAATGATCGTATTAGGAATTGTCTATTATAAGAAGAACATATTTATAAATTATATTTTATAATACTTTTGAATATATACATATATATATATATATATATATATATATATATATATATATATATATATATAGTCTAAAGAAGCTTTGAGTTATTTTAAACAAAAAGACAAAAAAAAAAGAAAAATGCAGTTTAAATTCCCACAGAAACTAACTAAATCCAAAATAGTGCAGACTTAACATTCGTTGGAAAATTCATAAATAAATAAAATATATAATAGTAAGTAAATAAAAAAAGGGGATTAAGTATCTAACAGTGAAACAAAAACAGGAGACCTTAACGTAAGCATCCAATATTTACACGGGGATCATCAGCTGTTTACCATGTAACTGTTTCGGAGATTTAAAAACAGGACATATACATGGCTCTCCAATGGTACAGATCAAACTACCATTTCCCCAATCAAGTGTCGAAATAATTCAGCTTAAAATGTTACTTATATATGAATAAATAATAATAATAATCAAAATAATAATAATAATAATAATATACTACCCTTAAGACTACCGTGCGATATGGTAATTTGCATATCAAATAAAATTCTTTATAACAATAGTAATAATAATAATAATAATAATAATAATAATAATAATAATAATAATAAAATGCTATCTAAACACTACACGCAAGAACCATTCTGCGATATGGTAGCTAGAAATAAAATTATATAGGAATTAAAGTTGCATTAACCAAAAAAAAAAGCTTTAGTACCTTAGGTACCAGAAAGGCAAATAGATAAGAGGAAGGAAATATTGCCATACAGATCTAAATACCCATTATATAGTCTAAAGAAGCTTATATATATATATATATATATATATATATATATATATATATATATATATATATATATGTATATATATATATATATATATATATATATATATATATATATATATATATATATATATATATATATATATATATATATATATATATATATATATATATATATATATATACGGTTAACATAATTCCATCAACTTATGGTTCTACGAATGTTCTATCCGCATACGTAATAACGGTTGGCGCATATTAATTGCTCCGACTTCTAATATTTCAAGGTGATATTTTGGTCGTGCTTTGTGCAGCACAAAAATACACTTCGTTACTCTAAGCTTTGGCACATAAATTGTTCTGCAATATATGTCCACTTATGGCAGAGTCATTGGTCTCCGAATGTTCGGATGTATGCAATTTGAAATTACGTATATTTCTAAGTACATGTTGAGAAATAATCATCTCTAATCGTCGAGTTATCGCCCTACTAGTTTTTTTTTTACACGTACAATGATAATTGTAAATAGCACAAATTGTTATGTATGATTGGGATTGTTTTTTTTTTGTATAATTTTCATTGTCGGTGTGAAGCCAGGTATTTGAGGCGTAATCATTCATCGATTAGAAATGCACATTTCGTAACACATCCGTAACAATATTCGCAATTTTGAATTGCATACATCCGGGTATTTGTAGACAAATGACATTCCCATAGAGCAAGCCTTATTGGGCAATGCGTACTTTTCTAAAGCTACTATGACGAAGCGTTTCCTGTATTGCACCGAGCAGAGTCTAAAGATCATGATAACATATTAGAACCCGTAGTTATTAGTATGTAGTGGCTGTCTTTGTGTAGGCAGATATGATATTAACACAATAATTTATTGAGCGGAATGTAACAACATTTATATATATAATATATATATATATATATATATATATATATATATATATATATATATATATATATATATATATATATATATATTTAACATAGTTCACCCCAAACAAGGCAGACTGCCATTGTAAATGTAAGGGGCTGCTGAGAAAAAGGGTGATAGTTGTGTGGTATTTTTATGGGAGGGGGGTAAACCTACATTGGGAGCTGTGCAGCGAGATGTCTGTTTACATTAGTTTTAAATTTCTGCATGTCAGTACCGTCAAGAAGACAGGGAGTTGGGAGGGACATCCATAGTTAAGCAGCACGAGGAAAGAAGCTTTTGGAGTAGAACACTCTTCGACATCTGGGGACCTCCACAGTGAATGGATGGGATTTGGTAGATTGTCGGGTTGGTCTAGTGAAGTTATGTCGTTGGGGCACCAGAGCAGCAAGTAAATCAGAGCACTATCCATTGAAGTACTTGTAAAACAGGCACAAATAATCAACATTGCGGCGGTAGGATAGGGGCTTGAGCTTGGTGGATGGTGAGGGACGTATTAATTTGGCGACTCTTTAATTGACCTTGTCTAAGAGAGAGAGACTAGTGGATGATGCACCAGCCCATATGTTTGAACAATACTCCATGCATAAGCGAATGGTGGTGTTGTAGACATATAGGATAATGTCAGGTGTGAGAAGTTTACGAGGACGGTAGATAGAGCCCACCTTCTTTGCAGCAGTCCTAGCAATATATATATATATATATATATATATATATATATATATATATTAATTATTCTTAAATGAACTTGTATGGTATGGATTTTGGGAATTTACCAGTTTGTTTGTCACCATTAGTTTGCACGGTAACGTTTAATTGATTTTCTGAAGCTATAGAAAAATTCCGATTCAAAAACCAATGAAATAATATTCCTTTTCACATGATCGTTTAAGTGCTCAAAGTTATGAATTAAAAATATATAACACACTTACTACAATGTGATTCATCAACGTTTTGTTGCAAAGAGTTTATTCTCTATATAAATTACTATATATAATATAGTAAATATATAGTATACATAATAATGAAAAAAATAGTATAAATAATAACAAAAATACATGCTAAAATATACCTAAATTTTAGGATTTATTAATTTTTGAACAATTATTTGAATCAGCTGTAATTCATACTAAACTGAACAGGTCAGCCCTCTTCCTTTGCTATCTAAGTTTGTCGCCTGCTCATTTCCGCTATTCGATTCGACAACTCTCTAATATTCTTATTATATTTTGAGCATTTAGAGCGTCCTGAACTAAGTAATATATGTCTCACTGTACACATCATGTATTGGCATCCGTCAGTCGCAACGACTATAAAACAGTGCCGTATTGGAGTTTGTTTGTGTGCATCTTTTTGCGTGACTTTAGAAACCAAAAAAGTTTTTAAAGTAAAAAAAATATTTATTTAAAAAAAAAATAATTTGCGTTGTCCAGGTTTTCAAAATACTTTTTAAAAAATATTCTCTTTATTATTGCCATTTCAGCAATGTTTTCAATGTGTGACTTTTCAAACTACTATATTCATGTAACCGCATGCTACACACACCGGCATATCAACATTTATCCTCGATAACATCAAGACGAATTTCAACTTGACTGCATTAGATATGTCTCAGTCAGGGAGGATTATACGAAAAAAGACGAGAAAAAATGATGCTTAAACTTCTGACAAGAGTGTTTATCACTGAAAATACTCAAGTAAAAAAAAAGAAATTTTTAAAGTAAATGAATTAATTATTTTAAAAACATGAATAATTTGCGTTGTCTAGGTTTTAAAAATATTAAAAAAAAAATTCTCCTTATTATTGCCATTCAAGCAACGTTTTGAATGTGTGACTTTTCAAACTATATATATATATATATATATATATATATATATATATATATATATATATATATATATATATATATATTAAATTAATACAACATATATAAGCGACAACTAATATCTTTAATTAGTGAAAATCCGGACCCGGAACAAAATAATGGCCGAAAACATCAGTCAGCTTAACATAGTTCGAATTGGCCTCAGTGGCGCTTGCATCTAGTGAGTTGTATTTTGAATGTTATCCCATATAACATGATCCCCTAATCATTGTTTCGCTTACATGTAATACATGTCTTGAACATCACACTTGGAATTGTAACATTTCGGCTTTCTTTGGGATTTAATTTCCACCATTTGTACTGCCTTATTTTTGAAAAAACTACTTTAATCAATATTATTTCTAGCCGTATCTTGATGGGGTATTTCAACTTAAATATATGTTTTTGGCCGATACAATTTGTGTTACATATATATATATATATATATATATATATATATATATATATATTATTTTTTAATTTTTATTGTTCATTTTTTATTATTAATTTAATTATTAAGTGTGTTCATCATTATTATATTTTTATATTTTTATCTTTATTTTTTCTAAGTTTTATTTACTCGCTGTTATTCCACTGCGGTAATGATCCTCTGACGAGAAGAATTTTCTTTGAAAACCCATGGGTTAAGGACTTTAAATTACTTTCGCTAGGGTGTTCAATAGTAAATTTTATATTTCAACAACACCGACCCCCATATAAAATTTACTATTGAACACCCTAGCGACTCCGGCTCACTATCTCTCCTCGATTTCAACCTCAAAATCACAGAAGACGGTTCTATACAGACCAACTTCTACAGAAAACCTGCCTGTAAAAACCTATTTGTTCATTTTAAATCTGCCCTGCCCCTTAAAGCCAAACTAGACTATGCCCGTAATGAAATTACCCGCATACAAAATAAATGCTCATCTACTGCCAATAAAATTAAACACACCAAAGACTTCCATCAAACCCTAATCACCAACGGCTACCCCACTTCCACAATAACCCACCTCAGCAAGACCAGATCACGCAGACACAACACACTCTCCAACACATGCTTCCTAAAACTACCTTTCTTTAACGACAGAATCACTAATGCCATCCGCAGTGCAATACATAAAGAAAAACTAGACATTCAACTCACCCACACCGGCACCACCTTACGCCAACACCTTTCCAAAAAACGCACTACACGCACCCAAGAACCATGCTCCCTAGCCAATTGTCCCATTCCTACCACTGGACTATGCATCCGCACTAACTGTGTATACAATATATCATGCACTATTTGTAACCACTCCTATATTGGATATACTACAAGACAATTACACCAACGTATAAAAGAACACATGAATACAAATATATCTTCCTTCTTCAAACATACTTCCTCATGCAATACTACACAACAAGACATAAAAGTTTCCATTTTAGCCTCGACCAGGAACCTAGGCGACCTAAGACTGATGGAAGCTATTCTCATTTCCAAACTTAGCCCATTTTTAAATCAAAGACATGAATTAAATTCTACCTTCATCATATAACCTACACCCCCCCCCCGAACCCATCCCCAGATAATACCCCCCCCCCCCATAATAAACACTATTTGCACAAATCATATCCGTTATAATAAGAATTGACCATTACTTTAGTTAAATAAATTCAACATACAAAGCCAATTAACAGAATAACAGAATACCAAAAATAAGAGATTTGTCTCCCCTTAACCAGCAAACTTTCCATAACTAAAACAATAGGCATTTAAGAGATAAATTAAAACCAATAAATACGGATTAAACTTAACCAGACATAACTAAATTTTAATATACTGCACCGACAACAAATAATTAGCTATCTACAACACATTTAAAATCTAATGCCGGAATCAGCCTGTTGACAAACATATATACTATAAGTAATAACTACGTTTTATATACGGAAAAAAAAACAAAAAAAAACAAAACAAAAAAAAAAACAAAAAACAAATAACAATAATAGTAAATATATAAATAAAAATAAAAATTAAATAAATAGAAACAACAGACAATTACATATATATATGGGTGTATATATATATATATATATATATTTAAAAAAAAAAAATAAATAAATAAATAAAAAGAATCTATTTAGTTTTCCTCTGAATACTTTACTCTGAACACTTCCGGTTTAACCCCCCAGCGCTCCTGGCATTTTCTCGGTACCCGGGATTTTTCTTTTATTTATTTTTGACAAGGAGAGGAAGAAGAAAAAAAAAATCTCTCGAAATATCAAATTGATTCTTGATAATCCGGACATTACAAACTAACACCCTTGCTGTCTAGAAAAATAAACAAACCTTTCGATCTATATCCGACTTATTTCGGTTTTGTTCTGTTTTTGTTCTTCACAGCTTCCAGCAACCCGGATCTTCGCATTGCCTTAAACCTTTTTAAAAACTCTTATTATATATATATATATATATATATATATATATATATATATATATATATATATATATATATATATATATATATATATATATATATAAAAGGTTAATACAACAAAAGATACAAGAGGCAACTAATATCTTTAATTAGTGAACATCCGGATAAAAACAAAGCTCAATATACTGGATAGAGCATTAAAAGCAATAGATAAAGTGAAAGAATAACATGAGGTGCGAATCAAATTTTATTCCAGTTCAAAGGACTTTAAAGAACTTTGCCTGAACATTGAACTGGAAAAAAATTTGAATTGCACCTCATTCTATTCTTTCACTTCATCTCTCTCTCTCTATATATATATATATATTGGATTTCAGTTTAAAAATACTTGTAATCCAAGGTTTCGTATCATGTGACCGGTAGTGAATAGTCATACTTCTATGCTGATGAGTCTTGATTGAAAAGAGACGAAACGTATACGTCCATAGATAATAAACGAGAACAAATATTTTCATATTTGTCGCTCCTCGTAAAATTAATAGAGCACTTTAGTGGTAGTACAAACACAGCGTGACGTCATTTGCTTTATAATGCATCATTCCTTAATAGTAGTAGAATGCCTGGACATCATCGTCGCTTTAAGGAATTTAAATTTCAACATGTTTGAATATTCAAATTGATCCATATGCATTGAAATGTATTTAATGCCACATTTCAATATTTAATTCTGATTAATCAGTTTGCGTCTGTAATAAAGTCTGAAATATAATTACACTTTTTACGTCTGTGTGATGCTCATACTAATTATTCGCAGCATCGTTGCAATAAGGATTACATATTTTCCAATTTCCTTTATTCTTCTTCTTCTTCTTCTTCTTCTTATTATTATTATTATTATTATTATTATAAATATTAGTAGTAGTAGTAGTAGTAGTAGTATTGGTATTATTGTGATGTTTATTCATCCTATTGAGTCACTACATGGACGCTTTCAGACACCACGAATAGACAGAGTGGCTATGTCCAATCCACGAGCAGTCTTTGGCAAAATATTACTTTTGTATTTTCTGCAAATTCATGCATACTCGTGTTCACTACATACTCGTTGTCTTATTTCCTATCGACCCTTTAAGTTCAAAACAATTATTATTATTATTATTATTATTATTATTATTATTATTATTATTATTATTATGATGATGATGATGATGTACTCACACTGGTCATCATCAGTTATTGCTCACCGACAAAAACCGGTGGTATTCCCTGGCGTCTGAGTGACAACACGTCTCATTAGTTTCCAGTATTTTCCACCTCCCTTCGATAACCACCGCAAATAACCTTGCGGTATCACAACAGTCGCTTACCATTGATTTCTCGCTGGTAAGGACCATTGGTCTTCTCTGGGATTTGATTGGCAATAAGCTAGGTCTCTCCCCACTCTTCCAGTGGAGGTCTAGTTTGTGCTGTCCGTCCTCGGTTTTCTCATCCTCTTTGACCCTCTACAAATATTTTGTGTGGTGTCAGCCCAAGCCGGCACCTTTTTTTAAATTAAAAATAAATGGGGGGAGAAGGGAGAGGAAGGGATGAGGAGAGCGAGGGAGGAGGGGAAGGGGGATCGGGAAAGGAGAGTGTGGGAGGAGAGGTAATGGTGTTTCTTGTAAATTGTGTTCATTGGTTCATTTTTGTGTGGTGTCAGCTGAAGCCGGTGTAATTTATTAGGAAGGGGGAGCTTATGAAGTGGTGTTTCTTGTATTTTCTGTTCCTTGGTTTGTGTTCTTGTGTTCTTCGTGTTGTTTTGTTTTCTTCCTGTTGTAAATTCTATGTGACTGGTTACTCTTCGTAGCTTGTGCGGGTTGGTTTATGCATCCAAGGATTTTCCTTAAGATTGCAACTGTTTTGATCATTGCCCTTCTTCTGTATGCTTTCAATGATGTCTTTTATTCTAATTTCTCCCAGTCTTTTTTCAAGGTTTTAAGGAGTGTTCTTAGCGCTTTTCAGATAATTGGCATCATGCTTATTATTTGTACTCACTAGGAATTCTCACACAGATCATCGTCAGTGATTGCTGAGTGACAACAAACCTCCCGAGATTTCCAGTATTCTTAATCTCTTTTCGATAGCCACCGTAAATAATCTTGCGAAATCGCAACAGCCGCTTTCCATTAATTTCTCGCTGGTAAGTACAATTGGTCTTCTCTGAGATTTGGATGACAATAGCTTAGTATTCTCCGCACTCTTCAAGTGGAAGTCCGGTTTGCGCTGTCCCTTCCTCGGTTTTCTTATCCTCCTCGATCCTCTATATATACTTTGTTTGGTGCCAGCCTAGACAGGCACCATTTTTGTTATTATTTATTTATTTATTTTTTAAATTTAAATTGAATTTTTTAATTCTTAATTAGATTTTTTTAACTTTATTTATTTAAATGTTTTTTGGGGGAGGAAGAGGAAGAGCTCATGGTTCTTCTTTCCATTTCTTTCCATTTCTGTTCATTAATTCATTTGTGTGTGGTGTCAGCTGAGGCAGGTGTACTTTATTGGGGGTGATTATGAAGTTATGTTTCTTGCAGTTTCTGTTCCTTTGTTCGTGATGTGGTGTTCTTCGTGTTGTAAATCCCATGTGACTGGTTACCCTTTGTAGCTTATGCGGGTTGGTTTCTGCATTCAAGGATTTTCCTTAAGATTGGAGCAGTTTTGATCATTGCCGTCCATTGTAATGTTTCGATGGTCCCTTTTATTCTCCCAGTCTTTTATTCAGTTTTTTTGGGGAGTGTTTATAGGGCTCCTACGATCATTGGTATTATACTGACTTTCTCCATGCTCCATAATTCTTTTAGTTCTCTGGCTAGTTCTGTGTATTTGCTTCGTTTTCCCGTCTCTTTTATCTTCACCATGTGGCCTGCTGGAACGGCGAAGTCTATGATTTTGCAAGATTTGTCTTTCTTGTCAATTATAATAATTTAAAGTGTCCTTGCTTGTATGTTTATCTGTCTGTATATACAGCTCCCAGTGGATTTTGTGTTCTTCGTTTTCTAGTCCTGTTTCTGGTTTATGTTTGTACCATTTGTCTTCGTATTCGCAATTAAATTGTTTGCACAGTTCCATGTGTACTACTTTCCCCACACAATCATGTCTGTTCTTGTATTCGTTTGGGCCGAGTTTGCTACATTCACATGTTATATGATTTACTGTTTCGTCTCTTTTTCCACACAGTCTGCATTTACTATTTTCTAGGCTTTTATCTATTAAAGCTTTGGTGTAGTTTGGCCTAATCGCATTGTTCTGTGCAGCCATCAGTAAAGATTATGTTTCTCTGTTCAAGTGTCCTATTCTTAGCCATGCCCAGCTATTTTCGCTGGTTTCTTCTCCTGTCTTAGAAAGCGCTCATGTATTATTATTATTATTATTATTATTATTATTATTATTATTATTATTATTATTATTATTATTATTATTATTATTATTATTATTATTATTATTATTATTATTATTATTATTTACAGACAATGGGGTTTTCACACAATAAATTATAAGCGACAGCATTCCCAGTATCATCCGCTTCTTTCGATAATTGTAGTATATCATTTTGCGTTTTTGCAACAACTGTGTTACATTGATTTCTCGTAAAAATTAGAGTGGAAATAAGTCTGCTCAGCATTCCAATAATCTTATTTTCTTTCGAGTGGAGGCCTGAATAATTATCTCCTTCTAAATCTTCTTTGAGCATTCGCGACCATTTTTTGGTAGTAGAAAGAGATTGTATCTCGGATTAGGTTCCTGTAACCGTTTTTAGGAGGGCACTTTTCAACCAGATTTCTGCATGTGCAACAAAAGAGGCACGAATTATCTGTTCAATCAATATGAGTTAGTCCCATGCAGTTTACGCTTGATTTTAGCAGTGAAGAAACGTGATGCGATTGGAATCTGTGTTATGATGCGTCGAGCCATACTGAGTGTGTGTATACCTGTGTTAATAAAATCATAATGCAAACCTATATGTGTCTATAGCTTTATTTGGTGTTAAAAATGTAAACACAATAGTAAATAAAATCTTTAAATCATTGTTGCATTCTGCGCAAAAAAAGAAGACGTGTGTGGCATTGTAAATATAATCCTTCTTAGAATATTGATTAAACATATTTCGTATTATCTTTATGTGGCGCTATATTGTGTTAGTGTTTGTTTTCAACTACGTTATAATAAATCCCTCAGCAATTAAATACAAACATTTATGAAAAACAAGAAAAATAATGAACTAAAATATTATCAGGTAAACATGATGAATAAAGTGTATTAAAGCGTGCATGTATTTCCGGTAATTCATCATGATATGTCTATGAGCATGAAATTTAAGTTACAAAATATAAACAAGCTGAATAAAACATTCAAAATGATAACATGTGTAAAGTAGCAGCCCTTTATTATTTCATAGGAAAGTTCCTAATATAATTGTATTTAATGTATTTAACATTGTTATGCGTTATCTTGATTCTGATGGTGATGTGTCACGATAATTATATCAAACAAATTCTAACTCGTCAATTTTTCACGGACGAAAAAAATTACTGAAAATCTGCTTCGAGAAGCCACATTAATTTATATATATATATATATATATATATATATATATATATATGTATGTAAAGTGTGGGGTGTGGGGTGTGTGTGTGTTGAAAAACGTAGAACAAATATAGATAGCGTAAAACATGTGAAATATGTTTAATTTGCTAATAAGTGCCTATTAATTGTTCAGCTGTTGTTGACAACATTTTTCGCAAATTTTTACCACACTTTTCGTTTGTCTTGCATTTTGCAACAAATAAAACAGTTATCACATATTTTCCGCTCTTTTTCATCCATCGATTTAAAAAAAGGTTAAACAGTTTTCACATAATTTTCTTGATCTACTTTTTGGTTCAACGTTTCTCAACGAATCGAACAGCTTTCACACAATTTTCCAATTTATTTATTTTGGGGTCCTTAACAAATTTGAGAGATTTTATATATTTTCCGTTTTTTTTTCTTTGGTTTTACAACGAATTACGCTTTTGTACACACACACACACATACACACACACACACACACACACACATATATATATATATATATATATATATATATATATATATATATATATATATATATATATATATATATATATATATATATAAGTTTATTTTAAATCTAATATACAAGACGAATACCCGTCCGGGTACGAGTAAAATTAATCCCCCAAACAAAACATTTCTGTCTTTTACTGAAAAAATCAAGATACAAGATATATGAATACTTAACCTGTCGTCTAGAATTTTATCATAATTCTCATCAATATCCATTTTATAATTTTGATTCTATTAAATGTCTAGAATTTACTGTCTAAGCTTAAGCGGTCTTAAGGTTAAATTTTCAATTTGAGACATTTCCCCGAATATAAAATCATTTTATATATAATGATTCTAACAAAAAATTCAGACGTCAATGTATTTACTCTCATATATTTAGCTAAATATTTGTAAGCGGACATCAAATTTATGAAAAAGTGTTCTGTTCAAGGAGAGGGGTATGTTTTACCGTCGTTATTCAGGTATCTTACAAGTTAAATATATAAAAAAATGTTTGGTATAAAAACTGTAATCCATTACCTAGATTAAAAGGTGGGTTTTATATCGGTCTGAAATTATAATTCCAAATACCATAGATATTGCTTTTTGTCTATTTAAACCAAACATTGGACAACATTATTTTTACTCGCTAAAATAGTCTCCCTACGGTCGTCTACTTTTGCAAGGCTTCCGCGTCAGAATGAATGCTCAGCCGTAAACCGATGGTACGCCAACCATATTTTATTGATTTTCTTTGTTTCACATCAACAAAATTTTTAGTTAAAGATGAAAATAAAATTTCTTTCACACCCCTAATTCTTTTTTCACCCACGCCAACCCTCATAAAAATATTTATTTTTTGTAAGAAAAAAATACTTATACCTCCCCACACAATGTTTTGTTTCCCTTTCCCACCCAAAGAAATATTTTTAGTTACCCCCCACCCCCCATTTTTTTACTCTCCCACACCCAAAGAAATATTTTTAGTTAAAAAAAAATAATTAAATAATTTCAGACCCTCCCCACAAAAATGTGTTTACCCTCTCCCACGCTCCTCCCAAAATATCCCAATTTTGTTCTTACCCTCTTTCCCCATAAGAAATATTTTTACTTTAAAAAGAAATAAAATATAAAAATCGCACCTTATAAAAATTTGTTTACTCTCCCCCACTCAAAGAAATAGTTTTAGTTAAAAAAAAATTCCCCCTCCCCAAGAAAATTTGCTATGTTTACTCGCTCCAACCCAAAGAAATATTTTTAGTTAAAAAAAGGAAAAACACCCCTTCTAAAAAAAACTTTTTTACTCTCCTCGACCCAGAAAAAACATTTTTAGTTTAAGAGTAGAAAAGAAAAAAAATCACCAACCAAAAAAAATTTACTCTCCCCCACCAAAGAAATAATTTTGCTAGTTGGAAGCAGAACAGAAACTACACTACCTCTACACCTCTCAAAAAAAGAAAGAGCTAATGGCTAGGAGGATCGAATCATGACAACAGAACAGATACTACACTACTTCCACACCTCTCAAAAAAGAGGGGTAATGCCTGGGCGGATGGTATCATGACTACAAAACATATACTACACTACATCCCCACCTCTCAACAAGGAAGGGGTAATGCTAGGGAGCATTTATCATGACAACAGAACAGCCACTCCACTACCTCCACACCTCTAAAACGGAGGAGGTAATGCCTGGTAAGATCGTATCGTGACAACAGAACAGATATTACGCTACCCCCACACCTCTCAAAACCGAGGAGGTAATACCTGAGAGAATGGTATTATGGCAACAAAACAGATACAACACTCTCTCCACGGAAGAGGTAATGTCTAGGAGGTCACTATCATGACAACAGAGCAGATACTACACTACACTAAGGCCCCTGAATTGAGCATTTAAAGATAGTACATTAGTCTGAAATAATATATACTATACAATTTCATAAGTTTAATTGTCTTAAATAGTATAGTTTTGGCTTCAGACAAACAGATACATACACTCTATAATTAATAGATAATCAACGAATTTAGTATAATGGTTTTTAAGGCTGGTTATACTATTGCAATTACGTAAGGTTTTTATTTTCACCATACAGAATCAAACACAACTAAGGACAATATGACATTTATAGCATTATATTGTCGAAATTATTACACATGTCAACGTTTAAGCCACTTACTATAGTGGGTATGTGTACAATGCATTTATTATAAGTATCATTACACAATTCTGCGCATTTGTATTAGTATTATTAGACCATAAAATCGATTTATTATTAGTATTATTAGACAATATAATCGATTTATTAGTAGTATTATTATACCATATAATCGATTTATTATTAGTATTATTACACTATATAATCGATTTATTATTAGTATTATTACACCATATAATCGATTTATTCTTAGTATTATGAGACCATATAATCGATTTTTTATTAGTATTATGAGACCATATCATCGATTTATTATTAGTATTATTAGACCATATAATCGATTTATTATTAGTATTATAACACCATATAATCGATTTATTATTAGTATTATTACACCATATAATCGATTTATTATTAGTATTATTTGACCATATAATCGATTTATTATTAGTATTATGAGACCATATAATCGATTTATTATTAGTATTATGAGACCATATCATCGATTTATTATTAGTATTATTAGACCATATAATCGATTTATTATTAGTATTATTACACCATATAATCGATTTATTCTTAGTATTATGAGACCATATAATCAATTTATTATTAGTATCATTGGACCATATAATCGATTAATTATTAGTATTATTAGACAGTTACTCGATTCAGTATCAGTATTATTCGACCGTTTAATCTGTGTGTTATTAATATTAGAGAGTTGACACTTTTGCAATTTAGTGTATTTTTGTTTGTCGCCCAGAGAATAAGACATGGACGGTGTGTATTAAATCCATCCCAATAAATAGTGACAGAGAATATACGAGTTACCATTTCGTCCCCTGAAAGTAATATTGATGGAAACCATAGTCCGAGGGGAAACATTTAAATGAAGCATGGTCGGTCATCTATGAAGAGCAACCGTTGGTAACAAACCCCCCTGGAGTCAATGAATACAATATACGGACGGCAATGTCAAGTCATTTAATAACATATGTTATGTCGCTTTGGTAGTCCAAGTATACGGAATGACAAAATAGTGGAGACAATAAGTAAGAAAGAGGCGTTTTGTAAAAAAAGGTCGAGTACTTCATATAATTCCATGATAAATGCCAGTATACTGAAATCATATGTCCTTAATAGAGTTAAGATGAAAATTCATATACACTAAATGTACAAAAGCAAAGACATTCCCAAATGTTAACACTTTTATTGTCATTAAGGGTATGCGAGCACAACATGGCTATGTATTTTACTGGTAGGAATTTTTCTTCAGCGCACCTCACACACGTCATCCACTCATGCATAGAGATTTATACTGTGGTGATTTGATAATGAAATGGTTTGGTTGATATGTAGTCATACCCTTAATGACAATAAAAGTGTAAAAGTTTGAGAATTTCCTTGCTTTTGTACATTTAGCGTATATGAATTCTCATCTTAACCATATTAAGGGCATATGATTTCAGTATACTTGCATTTATCATGGAATGTCATTACTTTTGTAAAGGCTATGCCTCAATACAATGGTCATTTTAAAGGTTTTTTTTAATTTTCTGGAAAACTAAGATATAAGGTAAACTGAAATTAAAATGTCATCAACTAGACCCTACAACCTCTATCTCTGCCAAAAATCAGCTGAATTCATCAAATAGTTGATGATATACAGGGTGGCACATACGTACGTACGTACGTACGTACACAGATAACATGATTTCATGATTGAACATTCTGGATCTCTGGGTTGCCTCGACTAATGATGCTGAAATTCTACACACTTATAGAACCTATCAAATAAAAACTTTGTGCAAAGTTTTAACTAATTTAGTTTATTGGTTTTTGAGTTATGATTGATAAAAGAAATGAGATTTCCAGCATTCTTGAGGTCTATTAAGGGTAAGGGCGCTCTTGCGCCTCCCTTGATTACAGGTAATTAAGAAAGTTAACTACATTATAATATGATTGCGTTAATTGGTTTAAGCAGTTACACATTTTCAGAAAGCATATCAATGGAAAAACACATATAATTATGTGATATAAGATTATAAAGACCAATGAATTTCGTTCAAAATCTTTATGACAGCTAAAAGACACTTATTTTTAAAACACAATACTATTCATAGATGAACAAAAAAAAATAATCTTGTATTACTAATATGGCTTATATTTCAATTTTATTAACTAACCCTGCAATACTTTGAAATTTGAACGACAAACCCATACTTTTCATGACAGCGTGCCAACGCTTCTTTCGTTCGACACCGGATTTGAATCATAACCGCCGATACAAGACTGCGGAGACGTCGTACCAAGGACGTTTACCAAGTAACAAAGAAATAAGTTTTCTTATTCTTGTTTTTTGATGAAATAAAAAAAATGACTCAATACTGGTCACCCCTGAAGAAGGAATGTTATTCCGAAATCGATAGGATTAATGTGAAAAAAAAAATCTTGTATTGGTAATATGGCTTATATTTAAATTATATATATATATATATATATATATATATATATATATATATATATATATATATATCGTTACGTACTGGAATCACAACTGACGATATTCTTTGATAGGATAAACAATAATTCATTACCACAAACGTTCCATATTAAAATGAGTTTATTGTACTACATAAATTGCGTCCTATGACTATCACTAATGAGAGAGGAGCTGGGGCTTAATGGATAGTGAGAGCCCTATTAAATTAGATACTCTTTTTTTGGACATTGTCTAAGAGGGGGAGACAATTAGATTGTGCACCAGCCTAGATGTGACAAGAATCCTCCATGCATGCGCAGATGGTAGCTTTGTAGATATACAAGAGGCGTTCAATAAGTAATACCACTGACCAACTTCCAGTTGTCTGATCTAGATGAAATTTTACATGCGTAATGATTTATATCTATATCAGTTATGTTGAAACAAACAGTTCTAAACTAATTGCGGTTTCTGGTTTACAGGTGTCTTTACTGAGTCAGGTGTTATATGGAGCCAGTTGAATGTCTCGCTGTAAACCGGTTTTTGTATTTGAAATGACGCACACAAAAGAAGACTCTTGATGAAATAAGATAAACTAATGGTTATGACGCCCCATCATATGACCTTGTAAAACGCTGACATCGTAAATTACAAATTTGGCCGTAAGTCTGGCGAAAAACCTCCCAGACCGGGTCGTCCCTTTTCGGCCATTGATGGGGCGTCTGTCCGTCAAGTTGAGGCTGCCATTCTGGGTAATCGACGCATTACTATTCGGCAAATAGCCTAAGAGGTCAAGATAAGTACAGGGTTTGTGGAAACTATCAATCATGGCAATTTACATATGCATAAGGTATCAACCATGTGGATTCCCCGGTTGCTCACGCTTTTCCAGAAGCAAGAACGCGTTGAGTGCTCGAGGATGAATTTGGAGATGTGCCAAGGAGATGAGAGAAGTTTTTCAAAAGATTGATTACACAGGATAACACTTGGGTCAATCACTATGATCTAGAGACAAAAGCCCAGTCAATGCAGTGGAAGCACTTGGACTCACCACCTCCAAGGAAGGCAAGAGTTCAGCCCTCCGCTTACAATGTCATGCTCACAGTCTTCTGGGACCAGGACGAAGTAGTGATTACATATTTACTGGCAAAGGATACCACAATTACAGGATCTTATTACGCTTCACTTTTGATGAACATTAGAGAAGCTATTAAAATCAAGAGATGGGGCAAGATCAGTCAATGTACCCTCCTCCTGGAGGACAACGCTCCGGTCCACAACTCGCATGTCACCAGATCAGAGGACCGTGCGTGTGGCTATGAATTCATCTCTCATCCCATTACTCTCTGACTTTCAACTCTACCGAGCCATTTTTTAAGGAAAGCGTTTCCCAGATGATGCAGCCTTGATTTCTGAAGTTACGACGTGGTTGGAGGACCGACCTGGGGTTTTCTACGAAAAGGTATCCAGAGCTGCATACAAACGACGGGAGAAATGCATAACTCTGAGTGGTTCATATGTAGATAAAGACAAATAACGGTGCCAAGTTTCATTAATCTACTGCTATAGGAAATGGGTCAGAGGCATTACTGATTGAACGCCATTCGTATTTATGTTTAAATGATAAAATTATATAATTTAACACATACAAAACTAAAAAAAAACGTATGTGGCATTTACTCTAGTATTTGAGCGTACAAGTGGTGATGTACCCTGCCATGATATCATGCCGAAAACCATCACGCTACCTCCACCGAATTTAACAGTTTTTTATGCAGCTAGGATCCAAACTTTTGCCTTTTCTACTTCTTACAAATTGTTATCCATCACTGCCAAATACATTGAATTTCGATTTGTCACTGAAATATACTTTTTTCCAATTTTCTTCTGACCATATAACATGCTTTTCTGCGAACGTCAATCTAGCTGCTTTGTTTTTGTTTTTTTTACTTATTAGCGGCTTTTTGGGAGGAGATCTTGCAAAAAGACCTATTTCGTACAACCTTCTGGACACAGTTTGTAGTGAAAAATTCGTGACGCTTTCCATTTGTTTGGAAATGTTGCTAGCTGTCAGGAAACGGTTTTGTAACACTAGGCGTTGTATAACTCTGCCCTCTTTTTCCGTTGTCTTTCTTGGTCTACCAGGTGTCTTTGTGTTACTTAACCTTCAAGTTTCTTTATAGAGTTTGAGAACTCGACTTACAACACTTTTTTAACGTTTCACACGTTTTCCGATTTCTTCTATTGTCAACTTTTCCTTTCTTAATTTGACGGTTTTTGTTTTGTCGCTTAAATCAGTTTTTTTTTTGACATGACTGATATTGCGTGACTTGCAGCAGTGATCGTAATTAAAATTTAGAATATTTATTTTCATCCTTTTATACAAACTATCCTACTGTTTTAAACCGTAAACAATTATTTTTTCTTTAATGTTCCTTAATTTTGGACACTTGAAATATTATTACAGGCCAAATATTTGTTAATTACTCTGAAAATCTTTGTAAAAATCCAACTTAATAATGTGTATATTCAGTATATTTTCACAAAATTTAATATGTAATTTTGTTTAGATTCAGAAGATTTAATTTTTGTTCCTTAATTTTGTGCGGTACTGTATATTATATATATATATATATATATATATATATATATATATATATATATATATATATATATATATATGTGTGTATGTGTGTATGTGTATTTATTATTCGTTGCTCCAAGAAATTCCTCTAGATGAGCATTGTAAGTGTAGTATTAACACAGCATGACGTCGCTAACTATATAGGCATGGTTCTTTTCATTAAGTAAAACGCTCACTTGACGTCAAGCCGCCAAAAATAAGTGTTAAAATTATCACTGTTTATTTAGCTATACCGTGGTGGCCGAGTTGTTCTTGATGTCGGAATTCGAGTGTTAAAATACTCGCAGCCCGGTGTTTCGAATCGCGCGACTAGTAATTAATAGTCAGATCTCTATGCTGATGAGTCACGATTATAAAATGAGCGAAGGTTATACGTACGTAGATAATAAACAAAACAAATATTTATTATTTGTAGCTTGTAGAAATCCATCTAGATGGGCACTGTGAGTGTAATATTAATACAGCATCGGTCCTTTCATTAAGTAAGACGCTCTCTTGACGTCAAGCCGCCGAAAAAAAGTGTGCAAATTATCACTGTTTATTTATTTATTTATTAGAACCGAGTGGTTCTAGATGTCTGGATTTGAGTTGTAAAATACTCGAATCGCGTGACTAGTAGTGAATAGTCACATCTCTATGCTGATGAATCACGATTGTAAAATGGACGAAACGTATACGTACATAGATAATAAACAAAACAAATATTTATTATATATAAATAGACCCACTAAAAATATCAATATTGTCAAACTTGCTAACCCTCAAGAACGCAGTAAAAATAAAAATGAAAAAATTAGAAGAAAGAATAGTATTTGGTTCAACCCACCCTACAATTGCAATGTAAAAACTAATATAGCTAAGGATTTTTTCAAAATTTTAGATAACTCTTTCAAGCACCCACATAAATACAGCACTATTTTAAATAAGAACTCTATTAAATCTCCTACTCCACAATACCCAACATAGCACAAACCATCATCACATCTAACAACAAAAAAATGTAATCTGCCCAACAACCAGCACCTACTATGCACACCACTAATAACTGCAATTGCCAAAAATCTAGAGAATGCCCATTACACGGTAATTGCATAAAAAGTAACGTTATCTATGTCTGTACTGTTAAACAATTACCCCAAAACATCATTATGCAAACTAATACCAACATACAAATTCCCCACTCTCCCTCTAGCTCTCCCCATCTACAACTCCCTGCATAAAATGAAACCTTAAATAGCACCCCTCACATTAACCAACAATTCCCGCTAACTAATAATGGATTTGATCCCACCCCTCAAAGTATCCCATCTTCCCCAACTAACAATCCCGACTTAAATTTGGCCACAAATTCGAGCATACAAACCCGAAGCATTCGCGATAATACAAATAACACAAATACTACAACAGCAACACCGTACAAAATGCACACCTATATTGGAGAAAGTGCCTTCCCCATTAAGACCCGAATCTCAAACCATATCTACTTCTTTAAACACAATAATAATAATAATGCCACTAGCACCTCTTTATCCAATCTAATAAAAAGCTTAAAACACTCCCTACTTCCTACGTTGGACTATATAAAAAAGTATAACTCGTACACTCCAGGATCTGCCTTCTGCCGACTATGTACACTGGAAACTTTTATGATAGCTACTACACCTAAGAACTTAAATGTTATTAACTCTAAAAATGTGCTCATTTCTAATAGCAGACACAAGCGAAAATGTAAATACATTAATTTCATTACTACCTCTGACACTCCTCCTCCCAGCCAAAAACTCCCTCTCTAGCATCAGACACATTTCTAAATTTCTATATTTTGTAAATTTTGTAAATGTTTATTCTTAACTCCCCCAACTTCACCAATAACCAATAGCAGATTCTCCCTATTACACCTAATAACTTTATCAACCTATAGCGCTTATTGTAAATTGAAAAAACATCATTCCTCCTCCACCCCATCGATCCTTAAGCAATCTAATGTCTATACCATTATCCCTACTCAGTATTATAGCTCCTATTCCTCTTATTTCATCTTTTCTCCTAACTTCTTGTTTTCTTCTGTTTACCAACCTGCCCATAAACTCTTTCATTGCCTCTTTATTTTACTTCCTTCTTATTTTCCTGAATCCACTCTATCGACCTTGTATGGGCCTCTCTCTACTGACAATATTTTCCTCGTAATTTCCATTTATCTCACTTTTAACTACGCTCCTCAGTTTCTCCTCCTAATTGGTCCACTTGCTTCCCCTATAAAACTACTTACAACTCTAACACACTAACATTATATTTAAGTTTACTTGATTCAAACCAACCCCATCCCATAATACTTATATTGAAATCAGTTGTTACAAGCGGTTTTTGCCTATCCCCTTAATAGCCCCCCACCCCAAATATTCAATATAATAGATTGAGACAGACAAGATGTATAACTATACAGTTGGCGTGACTTACTTATTTTTAAATTTCTTTGACAACTTAATCATTTAATTATTCTTTTGGCCTCATTCAATTACTCAATTACTCATCTATTTTTATTCTGATTTTTCTTTACCCTCATTCATTTATTTATTTAATTATACTCTTAAACTACTAGGAAGCCCTTTTAATCTTTCCAGAAAATTTAACATGTTTACGCTAATCTTTGCCTGATTTACTTTTTATTCACCATTTAAACTATAGATTCCTATTCATTGGATCCCTAATCTCCGCAATGATAGCCCTTTAAACTCCCAAAATTATCTTATCTTCCGTTCAAAACCCACTTAAACTACGATCCCTATCCCCATATTCTTGAAATTATACACACATTCTTTTCACTTAAATCTGCACCTATAGCTAAACTTTACCCACACATTTTTTTCCTTGCTTCATATGCTCCCTAATTCCACCTACTTCTTATCTCCCCTTTGTATCTATTCAACCGACCCTGTATATGCCTCTTTCTACCGACAATATCACCTACGTAGATTCCACTTATCTCGCATTTAACTACGCTCCTTTGTTACTTTTTAATCGGTCCATTTTCCCCCTTCATAAAGCTTTTATTACTTCAAAGCACTGGCACTACACTTAAGTCTCACTGTAATCAAGCCAACCCCACTCCATATTACTTATAATGGGAACCAATTGTTACAAGCAATCTAACCTTACCCCCTGAACTATTCCCCTACCCTAAACTTTAATGTGACTGAGTTGGACAGGCTAGATGTATAACTATACATCGAGCTAATCTTACTAATTTATTCTTTAATTATTTAATTTCTTAATCATTTAATTATTCATCTAATTGTTTATTTGGGTCTTATTTAATAAATTATTTAATTATTTTAATTATTAATTTATTTATATACTTTTACTTATTTTACTATACTTTTAACAAATTTAAATTTCTAAAAATGTTAGCTAGTAAACGCTAGTCGTGGCCCAGTTCTTGATTATTACATTTAAACTACAGACTTCCATTCATTGGAATTTTAATCTCAGCATCGGTAACCATCTTAAACTCTCGACATTTTTTTGTCCCAACCCTCAATCCGGTTTTTATCTACGATCTTTTTCCCTTTCTTTTTCTCTTCAAATAATATTTACACTCAATGACTTATTTCTTAACCTTTGACCAATCTCCGCCCGTATTCCTACCAACCAATCCCTTATCATTTGAACCCCTCCTCCCCCATCCACTCCTCTTTTTCCCCTCCCAGCTGCAACCGCGGCTTTCTCAACTAACCCGACCATTGTATTCCCTCATATTCAACTCTTCCTTCCAACCTCCCTCCTAATTTAGCATAGCTTTTTCACTTAAGTCTTTTTCTTGGATTCGTTTGCTTGAATATCTCACCAATAATACCATTCGCTTTTCTACTACGGCCCGGGAAGTTATAAAAAATGGCCAGCTCTCTCACATGATTTCGATTTAAGTGCGCTCCATCTACGATTTGATTTCAATATTTTACTTTTGGATTTACTTCATTTTGAACACTTTCTCCATACTGTCCATACGAAAACCTTTTTTCGTCTTCTTCAAAATCTCCTTTTCATTGGACACCTTTTCAACGGACAATTACCATCTGGAAAAAAAACACATATCTGTTTTACACGAACTTTTTCCCCTCCATTTTTAGTAATCTTTTTCAAATGTTTGAACTTTGGCTTTTCCACAGCCAACTTATCTATCTGTATTTCTCCTTTGATGATAAGATTTCGATCTTTGCTTAAGAAAGAATAATACACACTAGTTCATTACAGAATACACCTTGCATTGAACAATCGAAATTTGAAATAAATTTGGACATTCGTACATGTTTATCACTCTTATTTCTTCTACCTTTATATATATATATATATATATATATATATATATATGTTTAATATAAGATTCATGGAAAAAATGTATTACATTTTATAATTATACTCAACACTATAAATATTCACCCATTTGTATACATGTATTTACGCCATTTTGCTCGCTAATAATCTTACTTATGAATTATAATCATTTCTTTTATTATTTATTTATAAAATGAGTTACGTAGTTACTTCCTCTACGTCCAACTGATTGAACAGCGTACCTCCCTCTGAACGGGCGCGTTCCTCTACGTCCAACTGATTAAACAGCGTACCTCCCTCTGAACGGGCGCGTTAATACTTTACTGATTCATTTTATTAAAACGTTCTGAGTTTGTTTATTTTCATAATCTTATTAGCTATTATGTATTAAAACACACATTTATTGAATCAAATTGTTTAATTAAAATAATAATTGATAAACACACAGACATTATAAAGAATTCAGTTTAGCTAAACTTTTTTTTCGAAAGTGATCGCAGGTCCTGCAGTAAACGAGTACCGATTTTTTTATTGATAATTTTCAGATACACCTTTTTTCCGATTTGAAAATTAGTGTTCGCTGTATTTAGTTTTTTAAATTGTTGATTTTACCTAATTTATTGAATGAAATTATTTAATTAAAATGATAATTAACTTTAAAATAACTACTTAAAAAACACACACACATTATAATGAATTTAGTTTTTTTTTGTCAACAAAAAGAAAACACATTGTACTGGAAAACTACATAACTGAGTTTAGAATATTTTTCGCTGTATTTTTTTCAATTGTTTATTTTAATTTACGTACACCTTTTTATCCGCTTTTAAAGACATGAAATATTACTTATTATTTGGCGCAAAACGATTGAGTGTAAAGAAAAGCGAGCAGACGATAACTTGATGGAGGCACCTTTAACTGGGCAAGTAAATAACTGTTTTTATAATCGTATTCGCTGTATTTTTTTAATGTTAATTTTATTTTAGGTGCACCTTTCTTTTTTCTCTTAGAAAATGTAAAACTATTATTATTTATTATTTTGTAAATTCTTACGTGGATTTGGCGCAAAACGATTGGGTTGAAAGAAAAGCGAGCAGACGATAACAATGCAAACTTAATATTTATTTTTTATTAATGTTGTTATTTATCATGTGCAATATATTTTTAAAATTAATTGTAGTGATAAAATGTTCTACCCAAATTACATACTCGCGTCATTTCTGACACGGCAGACTCGCAAAAATATGCGACCGGAGGAGGCATATATTTGCTAGTATATATAATGGAAATGCCCGCAATGATTTAAAACACAAAATAAAATCCAGTAAGATGATAATGGTGTATTATTTTCCATTATTACAGACCAAATCAGTGAGATCAATAAAATGTCAAAAAATAGATTTTTGGCAGGGGATATCATTTTTAGAAGGCATTTTATAATCGATGTTATTCCAACAAAATGAAGCTTAAGCATTGAAAGAAAATTCAAAAATCTGAATAGTAAATTGTGTTCATTGTTCAAATACTAACAACTGCATAAAAAATGTTTCTTTGTTTAATATATATATATATATATATATATATATATATATATATATATATATATATATATATATATATATTAGCTTCCTGCACTGAAGATTGCGTTAGCAGGAAACATCGATGTCTGTAGGTATTCAAATAATTAATATGTATTTATAAATATTATTATTAGCTCCCTTCACAAAAGACCGGGCACTCTGAGTGACTTTAATGGCAAGCAGTACTAATAGCTGCATGCCCGATCCGAATACGTTCGTTAATCACTCTAACTGCTTGTGCAAATTTAGCCGCCGATTCGCTATTTACAAAGTTAAATTCCTCCCTAATTATTACATAATTGTCTATGGGGTTACGGGTTAAGACTCTTGATTACAGATCAGTTGCGATTTGTGGTCAGGGTGCGCGCCTGCCGACCGTTGTGAATTAGCTTCCTGCACTGAAGATTGCGTTAGCATAACACATAGATGTGTGTAGGTATTACAATAATTAATATTTATTTATAAATATTATATATATATATATATATATATATATTACTGTATGTATATATTCATGTAAATATATATATATATATATAATCTTTCTAGATAAAATATATATATTTATGTATGTATATATATATATATATATATATATATATATATATATCATGTATGATAATCACTCATCTTCGAAGAGCCCCTTAATATGGCTCATCTATATCAAAGGTGTGCGGATCGCCGGGGAAACACATCGCTCCTATACTAGGAATATAGATCAAACTAAAGTTCCGGTACATGAGAAAGATTTATGGCGTATAACGCTTCTTTGAAACTTATAGACCTTTTGGGTCAGAATGTGATAAATCAGGAAGGGAATTCTACGTTTAGACTTTGTTTTTGACGGACGGATTTTCATCAAGATTTGTGTTTGAAGTAACTGTATTCCTTATCGTAATAGAGAGTACGTGTATATCTCGCTATAAGATAAATTACATAACTGCGTTAAGCACAACCAAAAATATTCCATGTTCATTTTACATGGTTTTATTTGTAAATTTGTTATTATCAAGAACAATGTAATCTTACTATTTTTACCGTTGATCTAGTCAATTATATTTTAATACATATATAAATAAATAAGTTACAAGCATAACTCATAAGTTTTTATTTAATTACATATAAATTATTTCGTAGATTAATCGTCAAATAAACCAACAAAACAAAACTATAATTTGATTAACTACTTTTGATATATATTGATACTATATATATATATATATATATATATATATATATATATATATATATATATATATATATATATATATGTATATTTATATATATATATATATATATATATATTGTTGCCTTGAAAGACGGATATTAATTAACAAAACACAGTGGAAAATTTACAACAGGTTGTATTTACAAAAGTACGGAATAGTATATTACAGAAATACTGCTCGGAGACTGGGTATTTAATTCCTACCCACGTAAAGAAGCTGCGATCCAAGGCCAGAAAGTAAGGATAATACAGCCAGCGCATCTAAAGAAAGGTAATTCTGGCCAATTTTTTTCTGGGTAGTTCCGTCGCAATACTCTGGTTTATGCGCCTCAGATAGTAGCAATGAACTATCTCTTCGACAATACCCAAAGAGGAGTACACGCCTAAGTGTGTTAGGGTTAGACTACCAATGGGTTACACTTAAGCTCGGCAGATAAAAGCCACCGAAATTGCACAAGTTACTGCCGAACTGATTGGCAAGAACAGCTCCGCGACTGGTATGCTCCAGTAAAGTGTATCTGTGTAACAGAAACTACTCCGACTATGCCTCGAGACATGTAATTATTTTCTCTATATATAGTGTCTGGAAGAGTCCATTTAGTCACAAATAGCATAGATCATTATCACACCATAACAAATATATAAATTAAGTAAATTTGAATTAAACGGCATCATCTTTATTATATTATTCTAAGACGTGAAATTAAATTAGAAATCTGGTTTCAAATTGAACAAACATTACTCAGAAGTTATCATAAGAATTTTGGAAACCGGAATTTTCCGGGTATGTAATCTTTTACGGAAGACATACGCTAATACTAATTATATATATTAATAGTATATTTATTAAAATAATAACAAAAGGTGTAATTGAAATACTCAAATGTTGTTAATATTTTTGCATTGTTTACATGTATATTTTTACACAGAGCGTAATTGAAATTAAACGAGAACAGTTGATTTGGTATTATTTCTCGAAAAAAATACCTACGCGGATGTGTACTATTGTTACATAGTGAGAGTCTCACTTCCTCACTCTAGAATGGGAGAATAACGGATTAGTTAAAATGGTTCCAGTATTACCTATCAGCTCTTTAAGTAATCGACATATGCTGTGTGAAAGTACGATCTCGGTGGATGACGAAAGATGGAAAATGATGTCAGAAGATGATGTCATATTTTTTCCAGTAATACTTTACAGCCATTGAACGTGTTAAATAATAGTTTCCTCAGTGTCCAGTGCGAGTGAAGGAGGACCAGTCATGAAGTTATACTGGACACCTTGTGGCGGTCTATTACTTCTCACTTGGTTCAATATATTTCACTCTCTTGCTTCTTTGTAAAATTGCGTATATGCACATCTTTCTAATACAAACAAATAACAACTCCATTTTAAATAAGACTCGTGTGCCTGTAAGTGACTGAAAGAAGGGGCGACACATCTGGGCTCTGAGAACGAACGGGTATATTCATATATTGACACGACCTTACATCATGTATTGATCACATTCTACAGTTGTTTTAGAGATAATTAAATTTAAGATCAAATCTCGATTAAATAAGCAATGGTGGACGAATATCAATGTCTTACGTCAATATATCCGTTACTGTCTGTTTTTAATACTTGCGCATAGTGAGCACTAAATTTTCAGATAAAGAAAAATTGGAATTGTTAGCACCTGGTGGGGTTTAGTATGCTAGTTTTATGTAAAATTACTTGATTTGATTTTCTTCGAGAATGTCTTCACTATTTTCTGTTTCTGAAAAAAGATATTCAGAAGAAGAGCAATTTCCAAGAAAAAATTCGTGCTTTTGCCGCAGTAATATAACATTATAAAATCATTGTTTCATTATATTCATACGATAAATGTTAGTTAATTTTTCAGTTTGATTTGCGTGGAAGGTATGTCTAAAATAAATATCTGGGGGGAAATTAGAAGCATGGGCTCCATAAAAATACGATAAATATCGTAGGCGGTGAAAATAACCTTCAAAATATATCAATACAATAGTGAACCGTTTTCGTTCAATGTATATATGTAACTGCAATCCTAACTGCGAGAGATTATAAACCTACATTTAATAATCCGAATATATTGGTGCCAAATCGATACTTTGCAGGATTATTGAATCAAATATTGAGAGCACATCTGCCGAATAACATATACTTTATAATCGTTTTAGTTTGATTAAATGTAATTCCATGTTAAATTCAATGCATTTATAATTAAGTTATTTACTAGATCTTTATATTTCTTAGAGGAAATATGTACCCCGGGGGTGACATATATTTGCTAGTCATATTGTTATGGATATGTGGCGTGTATAGTCTGAAACCAGAACACTATCACTGTCTAGATCACAATAATGACCATAACATTGACCGACGTATATATTTGATAAGGTATAAATGACGTAACAATATTTACCCCGGTTCAAAATTAATCATTTTTAATTTGTGCTTTCCGTATTAAATAGGTCGGACGAAGTAAAAATCAGCGATTCCCAACGTTGCTTATATTTAACCGGAAAAGTCTGAGGTTGCCTATCTATACCTATGGTTTTCAATTGGTTGCAATATGTTTACATGCTAGTCGAAAGCGCTACAAAACATGGCTTTTGAGAAAATGTAATTTATCTTGCAAACTGATTTGCATAGTTTGTATAATTTCGGCTTCCGGATTGTTACAGCGGCCGAAACGTTGTGATGAGAACGGTAGTCCGAATAATCGAAATTATACAAATTATCAATCCTCATCTTCAAAATTCGGAAACATGACTTGCATATGTTATTATACTGCAAAAATAGTTTATATTACCCAGGTAATCTGTTAAAAAATACGATCTATAGAAGAATAGATATATATAGTTCTAAGTTAATATCTGGCGCTCTTCTATAGTATAGGTTGACGTGGTGCCCAAACGTTATATTTGTTAATATAGTCTTAAATAAAGCAGATGTGTTAGTACACATTTTATATTAAAAGTAGAAATCCCGCGTTTGCAATATAGTTAAGAAGCCAGTTTCAACGTCTATTTATAGATATCTCGACCAATGAGAATTCGCTATTTGCTCTGTCCGTTTGTAAATAACACCTACGATATTATAATCTCATATTTACACTTGCTCTCTTTTTTAATGATCTGCTTAGGTTTGGAAACAATCTTATTTGCTCGAGCGAATTAATAAGATCCGATTTCGCCATGCTGAACAAACTAAATATAATTTCACTCTCAAACGAATACGCCTACACACAGCCTGTAGCGGAATTTTTCGTAACAAACAGAATATGAATTATTTATTCTATTAGTAAACCTATCACTGTTCTGTCATATTAATAGAACAGTAGCAGGGATATCCGGCGTTGGCTCGGAATTATATAAAAATTATATCAATTGTAATAAAAATGTCGCTAATTGTTTATTAGAAGTAAACAGTTCTAAACAAACATTTCATTCCTTCCCATAATTTGCTAATATAAAATACATCATTTGAAATTTGATTGTTTTACTATTGATTTACTTGTTGAAACGTATACTTATATAAAGGGGATATATGTTTTTACTTTATTATATCTTTTAGAGGGTCCGGTGATGCTGATCGGACTTACACTCTGCTGAATACATAAAGGAAGATACGGCAATGAAAATAGTAAATAAAAACGCATGAGTTAAATCTGTAAAAAGCTAATAACAAGCTTATTAGACTGCACGGTTTAATAAGCTGGTTATTTGCTTTTTACAGACTAGACTTGACGCAGTAGTGAAAAATTAGTATGTATACATACGAATACATTTATTATAAAATAAAATGTGTGAGAAAGATAGGACGAAGATGTAAAAATTCAACGGACACTTTTTAATTAATAAGACTATTCTTTTAATTGAAAAATACTGTTATAAATATTTTCCTGTTGAAATAAACAGTTTTACTTAATGATGAACATATTCGTTATTTAATTATTTGAATCTCTTTAACTAGGTTAAAAAGGGTTGTTTCATCTGATTATGCCACAGGTAGAGTTGGCGAGAAGGGCCTGGTCTATCGAGTTCTCCAACGTTTGTCGCCAAACGTTGTAGTAGCTAGGGTTAGGGAAAGAGCTCTAAAAATCTGGTCGACCGATACAGGTTATGCTTTTGTTAGTGATTGGCAGAGTGGAAATAAAAGTTTATCTTGACAACGATGGTAAACAAATTAAACATATTGTATGTAATTTACTATGAAAAAGACAGGTACAATCATACACGTCTAGTAGGAAGGTTGTTCTGAAAAGAGCAGGTTTTAATGGCCTTCCCATGGAATGCCATTATATTGAAATATGAACATCCATTGCTGTCCTTAGTTTCTGGGCGAGTCGTCTTAATGTTTGAACAGACAGGAATAGGTCGACAGCTATGCGCACCGGATTCTGCTGCCGAACACTCGCTATTTCTCATCCCTGATAGCTGATACCGTGTGAAATCAGACAAGCTAGTCAAAATCGCTTGCCAGATATAAAAAAAATGAACAAATTGATATGAAGACCACGATAATATAAACAGGAACAGTTAATACCCTTGAGTGTGATATTATTGCCTAAGTTTATCTATTTCCTCATCGAGTTATGATTTAATGTCGCAATGCAGTATTTAATAAGACATCAGCAAGTACTGAAGAAGTGGAAGTAAAAATATTGTTCAACAATGTGATAGTCACCCCTCGGTTCATTTAAGACATAGAAAACAAACCGCGATGAATTGTAAAATGGCACGTTTGCTCGGATTATTTTAGATATGTTTCTTAAATGCTGAAATACATAAGATCATGTTAATCGAATGTCACGTAGCAGTGCAAGTCTATGTTGCTGAATGGTGACTTGAGTTGTAGTTTATTTGAATATTATGGAGAGTTTAGTACGATTTTATGCTTCAATTCTCAAGTCCTTTTCCAAAATATTTATGTTTTTATATAGACATGCCATCGGCGGCAATTTTGTTTCCTTCTGATGTACACTATGTCAGATGTGAATTGTGATATGTAGTCTAGGTGACTAATCATATAAAAGTGTATCATTGGAGTCTCGAACTTATAGTCTCGAACTTCCAACAAATTATGACAATGATTAATGGGTAGATATATAGAAAAGGTATTCTTAGAAAATGCGCTATATCGTGAGTGTGTCGGTGATAGGTTAAGAGAGAAAAATGCAATAAGTTTCCGTTGATCGTCCAACTTTTGTTGCACTGCTGCACCTACCCCAACGACCGATGCACCTGTTGACAGTTATGTCTGAGTTCGTCGTTAAAGTAAAATAACTTGCTGAATTTAGCCAACGCGATCTTAGCTGATTGAAAAGTTTCTCTTTTGTCGCATTCCATGGAGATGCTTTTTGTGTTTTTCTATGGGAGGTTGGTCAAAAGATTTAGGATCGTCACATTTCCGGTAAAAGTAAGTATTAGAAAAACTTGACGATCCCAAGAAAGTGTATGATCTCTTTGATCGACTTTTTGCATATACCATGTTTAGGCAATGCAGCGATTCCGTTTTGTCCATTGTGAAATGGCAGAGTCAAAAATCTCTAATTCAATTCAAGTCAACCAAAGTGGTGTGAGCAAAATTTATAATTTTCGTTTTAAATCGAAGGGTGTTATGAACTAAAAACCGAACTGCAAAGTTGAGATGTATTTAGTAAACGGGATGGTAGACTAGATTCCCTAGCTGGAGATTGTGCAATAATTACAGGGGAAATAAAACTTCGAAATTATACCAATATTTCTCTGCAACATTATTACCAGTAATCGTGGACTTCTTGTACCTGGACGCAAGCAAAGGTTCTTAGCGAGAAAGATAGTAGGAGATTACGAAATCCTTGATTCACTATATACTTTCAGCGCATGTATCTCTCTATTCTGTCTTGAAAATGACAGTAGATCTCTATTTTAAAACCGATTTAATTTTAAATAAAAATGAATAAGAAAATAACATGATAGTAAAATGAAAAATTAAACAACTACATTAAGGGCCTAATACATCTAGTGCTATGGTGAATATCTCCAGATGCAGCTTATACATTTGTATTATTTCACGAGTAGCCAATTCCAGTAGTTTCTTTCCAAGAACTGCAGGCTTGTGGAACTCTCTTACTGCTAACCATTTCCCTTCTACTTATAGACTTCGTATTTTCAAGACTAACGCTAATAGACATATTCTGTCTTTGCGATACTCATACTTGTTCTTGTTAGATCTTCACATCAAATGGCTTAACGCCTTGTGTAGGGGAGATTTTCTTCAGGGAAAAACGTATTTACCAACCAAACTTTTACCAAGTTGTCAATCAAGTATAATCATGTACAAAGTGTGTACTTGAGCTCATATCTCGACGAAACTATGTTGTACAATGTTGACAAGGATACACAGTTGTCTGCGTGTACTTTTCTGAAATGGAAGTATAGAGAGACGAGGGTAAATAGCTTGTGGTCAATCCGTGAAGACAAATATATTAAAAAAATCTGGTGGCAAACCACAGTGGTTAATATTTTCAACGTCCACTTCTTTGTACTTCAGTCTCCTCTTTCAGCATCACTCTGCTCTCCCTACCGCTCTCTGCCAGCTCAATAAAAAGAGTACCGTTTATATACTACTTTTTGCTCCAGTTATGCAAATTGACTGTCAACCAGACCCATCTAGCTTTCAAATTCTCCAATCAGCCAATTTGCAAAGGGGGACAACTCAAACCACACTTTCTGGATCCATTCCTGGCTGGGGTACCTTTGCTAACCACAGGAAGTATAGAGATACGAGGGAACTTGCTCGAGCAGTGGAAATGAGAGAAGGAGAAAAAAGATATACAAATAAAGACAGGCGATTGAGGGGCACAAGATAACACAGGTGCTTTTAATGAAGAATAATTAATATGATTAATGAAACATGCGCTGAGATATTTAGAGAAGATAAAGAAAAGAATAACAATTTAAAAATAAAGAGTTTCACATAATTAAATAACAAAACTGTTTATCATTTAGTTAAACTGTTTATTTCAACAGGCCAGTATTTATTGGAGATGATCATGTTGTAGCTTTAAGGATATCAATCGTATGACAACGTGTTCCATAGCTCTGACGTTTAATAAAATGAAATCTGTACATCGAAATTTGATGTTAGACACATTTATAGAAAAAAGGAACATTTGTTGCAGTGATGTATACGCAAATATCGACAAAAATCGGGCCCTACTTTTTTGGCATTTATTCCCTGAAGATTAGACCCATGCCGATGATACAGCACAGCATTTAACGACAAAATATTACAAAACTCTGAAAGACTATGCAAGTGTAATTAATTATAATAGTATATACATTTTAAAAACTAACATTCTTACAAGGCGTTCACTCACATCTCCAAAAAGTATCAATACGATATTCTTTTTAAAATAATCTAACGTCATGACAATTATCTATCATGATAATAACGGAATTTATCATAAATCATTCTGAAATAACACGAACGAATGTCCCTTTTTAAGCATGAAATCATCCTAACCACCAAAGACTCGATGGAACTATAATTCCTAATGAAGGATGTGTTAATAACAACTATGATATAACATAGTGACGTTCAGTACGATACATTATATTTACATATTTTATGTCACAAATTAACTTTGCTAAATATGCAACAAACATATAGAAAAAATACTAACAGATCAAATCACATTAGTTTTACATGAGTTGGAGAACTTTCTTAGAACAGTAACCTTAACATGTCAGCCTCATAAAAATAGGTCTCCCTTAATTTTAACAGTGGTTCTTATGACATAACTACCGTAACACACTTTACGTCCTGATAAGCATTGCCCTGAATATGTGAGACTAGATTTCTCTAGGATTGTAGATATCACAAAAGCAGGCACAGACAGAGACACTCCTATGTTTCACGGATGTGAACAGCCGTCCCAACGACTGAAGTCAAAGGAGACACATTATAACCATTGCTAAGTACCTAAACAATCTAAGCATGAAACGAGACTAAATCTATGGACAAGAAGTCAGCCATTATTAATCCCCCCTGAAAACATCTAACCATTTAAGAACAGGAAGATGGTGATGAAATAGTCTTATAGCCAGATGTGGCCATAACATCGACTCGACCGTCTGCTATTGGGGAGAGGAACGCTATACAATACAGCACATTATTGTCTGTGCTATAGTTCTCAACCAGTGAAGCTTAGACGATGACACATAGTTCAATAATAATGTAAAAACTTTGTAAAGAAATTGGGCACTGTCATATAACCACGTGATTCGACGATACGAATGAGGGGTTAGGGACTTTGACTGTTGCTGTGTACAAAATTTTCAGAACACATCATTACACTGAATTCTAACATCTAAAGATCCATTAGCAAAACATCAGCCTTTTTTAATATCTCATGATATTCAATTTGAAAAGTTCTAGCTAGATATGAAAATAGAATAAACAGAAATGAACACCCATAAAACAATAGCCATAGAAATAGAAAACATGCACATTAAATACGATGACATTTCAATATAGCAATTTACGATATTTCATATATAATATTAAAAATTCATATAACATTTATTGTGTTTTTGTGTTGTCGCTTGTTGCTACACGTATTATTTATTGTGTTATCTCATGTTACATTAAATTTTATAAAATCAAATATAACGTCATGAATAGAATGTTATCTCCGTTGTTGTCTCAAAATTGAAATTCCATTTATTTATTTTTATTAGTTTAAAGCTATAAAGATTTGTTTAATTTTAAATTGATATTGTACCCGAAAATAAATGGATCAAAAGATTAAAAAGTTATTTTTATTCATTAAGAAAAATAGCTGCCAATAAATTATACTTTAATAAGAAGGATAATTAGGTAGCAAAGCAAACGTAGAATCTACAAAAAGATTCTGCTTGTAAATCTAACTTCTAAACAATAGAAAGCGAACTCGCCATTGTCGCTGCGAAAGACAACAATATGGAGGAAATGTGTATTCTGTTTGATGTCTAATACTGTTTGCGTTTTGTTGCAACCTCTGTCTTTTGTGACACTGTTCTTTATTCTCCAGGTTGTCAGTGTTGCTCTTCAGAATGCGATAACCACATTATATAGTTTATGGTTACAATTGTTTTATTATTTTTCAGAGCCCCCCCCCCCCAAAAAAAAACATCGAACTCGGACCGTAGTTTCCATTACTCGTCTATTTTCGTATACCGATATAGTAGTGGATATGAGCTTTCACACCAACTCACATAGTACGTCTTGTTTGATTGAAAGAATACGTGTTTCACTTCTAGCACGTGACTTGACAAATAGACGAATTCTAATGACGTATCGCATCATCTTACATTAAAACACAATGATTAAACCAGTCAATTATGTATCCCCTATGAATTTTGACACAATGGCATTATCAGTTAGTGTTGGCTAGCAATAACGAGCGGTGTTCCCTGGAGCCTGAGTGATACCAAATCTCCTCAGATTTCCTGCAGTCTCTGCGTTTTCGATAACCGTTAAAATTACGTTTGATTACTCGTTCATGACGACCGTTAATTTTCTTTGAAATTTGAGTGACAATAATTCTTTTTTTTAGAATTCCAGTATTTTACGCGCCGTTCAAATAGAAGTTCCTAAAGTGTATCTCTACTCGGTATTTCTATCTTCTTTGACCCGACACAGCCATTTTGTGTTTTGTTGAGCTAAGGTAAGAGTATTGAATTTCTGCAACTTTCAGTTTCAGATAATATTCCTTCAATATGTTATGTCTTATTTCTATTTCAACTTATATGTGGTTCGCCAGTGTTAGCTAGTCATATTGTGCTACTTCCTGCGCACGTGATTTCTCTATATATTTAAGATGTTTCTTATACGTAACGTACGGTGTACAGTGTCAACCCACTTGTTTACAACCATCTCAACTTAATAATTTTTCAGATTTTTCGCATGTTTTCTAAGTGCTAATACAATTGTTATTATTATTATTATTATTATTATTATTATTATTATTATTATTATTATTATTATTATTATTATTATTATTATTATTATTATTATTATTATTATTATTATTTTTATTATTATTATTAATATAATTATTGTTATTATTATCATTATTATTATCATTATTATTATCATTATCATTATCATTATTATTATTATTATTATTATTATTATTATTATTATTATTATTATTATTATTATTATTATTATTATTATTATTATTATTATTATTGTACACACAAATAGTTCTAACATGATTAATGACCAGCCTTTCTGACTTGCAGGATTATGTGGTTTTCATCGGAGTGAGTGGAAAAAATACCTTAGATTATCAGAATTCTCCATATTAAATTTGCGCTCTCGCAACAACCGTATACTATTAATTTTTCACGGATAAAGACAGTTGCTCTTTACTATAAGATGACTAGCAATATGTTTTTTTAAGATTCCAGAACGCCCGTACTCTTCCAGCGTAGGTCTTTATTGCACTATCACTTTTCGGTTTTTCCATTCTCCATAAAACTACATTCCACTTTTTTTGTGATAGCAACTGATGCTGATATTACTATCAGTCTGCGTTTGAAACTTTTCGTTCGAAGAAAAATTGCCATTTTAAATAATGATTATAAATAATGTTACGTGTATTACACATTTATTTATGCTTTCACATTTTACTGGAAATTGAATCCGACTTAACATTACAAATATTATTTTCCGGTGTTTCGAATATAATTGAAAACGCGAGTGTTATATATTGGAACAGGATTTCTTGTTTTCAAAGCTTGGAAGAAACAGTTTAAAATGGCATTCAGTCTGTAGTAGAATTGGGCCAAAAATAAAGGCGACATAACAGCATAACGCCATAGTATTGCGACTTCCGGCTAAGAAATTGTCCGACATTCTTAGCCGGAAGTGGCAATTCTTGGGCGTTATGACGTTACATAATCAATGGTTATTTTGAATGCTACGAAGACCAACAACAATCATCATAAACCTTTCATACCACCAATAACATGACTGATCCAACCCTTCACGAGCGTCCAACATTAAAAACTCTCAATCTTACATTCACAGGTAACATTAATTGATGAAAATGCATTATATGATCAAAATAGTAGTTAATCGACGTTTATTTCCTTAATGATTTTTCCTAAATATTTTCATATATTTTGATATCAACAGCATGTTAAATTATGTCTTGGTGTTGGGATTGAGTTATGTTTGAGAAAGATCCATTTTCATTGTTCTCAATAGTCTTAATTTGCAATTTATTCACCAGGTCAATCACATCTTACTGTTTATGTCTTATTCTCTCAGTATCTCTCAGTCTATATTGTCTGAGGCTCGCTATTTTTAAATATTGTTTCTATCAATCAAACTCCAGTCTGTATGTCAGTATGTATGTATTTGTATATGTCTGTCTGTCTTTCTAAGTCTCTCTCTTTCTCATTCTCTATTTTCTTTCTCTCTCAGTAAAACGTAATACAACTGATAACAATACTAAATATGGAACGATTTCATTATAAACAATAGGCGATCTAACCACAACTCTTAATACTATTCAACACATAGCTTGAGCAAAGCGGCAAAGAGAAAGAGAGAGAGAGAGAGAGAGAGAAGGAGAGAGTGGGGAAGAGAGAACTAGCGGAAAGGGAATACAGTTTAATTTAGTATTTTATTAAAAGAATTACTCGCTTTGCAAACTCACAATTTTCTGATACAGACACTCTATCTCGAGTTTAATAAGTGAACTATACAAGTCACATTTATTATACAATATATATATATATATATATATATATATATATATATATATATATATATATATATATATATATTAAATTAATTAATTAATTTATTATTTTCTGCAGCATCTCTATTCTGCTGGACTGGCTTGTTTCCAGTTCTAATTTCTGGCCTCCACCCTCGTAAATTCCACACAGTTCAACCGTTCTTTTGTGTCTATGTCTGTTAAGTGGAAGAATTCCCCGAAATATTCAATGATTTCTTGTCATACATCCAGACATTACACACAGCTAACACCATATTTGCTGTTTATGTAAGATTGAAATGAAAAATAAATAGATAGGGGTCAGTCCTCTCTTTCGATTGTAAATTTTTGTTCTTTCCAGCTTCTCATCAATCCTTCAGCCTTCTTAATACATTTATTATAATTCCCAGCAATGCTTCAACCAAACTACGTCTATCTATCTATCTATCTATCTATCTATCTATCTATCTATCTATCTATATATTTATATATATGTAATTTTATGAAATATATTATCTTCATATTTCCTTCTTTAAATTGATTGATCTACTCAACGTATTGAGCTTTACTTTATCATGATAGATAACTTTAACTATACTTCACATATCGTGTTAAGGGGAGGGCGTGCAAAAAAACAAAATATTTATTTTCCACACTCGATTGTGAAATATTGAGAATGTCTGCGATATTTCTGGTTGCCAAACGCCAATCTTGTTTAAATACGGCGTTTACTTAGTCACTGTCGATCATCCGTTGTCGGCCAGAGCAAGGAGCATATCTTCTCATACACATTACATACATTTATGTGGTGTCTGTAGTGTTTTAATTTTCTGTAGTAAAAAAATATCAGTTGTCCGAAATGCTATGAGTGATGTTCCATTTAAAGGGCCGAAATAGAGGAAACATGTAAGAACTCCTCTGCTCGGAAACTTATTACACACTGAGGTTACGTTACACGCTACACCAAATACAGACTTTTAAGAATAGGAATATAAAACGATATTTTGTATGCCGTGACGATGACATTCAAAAAACAAACGAACTTTTCGGTCAACCTTATATATTCATAGAGGTGTTATATTTATTCAAAGACTTTCTCAAGGTAGCAAATATATATATATATATATATATATATGTATCAATACATATATACATATAAATACTCTTAATGTTTGAAATGTTTTTATGGTTGAATCAATTCGCTGCATACTTTCTGCTCCGAATAATCGTGTCAATCGGAATTTATATTCTGTAATGAAATATGAAGCTTCTTTTCAGTAAACTTCAGTATGCAATTTTAGAAAGGCGCTGGCGAAGTGTTTTGGTATTGTCAAAAAAATAACAACAAATAAGAACAATAACATTTTTTTGAAAAGTCTTGGGAACGATTGTACGCTGAATGATCCTTAGTTTTACTTTCTTGTAACAATGTTAACATTATGGTGATCTCAACTAACATAATATATATATATATATATATATATATATATATATATTTCTATCTATCTATCTATATATATATATATATATGTGGGGTGTGGGTGTAGGGGGGATGTGAGCGTGGGCGGGTTTATGTGATCAATAGACAAATTAATTCCACTCTAGACTGAAGTGGAAAAATAAAATATATTAAGTGAATGGAAAAGAAATAGAGAGGTACACGTTGCAGAAGTATCTGATATTGGCTGATTATTTATAATAACATGATGCAGTATTTTAAAAATATGTTTTAATAATTGATCATTGATGTGAAAAATTCTCATATGTAACTTTTCCCCATCTTATTTATGTATGTAACATTAAGACAAGAGTGATACATGGGAAACATAGATATTCATGTATATAACATCAAAAAATCAATGCGTGTTCAGATAAAATAAAATAAATGTCCACGTGTCTTGGTAATTGATCATTTTCGGAGTAAACAAAAACATTAATGTAAAAATTGAATTTTTAATTTCGAAAGTCGAGATAATAGATACGGTAATTTCTTGTCTTTGCCATCACGTAAAATAATTATAAATGCTGAACCATTTTTAGATTCCGCCTAGCATCATTATGATAGACGATCTCAGTTGGTCGGTATGCCCGTAGGTCAATATTTCGAATTTAGCTTCGAAATAACATTTTCTTTCGTTAATTCCTATTAATTATCAATGTGTCCAATAATTTCTAGAAAATGATATATCCGTCGGATGGTATCTCATGCTAAAGGTAAACACATCTGTTTTGGTCTTTTAATATTAAAAGCTTTTCTGAAAATTGAAAGTATTGTATATTAAAAGTACAGAACATATAATTTGTATCAATATCAACATTTTATTTACACATTGTCAATACAATGAATTACAAAAGTACTAAAACTACTAAAAACATAATTTTAAGCACATTTGTTGTTTGAAAATGTGTGATGGTATTACGTATGGTATTGACACAATTTGTAAGTTATTATGTCGGTTTTATTTTAACTGAATCTGAAAGAAAATAATTTTTTTTTAAATATTAAAAGAGGCTGATCAAATATCCAGAACTTATGTTTTAAATTATTTCTAAAGATTTACAACAATAATATTTTTAATTTCAAAACAAATTTCAGACAGAAACAATGGTTTCAATGAAGTTAAATACACGTAAGACGGATTACTTCCGTATACTAAATGCTTGTGTTTTTCTAGATGCTACATCTCTTTTTGTTAAGTCTTTTTTTCACGTGAGTTTATTGTCATACACTCAAAAATAATTAGATATTTATCGGAACTTTCATTTTTTAAAAATCTCTTCAACGGTTGTTTTACATCCCTTCAACGCGTTTTCATCTGTTTTTTTAATGTTTTTATTTCTTCTTTGCATTTATATATTTTATTTTATATTTTAAGTTGTTTATACATATTCACAACACATTTCCGTCATTCACTGAAGACCGACAAACGGACTACCGAAGTTTAATTTTTGTCCAATCTGCATAGAAACACGTGTAGGTATACACATATACATATATTAGAAAATTGAGTTGTTATTGTATCTAATATTAACATAGAAATAAAAAATGCCCACCGAAATGCGAAAATTAAGACTTGAAGCTACTTACGAAAATTATGGTTTTAGATTACTCTTTGCATGGTCTTTTGAATTTAATCAATATAATATATATGCCCTGAACTTTGTAACACAACTTCTTTGAGCTTGGAATTGGATACATTCACAGACTGTATGAAGTATACAATTGATAACATACATTCCCTACAAGAACTAACTAATATATATATATATGTATACATATATATATATATATATATATATATATATATATATATATATATATATATATATATATATATGTATATATATATATATATATGTATATATATGCATATATGTATATGTATAAGTATATATAGTAGTAAGTATGATTAAACTTCGTTACACCAAGTTCTTAAATTTGAGTCAAAAAATCTGATATAGCGAAATTTACCAATTATAAGGCTGTAACTGTAACCTATATAATCGTAGGTACAAAATAATGTATATAAACTAAATATTAGCATCTACTTTTTTTAGCACTATTATATATACACAGTAAGATTCTAATCATGATTGTTGATCTAATTACTATGAACTAAACTTCACCTGGCTTACTATATATATATATATATATATATATATATATATATATATATATATATATATATATATATATATATATATATATATATATATATAAGAGCATTTAATGAATTAGAACAGGACAATCGTTCTTAGAATTAGAACATCAAGGCTAGTATGGGTTCGGTCGTTTCCAAAACATTCGGGAAATACTTTATTTTATTTTTTAAAATTAACAAAGCTACTCCAAAGCGTCACTTCATCAGGGCCTTTAGCACTACGTCTTAGAGAAATTCAAGGAAAAGATAACAAGCTCGTCGTAGAGGAACATCTATTGACAGGAAGAGCCACATAGACAAATATTAGAAAAAGGAATAAGTTACAAATATAAAATAAAAATAGAAAGACAAAATGATAAATATAAAACATTAGAACAATTATAAAACTTATGAAAATGAAATAAAAATGAAAATAAGTACAAAAATTAAATAAACATAATATAAAATATAAAAAAATAATAAAATATAAAAAGGAAAAATAAAATAAAAGGATTAAAAAAATTAAAAAATAAAACATAAAATAAAAAATATAAAAAATAAAGTATATTAGAATAAAATAAAATAAAATACAAAATAAAAGTAAGTATAATAATAGAAAATATAAAAGAATAATAATTTAAAATACATATATATATATGTATGTAAAAAATATATAATGAAAAGTTAATAACACTATAAAAAATAAATACAAAAATAAAGAATGAAATAGTAAACTAATAATATAGAATAATGGTAAACTTAAAAAAAAATAATAAAGTTAAAATAAATATAAATAATGATAAAGATAAAACAAAAGTAACAATAAGATGATCATAACAATTAGAAATACAAAACTAAAATATAAGATAAATATAAAATAAATAATTGATATTAAAATAAAATGAATAAAATAATACTATGAATTAAAAATAACTTAGAAATATAAATAAGAATAAAATAGAAACATAAATAAGTTTAGAAAACAAAGGTTGAATATTATAAAGGCTCCTTTTCTAAAGGTTTTTAGGAAAACATCCCGCAAGAAGATAAGTAGGGCAAGATGGGAGGAGGAAGAGCACGTGGAAAGGTATGTACAACGGTAATTTTTAGGGGGAGGAAAAAACATCTTATAAAAAAGTATGGTAGGGGAAGGGTCAGGGGTGAACAGGAAATAAGGGATGCAATAGGAGTATAGTTGGGACTATATTAGCAGCACTGCACGGACATGTGCATGAGTACATGTGATATTTGAGGGAGGAGAAAAAGGTTCTTATTAATTCCACTGGTTCATAAAGAGGAGAAAACGCGCTTTACAGGAAATAAATATATTCTATTTGCCATTGAGGTCTTATATCAATTCGACGTTCAAACCAATAAATCAAACTGGAATGACATTAGTTGTGGGAGGGTGAAGTATTTCAGGAAATATTGTAAATAGAGTCCGCCCGTTAGGACTTATTTTGGAGAAAATCGAAGCAAACAGAATCTGTGCTTCGATGATCGAATATAGTTCATGGATGAATTGGTTGGAGGAAATGAATAAATTGATATTAACCCACATTACTTTGGGGAAAAGATGTCGTCAACCCTTCGAGGCTTAAGTCCTTTTAACCTTGTTATTCATTTTACATAGGTTTTATGTATGCAAGTTGGTTAGGAGAGTCATAACGTCCATTTGTAGTTATTCACTCACAGTAGAGTTTCGCGTGGAAATCAACAGAATGTTACTGTTATTGCTTAAGTGCTGGAATGAGAGTGCCTCACGTTTGGGATTTTTCTGATCTTAGGGCTATTTAGAGGTGGGAGATAAATATGAACAGTTGGACATTAAATATTAGGGTGTGGGAGACATTAAGTTTAATACAACAGGTCTGCAGAAAGAATGAACAGAGACTCGTTGAATTGTGGGATTGGGAGAGAAAAGGGTAGCTTGATGGCATTGAGATAAGATGACTCATATTTGTGAAAGTGTTTATTTAGAGATTAGAGTCATAAGGTACTTATTTTAGATGTTGTGTAGGGAGGCTGATGTTGGTTAGATTAGTTCCTTAAAGTTCGACATACGCACTCACACCCACACGCGCACCCACATCGATTTACACCCACAGACTTACAGCCTTATCGACGTACATTCTTTGCTTATTGTTAAATTATTTTAAGAAATTCGGCATTAGGAACAATGCACATTTGGTTTTGTTATGAGGTACTTATTTGGACCGACCACACAAGACAATATTATAGAAAGGGAGGGGGATTTAATTGACTATATTTTAACTAGTTATAGGCCTTCAAAAGTAAATAGGCAATAGTCTTAATTGTACTAGAAATTACCACCTTTTTATTAATGATAGTGGAGGGAGGGGTATGGTGTGAGTCATAAACGATTTGAGGTAGAAGGAGACAATAAAAAGTGCCATAATATTATTTTTAATAATAACAAAAATAATAGTAATAGTAATAATAAGAACAATGATAATGATCATGATAATAATGATCATATATATATATATATATATATATATATATATATATATATATATATATATATATATATATATATATATATATATCGTACAGGTATTGTATTAGTTTCTGTAAAAGTAAATCCGTAGAAACTCAAGTGTTTATAAAAAGTGTTCAATAACAAGTAGAGCTGTTTATAAGTATACATTTTAATTTATACAAACATTATTGGTTACATATGTGCATACATGTTTCGGTTGCACTTTACCCAGAAAGTCAACCTCATCAGACCAAGAATTTTCGAAAATTCTTGGTCTGATGAGGTTGAGTTTCTGGGTAAAGTGCAACCGAAACATGTATGCACATATGTAACCAATAATGTTTGTATAAATAAAAAGTTATACTTACCTATATATATATATTTATATATGCTTAGGTAACAGTTCCCCGTAAAAAGATATTTGAGTGTGTTAAATTGTCGATATGACAAAAATTACACCAACACAATTGATAACATTTTTCTTTACTTATACTAGTGTGATTTTGTTTGGTAAAGGCGCATGACTCACGCACTCACTCGAGTTCTGGATTTCAATCCCTCTATATTCAGCTTCGCTTAAAAGCCATAAATCGGTGAAATTCGTGTCCCTGGATTATAATATGCAATACATCTCTTCTGCTACAAACTAGCATTCGTAGCCCATTCTGTGTTACGGTTTATATATTATTTAAAATCTTGTTGGATCATATGGATATGCCAGCTTTGCTTGAGTAGTACATGGTATATGTGAAATTTTCTTTTCACATATTGCTGCAGTTGAAAGCAAATGCATCTAACCCACACGGTACGTAGAAATATGTGGACGCCATCTTCCTATTAAATATGTCACACAAGCAAATTATCAATTTCTTGTAGGGTTTTCGAGGGACATAACCCGCAAAACAAAATAGGGAATAATTGCAATGAGATGTTCTAATGTATAGCTGTAGTAATTACTTTTATTAGTTTCTAAACTAAAATATATCACCGAATAATTACAAACCATACACCGTATTCAACACAATAATATTTTCATGCACAAATCATTTCTAAAATATCTTAAAAATTAAAATTTCAATCTATTCTAATATTAATGTTAGACGAAAAGAGTCACTTTTTGTTTGCTGTAAAATAAAACTTGAGATCAAAAGAAAACATAATTTCTGTTTTTATATCTCAACAAATTCATATTCAAAACTCATACTATTACGTATATACATGAATTATGTTTCATTTTTTTTCAATTAATATATAATAATAAAATTACAAGGTTATAAAGTTCATATAATGTAGTAATTAAAATAAAATGTCAGCATTCGGTTATTAACTAATTCTATGATTAATTCATTCAAATAACATTAATTTAATTGAAACGTACCTGTTGTTTATAATTACATTTTAACTCAGGAAATTATTTTTCTTGAAATAAACCGTAAATTTTTAAATTGAGTACAAAAAATAAATTTTACTCTCAAATTAACTTACATGTACTGATATACACACTACATTAACGGGTAGATTATTTAAATAATATGTAAGAATATTTTAATATATATTTGATAAAACTATGAATACTATTATATATGTGTATATACATATATGTATATGTATATTTATATATATACATATATATATATATATATATATATATATATGATAACATTTATAATTAATTACCTACCGACATCGATGTTTCATGCTAACGCAATCGTCAGTGCAGGAAGTTAATTCTCGGCGGGTAGCGGGCTCGAACTCCGATCACAAATCGCCACTGATTCGCAGTCAAGAGCGTTCCCACGTTGGCCACAGCGAATTAGCTGATAATTGAGGATTCAAAACCGGTGTCGAACTGAAGAAGGAATTTTATTCCGTAATCGATAGGATTAACGTAAGAAAAAAATAAAAAATAAATTAATCTTGTATTGCTAATTTGGCTTTTATTTCAATTTTATTAACTTTCCATGCAATACTTTAAAAACTTGAACGAAAAACACACACATTACTCGACAGCGAGCCAACGCATCTCTCGTTCGACACCGGTTTTGAATCCTACCGCCATTTCATAACAGCAAGGCGATGACGTCGTACCATCAAGACGTTTATCAAATTAACAAAGAAATAAGTTTCTTTATTCTTGTTTTTTGATGAGAAAAAAAAAAAATGACTCAATACTGGTCACCCCTGAAGAAGGAATTTTATTCCGTAATCGATAGGATTAATGTAAGAAAAAAAAAATTAATCTTGTATTGCTAATTTGGCTTTTATTTCAATTTTATTAACTTTCCATGCAATACTTTAAAAACTTGAACGAAAAACACACACATTATATATATATATATATATATATATATATATATATATATATATATATTTTGATTTTATTCCATTAGTTGCGACAAAACAGGTTTTGTTTCATTGGTGCGAATAGCGACCAACTCATCGGGCCGGCGAAAGGAATTCAAATGGCATAAAATTTTAACTTCACTTTAACGGGAGATTGAAAATTGAAAATACATTGGAGGGGGAGGGGGATAGAGTTGGGGCTTTGTCTATAATGGCGACATGGGACATGAGAGGGGAGGGGGGAGGACCCCAACAAGTCGTGTTTCAAATTATTACGTGGGAGGTTTTTCACGTGTCAGTGCTGTGACGATCTCAATCTCGGCCGGGGTGGGAGGAGGGAGATGGGGCGACGGCCAGAGTGAGTTAAATTTAAAATGAGAATAAAATCAACAACCCAGACCATCCTGGGCAAACCGGACTTTCACTACACTACCACAAAATAAAAACCAAAAAAGAAACTCCCATAATAAAGTGGAAAATCTTGAAAAAATCCAGCACCTGCAAATCAATAAACTCTCCATGTAGATTATGCTTAAATGAAAAACTGGAAATTATCCGCTTTAAGGACAAAAACAAACTCTTAAATAGAAAACAAGAGACATCTATCAACTGTAAACATAGTAGACTCTACCTCCTTAGCAACCCACATACCCCACCTTAACCCCACACCAACCCTACTTAACTTCAACATAAAATTAACAGTTTTTTTGTTTTTGTTTTTTTACAAAAATGAATGATAACATTAAACCCCCACTATACACTACCCCAAAACACACTATAACCCCCTACCCACCCACCCAAATTTACCACCCAATCCCACCCCAACAAGTCATGATGAATCTATAAATATATAACCACCCCTCTAAACTACCAATAATATCAAATCTCTACGTACTACCTATAATGCACAGCCTCAATAACCTCTCAGCCATACTACCAATTCTAACATAAACCCATAACTGGGACAGCTATCAACACTGATATCACTTAGACTAATCTCAATTACTTAACCCCTCGATCACTACCTTGAACACTTAATTATTAACTGGTACTTAGTCCTTGTCATTGGTAGTGGAATTAAAAAAGCCTACCATCACTTGTCGACTTATTTCGCCCAATGACTTCACAAGTAGCAAGATGGTAATGATGGTGATATTTATCAGTATTACTATTATTATTATTATTATTATTATTATTATTATTATTATTATTATTATTATAATTATTATTATTATTATTTTTTAATACTATTATTATTATTATTATTATTGTTATTATCATTAATATTCTTACAAACTTGTTATTTCTATTTCTATTCTATTTTTATTCTAATTTTATTTTTATTTTTATTTTTATTTTTATTAAGGCTTTTATATAAGGCTGTTATCACTGCGACTATCGTAGGTATGATTGGCAGGCGTTACCATTGTCATAATCGGTTTTGTCAATGATAAGACTGGTAACACCAGAAAACTTCTCTTATAAAATGATTCCACTAGTATTGATCTCGGTATATAATCACAATTTAAAAAAATATAATCACAACAAAATTCACTACAAATAATAAACAAAGCATTAAAATAAAATAAATAAAATGCAAAAGTAGCAATTAATACCCTAAATTAAAATTATCAAACATTTTTATCCTCATGATAATTACTTATTAGAATTAAAATAAAATAAGAATGACGGTTGTAATCATAATTTTATTCTCATTTTAAATTTAACTCACTCTGGCCGTCGCCCCATCTCCCTCCTCCCACCCCGGCCGAGATTGAGATCGTCACAGCACTGACACGTGAAAAACCTTCGCCCGTAATAATTTGAAACACGACTTGTTGGGGTCCTCCCCCCTCCCCTCTCATGTCCTATGTCGCCGTTATAGACAAAGCCCCAACTCTATCCCCCTCCCCCTCCAATGTATTTTCAATTTTCAATCTCCCGTTAAAGTGAAGTTAAAATTTTATGCCATTTGAATTCCTTTCGCCGGCCCGATGAGTTGGTCGCTATTCGCACCAATGAAACAAAACCTGTTTTGTCGCAACTAATGGAATAAAATCAAAAAATATATATTTTGCTCTGAATTTTCATTGAGCACTCTCATAAACCCGGTTTCAACTTCCTTCGGATTCATACCCCCTGGATATTTGTAACAAGTTAATTATATATATATATATATATATATATATATATATATATATATATAAGGACAGACAGGCAGATAAAAATACATACATACAGGCATACATACTGAAGTAAGATGATATATATATATATATATATATATATATATATACCTCACTTGCTTTATATGCATCATTTCTCAACTTATAGAAGTTGAATGCCTGTATGTCTCGCCGCCTTAAATGTCTTAAAATTATCATTGTTTATAAGCTGTTCAGAATTCGCCTATCGGTTAGCGACGTTGGATTGGGGTTGAAAAATACTTGTAATCCTGGGTTTCGAATCGTGTGACCGGTAGTGAATAGTCATACTTCTATGCTGATGAGTCTTGATTGAAAAGAGACGAAACGTATACGTCCATAGATAAATCTATAATAACAAATATTTATATTTGAAGCTCCTCGTTAAAAAGTAGAGCACTGTAAATGGTAGTACTAACACAGCGTGACGTCACTTGCTTTATATGCATCATTCCTTCACTTATAGAAGTTAATGCCTGTATGTCTCGCCTCCTTAAATGTGTTAAAATTATCATTGTTTATAAGCTGTTCAGAATTGGCAAAGCGACGTTGGATTAGGGTTGAAAAATACTTGTAATCCAGGGTTTCTAATCGTGTGACCGGTAGTGAATAGTCATACTTCTATGCTGATGAGGCTTGATTGAAAAGAGACGAAACGTATACGTCCATAGGTAAATGAACAATAACAAATATTTATATATATATATATATACATATATATATATATATATATATATATATATATATATATATATATATATATATATATATATATATATATATACCTCATAATCACGTTGACATACCGGCTCCCGTTAGATCACCTAAGTTTAGTAACGTTGAGCCTGGCCCGTACTATGACAATGTGGGAACACCAGTTGCTGTAGTTGGCCTGGAGAGGATATGGGTACTACCAGGTTTATCATGCCCACAGAAAAGTTAGGACGGATAGAGTATCTGCCTGACTCCCCGAGGACGTCCATGGACGTTATAAGAACAACACACAACTAAAAAACTATTAATAACATATTAATTCTGATAGGTTAACGAAAGAATAAACAGAAATCAGGAGTAAAAGACGACGATTTGTTTATTATAACCATTTGGCAAATGCAAAACGTCAACTTTATGTTGCATAATATTACTTATTATTGAAGATAAAGCAATATAAAGATAAGCAACAGTGTTATTAAAGTAGAAGGATCACGCAGAACATTACAATTAGTTAGAAAATAATAAATGATCTTGTTTCGTAAAAAGGTAAATACACCACTTATCAATGTTATGATGTAATCTAATTTTATTCCACATTGTATATGGTAGCAAATAAAGAAATGCCCAAATTACTAAATATAAAAAATATAAATATAAATATAAAATAAATATTATATAAATTAAAATATATAATAAAATATTAATAACATATAAAAACTGTTCAATGTTCTGATATAATATTTTAACTGTATACTTAATTTTAGTTTAACCACCCACTTTAAATTACTGCATGTGTCGAAAACCTCAATGCTGCGTGAGTTTACGGTAGAGAGCATGAATAAATGCTTAGAGTTCGACACAATTTACATCTATGAAACGACATATACTCTACGCTGGTTTATTTATAAAGATGCAATAGTGTTTCGTTATCAACGTAAAGGTATATAATATATTGCCAACACCGTATACAGTTATTACATTATTTCTGAACGATCTTAACGGAGAAGAAAAACTACTGTTAAATAATTATATTCTGTGCATGCTTGATAAAGTTACCTCATTATAAAGATCAAACATTCCTCGTGTTTTGGATTGAATTTATTTTGCAGTCTGGAAATAATCACACGTCGATACTTCATACTCGAATAGGACTTCTTTCTTTCCTTTTCAAATTGACTCCAATATTTCCTTTACGATACATACACGTAGTTTCAATTATTTATTCGAGCAAATCACTCTCCTAATATGTTTAGTAGACTAGAAACGGAAGCCTTGAGAGTGCAACTCGTCTATAAGAAGTCGAAGTTCGATGAAGGACCAATGTCTGGAGAGGAATGAAGTCGACTAGACTATATTTGCATTGCATTAATTAATCGACGGGCCATTGGTGTCAAGAAGCCAGAACATTTCTTATGCTCCAACAGTTAACAGGCGACGAAATATATGTGGATGTATTTACGTAGAGGATTGATCCACATTCAGTGCAATATCCGAGTTTTTTTGTTTCTTTTAGTAGGTTGACTAAATATAGCCTCCGAAACGGCTCAAGTAAGTTGCGACACATTTACAATTAATCATACTTTATATGCTTAGTATATCATCGATAGAGTAAAACTGTTACCACAATTCCTATTAATAAAACAATACACACTTACATCATAATTAGCATAGAAACCATTCAATATTTACTGTTTTATTAAAAAAGATAAAAATATAACAACATCCTTTGAGCGATTTTATTTTCTTCTGCGTTGCAAACAAATAAGTATATACACTTCCATTATATCTAAATAAATGAATGTGAAAGTGTGTTTCCACCTATCCTATATATATATATATATATATATATATATATATATATATATATATATATATATATATATATACATATATATAGAAGGACAGACAGGCAGATCAAATTACATACATACATACAGGCATACATACTGAAGTGAGATTGATATATATATATATATATATATATATATATATATATATATACATATATACAGCATCATCACGTTCACATACTGGCTCCCGTAGTCTTGGAAGTTTCTCAACCATTACAACTATATTAGAAAAACAAAAAAAAAACAAAAAACCCTTAAGTCCCAAGTCGTTCAGTGGAAAATCACTCATGTAAGTCAATTTAACTTTTACAGTTATTATATTAGTTGTCTTCTAACATTATTTAAGGGATCATCAGTTGTTTACCATGAAAAAGTGTTTCGGGAATTTAAAAACAATATATATATATATATATATATATATATATATATATATATATATATTTATATATATCGGCTTAACCTTTATTAATTTTATAGTGTACCATATTAAAAAAAATACCGTATATAAATAGATATCTGTATACACTCACACACAAAAATAGGTATGTTTTGTTTAATATCTATTTTATAAACAATTTGTAATAAATTAATATTCTGTGATATACATTTCTAATTTGCATTTTAATATGTTTTATATATTCGAAATAGTTTTGTCGATAGGAATATTAATATATATAATTCAAGCGATTTAATAAAAAAATGGTACTTTGTTAGATTAGGAATTACGCTTAATTGGCCCTGACCATAGACCCTAGACCCTAGACCCTAACTCTAAGGCTAACCTTAACGCTAAGCCCTACCCTAAACCTAGTGCTAATCGTAACGACGACGGCAAAATCAGTGTGGGTCCCTAATGTAAATAAGCACCCAAAATAGCGTTTTATAAGCATTCACCGTATTTCATTTTCAAGGGAGATTCTTTTCACGAAAACTTGCAATTAAAACTTCTCTATTAAAACGTCCGATATCGTTGTATGCTAAGAACAGATTTTACAGTTTGATCTTAACTTTTTAGTTAAGATCAAACTGTAAAATCTGTTCTTAGCATACAGCGATATCGGACGTTTTAATAGAGAAGTTTTAATTGCAAGTTTTCATGAAAAGAATATCCCTTGAGGACCATAACAAAATTATGCTTTTCTGACTAGATATTTTTTAATGAATGAAAACAAGAAACCCTGATTAAATCGAAGTAACTTTTAATGGAAGTATGTAGTGTTGTATCGGTTTTGTTTTCATTCCTTTTTCCCAGGAATTACCTACTCCTTTTTAAAGTTATGGAGGAAACCTCCCAGGTATTACGTTCTCCGCTGGGAGGAGGGTAATGTATTTTTGTCATAAATCATTTCATCACGAACTTTTTAATGGGGGTTGAATTATCTGTACTGGTGTAATATACCATACTCGAAGTCATTACGTTTTTTGTTTACATGGCATTCTTTAAGTTATTAACTCTTCTGTTTCAGAGTGGATGATATATTATCTGTTCTGTTATAATAAAATTCTACCAGACATTACCTCCTCTTTTGAAGTCTAAGGTAAAATATGTTCGTTTATTTATGATGATAAAATTACCCCAGGCATTATCACCTCATTTCTGTTGGGGATGAATCCTTTCAGTCGTTCTTTATTCTTTTATACGATAGTGTAGTACATTTTAATTTGTCATGAAAATTCAACCCAGGTACTTCCTATCCTTTAATGGGAGTACTATAGTATATATTGGTTCCTCATTATACCATCCTACCAGGATGACCATATATTTTTAGAGTGGGCAGTAATGTAGAATATTTTCTGTTGTAATAATATTCTCTTTCCAGTCACGAACTCGATAAAAAAATGTTTATTTTTCTTTGATTAAGCTAAGGCTTTTCAATGATTAAAATGATATCATCAGAGGAATTACATAGATGAATAAGTTAGCAGTGGAAAAGCCAACATTCAAAATTTGAAAAAATATAAAGTAATGGACAGTAAGAGTATACGTGTAAAAAATATGGAGTCTGTCCAGTTGGTGAATGTCCGTTGATAAGGTGTCCGGTGAATGGAGATGTAAAGATGGAAAAAAGAGGTTTCGTGGAGGCAGCGTTGAAACTGTTCAAAATGAAGTAAATCCAATAGAAATATGTTTAGTTCAATCGTAGATGGAACGCACTTATTCGGATGTAATTTTGAGAATTAGGGCCATTTTAAAATACTTCCGTGGACCGATAATGAACGTAGTTTCTTAGGAGTTGAGTTTGAAATATGTATATTAAACGCAGGCAGTCGGTAATTTAAGTAGTAACATTAACTCTCCATTTACCGGACACCTTATCAACAGACATCTATTAATTGAACAGATTTCATATTTTTACACGCATACACTTACTCTCCACTACTTTATATTTTTTCAAATTTTGAAATTTGGCTTTTCGACTGCCAACTTATCCATCTATGTAATTCCTCTGATGATAAGATTTTAATCTTTGAAAAGCCTTAGCTTTAGAAAAGAAAATACACATGTTTTATCGAGTACATCTTCCATTGACCAATCGAAGGTGAAATAGATTTGTCATTCGTACATCTTTATATCTCTTCCTTCATTTATCACTCTCTCTCTCTCTCTCTCTCTCTCTATATATATATATATATATATATATACACATACATATAAATATACATATATATATACATATATATATATGTATATATATATATATATGTATATATGTATATATAAAGAGAGAAAGAGATAGAGAAAGAAAGAGAAAAAGAGATAGATAGACAGAAAAGAATGATAGGTTCCATTGTACATTTCAACGAATACATATACTTGACGTCTTGTGTTGTCTCTACTTTAAAAAAAAAATATAGATATGCTTTCTGTTTTTTTCGATCCGTTCGACTCTTCAGAATCTAAACGTTGTATGCAAAAAAATCAGAAAATAAAAAAAAATATGAAAAAATATTAAAACAGTCACCTTTTACAAGATTCGTTAGTGCAATTAAAAAAAGAACATAAGTTTATTTTATTTATTCGACGCCACCCTTTATAACAATAGAGCTTGGGTATCGTACGCATAATTGACGTTTATATAAGGTTGTGAAAACACCTAAGAAATACAAATGGCTATAAAACACGTTTAAAAAGAAGAGAAAGTAATCCCGGTAAATTATATATATATATATATATATATATATATATATATATATATATATATATATATATATATATATATATATATATAAACATCCCAGTAAAGTTGTCATCGAGAGGATAAAAATCAAGATAATCCTTGCTATGTTTATATAAAAGTATTCAATAATAAATAGAGCTGTTTACTTGTCATGAGGATTTGTATGTGCAATGCCATTCTTTGGCTACACATTTGCAAAATATGTTCCAGATCCAACTATGAGAAGCCAGACCAATCCTTAGACCAATTCTTTTTCTATTGCACTTTAATTTAATGGAATAAGAACAAAATGCAGTTCTTAATTGAATACAAGAATACTTCAAATGATCTTAGATATTGCTAACAGTCAAGTTTTTATTTATTTATTCATCAATTTATTCGATCGCGGACGCATAGCATTGGTCGGATGAGAGTGGATAATCTCTGCTTTTAAAGAATCAAGTTCATCTCAATTTAAACGATTCAAGGAGATTTTCGATCCGGTAGGATAAACCCTGTCCATAATATGGGTTGTACTGCAAGAATGCATCCCTAACTGAGAGGGTTGTGTTATCCGGGAATTGACGCTAGTTTCTGGAACACTTATTGAACTCAAAGAGGAAATCATTTAACATGCGCATTTGGCTTTCGTCTAAATACTAGATCGAGATCTGCAGTCTTGGGAGTATTTATTTGGGGTATGATCATCAGGAATTTTAACAAAGCTGCTTCGGAAATCAGAGAAATTTCTTGATTGACCACCGAAATCACCTTGACTTTGACGAGTTACGACATATTGACTATGAAGATGTGAGGATGTGAATGACGAATAGTCATCCAGGCACTTGACTCATTTTGGCAAATCTTGTTATTTAAAGAATAAAAATTCAAGTGACAACCAGAATACATGTGGATAGGTTTTGAATCTGACTGATCACTTGTAATAGAATATCTGGAAGAAGCATCGATCTGCCGTTTACTACTTTGATAAATGTTGGTACTATCGCACGTCCCGGTGGAAATAATGATGATGTGGAAACAAAAGTATTTGCTGTGGACTACAGAGGAGGATGTGTCGTCGAGCCTATTGCTTTTTCATAAGGGTTCTGTGAGCAGGAGGCGGGGAAGAGGAGGAAGGATACGGTGAATAAAATTAATAACTCCCTAACAATGACTTGTCAGAAGGTCGGATAGAAGAAAATTAAGAAAGATTAATAAAGAGGAGGGTTAGGAATATCAGGAAGAGCAGGGGTAGTATCAGAGAAGTAGATTTTACTTAAGATTTGTTAGCAGTGATAAAATGATTACCGTCAGCAGGGATGTGGAAGCATAAACTCTTTCAGCAGCCTCACCATTAACAAGTGGTCATTTTGGCATTAGTGCTGATATGTATCACATATGCTTACATCATTTAAAGCAGAAGATGAGAAAAAATGGTCTTATCTGTGAGCATTCACCCTATTTGATTCGGAAGCTGTGGTATATTCATTCTCGGTGCTTCTTGATGAAGAGCTATCAATGTTGAAAGGCTGACAAATGAAGTTGAATGTTGATTTGAGTGGGCCTGCTTGTAAACAAGGATTCAAAATAAAACTCCTTGCCGATGCAGATTCGCCTGTCATTCGGACGATCAGAGAGACATTATTAATACCGTAGAAAGGATCTAAGAAGATGAATTCTGGATATAAATATAGTGTGGTCACCGGATGACTGATTATTGTTTGTATTGCCTGTCCAGTGAGGCTGGAACTGCTTTTTTTTATTGAAGAATGATAAGGTTGTGTGGAACTACTTCCTTGATTTCTCTAGAAAACGTTGCATATTTCCCAAAGAAGCAAGACATCAAGGAAAAGGAAGAGAGGATTTCCTTCGAGGAGAGAAAGTAAATGCTGGAGAGTGAGGACGCAGGTCGAAGGGGGGCAGTTATACGAAGTGCATATAAACAGTTAAGATAGTCGAATATTCGAAAGCCTAACTCTTCAGGCAAGAGATATCGTGAAGTCTTACATTGCGAATATGGGTGTCACAATATAGGTAATAATTCGTTCTTTGGATACTGAAGAACAAGGTGGAGATGTCACTGCAGTGCGTAATGTTGCAAGTTTCAATTAGAACTATGTTTTTAATGACAACAATCTGGTTACATATATGATCCTGATTTTAAACTATAGCTGATATTGCTACAGAATGAAAGAAGATAAATGTTATTTTTTTAATTTAAAAAAAAATTAAATGGCAGTCACAGACAACAACAACAAAAAAGTTAGCTGACTTCACACTATTGCAAATTACTTTACAATGTATCGAAAACTCTTTCGACTATTTGAAAGGCAAAAAGGCAAATAAAAAACTAATTTCGATCGTTTGTCTTTGAACGTGATTGCGTTGCGAAATACTCCGAGTTCGCAATCATCCACCGAAACTGGGAGTATATTAACATAGTTATTTTAGTGAAAATAAAGTAACAGTGGCGTCCGAGAAGAATAATTGATGAGAGTAGCCGTATGAATGGAAGTGGAAAGATTCACAATAGTAGGAACAAGTTAAAAGTGGTTTCAAGTAAACAAATAATCCTTAGAGAAGTATTTTGGTATTTGGCAGGGGAATAAAGTCACAGTAGCAGAAACACCTAAACGTTGCTTTTACAGTGAATAAAGAATCATCAGGGGACAGCTGTGGGCTTGGCAGGATAATAAAGTAACAATAGTAGGAACATGGTAACTGTGGTATTCTTTCGGAGGTTCTCCACCTAAACCAGTGTTGTCTGCTATGCAATGTAATAGAGTCATAATAGTAGGCAACATGTCAACAGCTTTTTCCAAGTTAACTAATAACACTTAGAGGCTAGCCGTGTGCTTGGCTGGGAAATAAACTCTCAATAACATGAAAAATTGTGACAGTGGCATTCCTCCCTAGTTTCTCAAACAAAACATGTTTCGTCTGTTCGTTTACATATTGCTGTCAGTGTCAGTACCGTCACCCCTTTTCACCACATTATCACATTAGCTATACCGCTTTCGTATGGGTATCTACCGTTAGTGTTTCTTAAAGAGGTACTTTAAAAGTATTTTATTTTTTTATTTCTAATTCAGCGAGCTTTTGTATTAGTGCTTTGTTTCTGTTTTAAGTGCGTATTTTTAGATGAAGCTTTTTATATAGTAATTTTATTCATAACTCTCACGATGTTCGACACTTATAGATTTGTTTGAGTACGCATTGCCAATAACCAGCGTACAATGACGACAAGCCCCTTCCGAAAAGTTGGGTCCTTCTAAAAATGTTATTATAAAGAATATTCAGATGAATATCCAGGTGTTTTTATCCGGGCATTAGGTATCTTATGTAATGCAAAAGTAATGTATTTTCCCTGGTTGCAAATTTCAAAGGTCGTTGCAAGGATTATCTTGTTGTTCATAACAAATGTGGATGTAGGAGAGTCTAAGTGTCGGTTTTGTGTCTTTTTTATTCATACCATTTTGTGTGTATTCATGAATTTTCATGAGAGTTATATTTATATTTAAGATGTTATGATCTTATTTCAAATACAGTGTATACATTTTTAACACGTGTAAAGTTATTTTGATTTATTTTATTTTATTGTGTTTATTGATTATGTATTATTTAATATATGTATATTATTAAAATGTTGGTTTTAAAATTGTTTATACTTTTATATTTTTTATATTATCTTTGTTATATATATTTATTGTATACGTTTTGAAATATATTGCTTCGTTGTATATATCATGTTGATTTTTATACATATATAATGCAATGAGCTATATATTCATATATGTATATATATATATATATATATATATATATATATATATATATATAGAAAAGAGGGTAGTGCAGTATTAGTGCAGTTCCAACGAGAGAAAAGTATATATGTAAAGGAGTAAGGCTACCAACATTTGTAGAATGTTTTTTTCAACATTTATTTATTATTTTGTTGTTTTTTTCAACATTTATTTATTATTTTGTTGTTTTACCATTTTATAATAAGGATAATAAAGGGATAAAGGTTGAATTATATACACATACATACATACATACACACGCACACACATACACACACATATATATATATATATATATATATATACATACATATATACATACACACACATACACACATACACACACATATTTGCAAAAGATAAATTAATGCAAACGGTCCAAATAGATTTGAACTTGGTTTGGCCGATTTCATAGTTCGGTATTTTATGTGCAAACTTAATGTCTATTGTAAATGATTCATTTAACACAAGTTGCTATTTGACTCATAGCTGTGTAGAAGTGCGCAATAAGAAGTTATGTACTAATATTATCTTCCTTGAATAAAAATTTTCCAGTCTATAGATAACTATAAATAGTTATTTATGTTTGTACTTAACTAGAGGTGGATAAAGTGTGATCAAAGTGTGTGTTGTTAGAGTTATGATCTGTTTAATGTTGGATTAAATTTAAGTATGAAGTTTTTTTCTTGTGTTAGTAAGTGAGTGTAGTCTTGGCTTTGGAAAATTGGCATTATTTTGAATTTTCCTCCGCTGCATGAGTGCACATGTTGGGAGACGAATAATTTACGGTTTTCTTTGATTTTAATGTTGCTTTTATGTAAAGATACTCTATTATTAAATGTTTTAGTCGCACCTATATAAGCTTCATTACATGTTGTACATTCTAGCACATAGACAACGTTCTTGGAGGTGCAGTTAAGGTCTTTTTTTTATTTTGAATGTTTGTGTTGGGTTTTTAAATGTGTATGAGTTCCCCTCCATTATTATGTCACAGACCCCACATCTTTCCTTGTTGCATTTTGTGACCCCTTGTATTGTGTGTTGGTTGAGTTTAGATGAGGTTAAAATTTGTTTGAGGTTTTTCGGTTGGCGTTTGCTTTTTATTATTTTTGTTGTTTTTAATATGTCGTTTAGTTTGTTGTTATGGTTGAGTAGGGTTAGGTTTCTTGTTATTTCTGTGAATAATTCTGGATTGTTTTTGTAGTGTGTAGAGATGTATGCCAATATTTGTTCTTTGTTTCGTTTTTTGGGGATTCGTAATTGTTCTAATGGAATGTTTTCTGCTAGTTCTATACCTTTATGTATTATTTGTAGCGGGTATCCTCTTCTTTTTAAAGTTTTCCGTAGTTCCTCCAGTCGGACAATCCGGAGGTCTTGGTCACTGACTATAGTACAGATCCTGCGTGCTAGGGAGTAGGGTATAGATTTTAGGCAGCTTTTGGGGTGATGGCTTCTAAAATGGAGATATTGTTGGGTGTCTGTGGGTTTGTGGTAGATGTCTGTGATTATGTGAGTGTTTTTAATTTTAATCAATACATCTAAGAAGGGTAGTTCTGTTTGACTGTGTTCAATGGTGAATTTAATCTTGGGGTGTAGGTTCTGTAGTATGCTGTGTAATTTATTGATGTCCCCCCATGTGGGTTCCCAGAGGATAAAACAATCATCCAGGTATCTTTTCCAAGATTTTATGAAGAGAGTTTGAATATTCTGTCCATATATTTCTTCTATCTTTTCATATAAGATCTTCTCTAGGTAGGCTAGTGTTAGGGTGGCATATGTTGGTGCCATTTTGGTTCCCATTGCTGTACCTAGAATCTGGATGTAGTTTTTGTTATTAAACTCAAAGGAGTTGTTGTTGAGAATAATGTCTATGCTGTCGAGGATGAATTGTTTGGTGAATCTGTGGTGTAGTATTTGTGGGTGTTTGTCCATCCAGTGTGATATTGCGTGTTTACCTAAGTCATGGGGAATGTTGCTATATAAGCTGCTGACGTCAAATGTAACTAATTTAGTCCCGGGATTTACTATTTGTGGTAAGGAGCCTAGGAAGTGTATGTCGTCTCTTATGTAGCTTTTGACTTGATCGATGAATGGTTGTAGTAATATGTCAATTAAGTTACTCAGTCTGCTTGTTGGGCATGATGGTCCTGCTACTATGGGTCTAAATGTAAGGTCACTGGGACTCGGGACACTAATATATTCTGATGCCTGTGTGTTGATGGCATTCCTTATCTCATTTGATTTATGTATCTTAGGTAGTCCGTAGAAGTTGTTTGTTTTAATCATGAAGTTTGTTAGGAAATCTTTTTCTTTTTTTGTTAGTATATTATTGTATGTTGTGCAAAGTTTTGTGATTTTTGAAATGGTGTTGTTATCAATGTTGGTGCTAATTGATTTGTAGTAATCATTGTTTTCTAGTACTTCTGTAATTTTCGATTTATAGTAATGTTTGTCCATGATGACTACCGCACTGCCTTTGTCAGCTTCTTTTATAATTATGTTATTATTATTTAAGATGTTATCTAGTGCTTGGTTTTGTTTAGATGTTAGGTTACTAGTAGGTTTAGTTTTACTCTGAGGGTTGATGTTTCATAGGTTTTCAAAGTAGGTGTTTAGTTCTTTCGTATTGTTGTGTTTGTTAGGGAAATATGTTGATTTGTTTCTCACTAATGACTGATCTGTTTTGTTATCTTTATTGTTTAGTGTTTCTATTAGTCTAAATTTGCGTTCAAATTCTTTAAGGTCCTTCCTCAGTTCCGTGATATTACTTTTGGGGGTAGGGCAGAATTTGAGGCCTAATTTTAGTATTTCTATTTCCTCCTTTGTAAATGTGTATGTGGATAAATTGATAATTTTGGGTTTTAAATTGTCTAATCTGGGATTGTTGTCCGGGGAGGGGTTTCTAAAAAATGAGGATGAGTGTTGTTTGTTTCGTTGATTTGAGGAGTTGTTGAAGAGTGATTGCTTTCTATATATTGTGTGTGTTTTAGAGGATTGTGTTGGTTTCTGGCAAAATTGGTGTCGTGCGTGTTGTAATAATTGGCGTTGTGTGTGTTGTTATAAGGGTTTATTTTGGTATATTTGAATGTGTTATTATTGTGAGTTAGTTGTTTCGGGTTGGGGTATCTTGGTAGAGGTTCTTGATGGTGGACGTAGTTGTGGGGTCTGTATTGTTGTGTAAGTTTATGTCTGTAGGAATTGTTATATGGTTGTTTTGTTTGATGATGTGGGTAGTGTTTGGAGTATTTCGATTGTATCCATTGGTGTGTTGGGTGGTTGTAGGGTCTGTTTTGTTGTATGTCGATTTGGGCTTGTAGTTTGGATATATTTAGGGCTTTTTTTTATTCTTTTTTGTTCTTCCGTGTCCTGTGGGTTTATTTTTTCTCGGAATTTTTTGGGGATGAATTGTTCCTCCATCTCCAGAAATGTTTTATATGTGGATGCGGTATCACTACTTTTTATTGTATGGTAGAAAGCCATTTTCCTTAGTTTTAGGAGGGCTCCCCATATTTGGAGGTTTTGTTCTTTCGTTTTTAACGATTCCTCCTGGATATATGCTAGTCTGTAGTGTTCTATGAATTCGTGCTGGGGTGCAAGTAGTTGTATAATTGTTTCTTTGATGTTGACTTGTTCCTTGTTTTGTTGATTGGATAAAAGATGAAGAACCGTATCCACTTTCTCGTTGGGTTTTCTGTAATTCTTCCTCGAGAAGTTCTTGTTTGTTGTTGTGGATTTTCTGAGTTCCAGTAGGTCTTCCAAGGATTTTTTACTTGTTGGTGGCATTCTCTCGTTGTAGTTATATATAGAAAAGAGGGTAGTGCAGTATTAGTGCAGTTCCAACGAGAGAAAAGTATATATGTAAAGGAGTAAGGCTACCAACATTTGTAGAATGTTTTTTTCAACATTTATTTATTATTTTGTTGTTCTTTTCAACATTTATTTATTATTTTGTTGTTTTACCATTTTATGATTTTATATATAACGCGTTTCAAGCGGTGGCTCGCTTTCATCAGATATGAAAATCCATTTGAAGAAATGTCTTTCGATTCGAGCAAATGTTGTTTCATTTGAGGAATTTGTTATTGTTTTTGCGCATGCGTGGGTTTGCGGGTGTGTGGGTATGTTTGATTTTTATTTTTATTTTTTATTTGTCATTCCTCCTGCTTCTCTTGGTCAAGTGCGTGTTACCCATCCATGATCCATCGGTCATCCTAGCCTCCTAGGGTGCGAGAATTTCTTTTGAAATTTAATACTTTTTATTGCTTTTTGTCGTCTCCAAAAATGAAGTGGTGTCTTCGTGCGCGCGCGTGTCCGTATGCGTGTGGTCTAACCTTGAGTCTTGTTAATAGGTGAGCGACACATACACATACACACACATAAATACGCACACACACCCATGCGCGCGCACACACAGGCGTGTGGTTATAGTGACAGAGAGGGGGATAAAGGTTGAATTATATACACATACATACATACATACACACGCACACACATACACACACATATATATATATATATATATATATATATATACATACATATATACATACACACACATACACACATACACACACATATTTGCAAAAGATAAATTAATGCAAACGGTCCAAATAGATTTGAACTTGGTTTGGCCGATTTCATAGTTCGGTATTTTATGTGCAAACTTAATGTCTATTGTAAATGATTCATTTAACACAAGTTGCTATTTGACTCATAGCTGTGTAGAAGTGCGCAATAAGAAGTTATGTACTAATATTATCTTCCTTGAATAAGAATTTTCCAGTCTATAGATAACTATAAATAGTTATTTATGTTTGTACTTGACTAGAGGTGGATAAAGTGTGATCAAAGTGTGTGTTGTTAGAGTTATGATCTGTTTAATGTTGGATTAAATTTAAGTATGAAGTTTTTTTCTTGTGTTAGTAAGTGAGTGTAGTCTTGGCTTTGGAAAAAAAAAAAATATATATATATATATATATATAGTAAATTGGGAAAATATATATATATATATATAGTAAATGCTTTTTGTTCAAACATGTACAAGGTCTGCTACACTGGCATGTGGATGTTATCGATCTACAGCTCTCAAGAGCTGAGCTCTCATCAGGCAGATAAGAGACATCAGCTCTTGATAGCTGTAGATCGATAACATCCACATTCCAGTGGAGCATACCTTGTACATGTTTGAATAAAAGCATTCACAATACAGCTCTATATTTTTATTGAGCACTCTTTTATAAGCCCGGTTTGATTCCCTTTGAGTTTCTACCCTGTGGATTTTTTCCCTACCTGGATTACTATATATATATATATATATATATATATATATATATATATATATATAAATGAATAACCATGAAAGTTAGATTGATTTCTTAATCTAACGGTAAATTAAAACAACCGATTTCAACTGAATTCAACTAATTTTATGTACCTCTGAAAGAGGTTAGACACAAGGTCAAGTGTTAGTTTGAAATGTATGACTGATTGTCGAGGACGTACCCCGAACTGGTACGGACACTTGAATAAACTAATTCTACTTATTCAATAGACGCGCGCTTTTTATATACTGTTTATGCATTTAGATGGGGAAGAGAACAATTTCAAATGATAAAAAGCCGGGAAAATAAAATAAACACGGGAACAATAGAAAACATAATACATAGGGTTGAGTTAATGCAGACAAGATGAAATATATTTTATCCCGGACGTCGTCGATTTTCTGCCATAGGCCTGGCAGAGAACGCATGATCACATCGTGTCTTGTTGGGAGATAGTCGCGAACTATGATCTGCCCCTATCGATCGCGCGTGAATCTCGTTACATATAGACGTCAAGCTGAATCACAACTTATATAAATCTCGACAGAAAATAGATCATTCATGTAAGCTGCTACTATATACGTGTATATACTATATCAGTTTGAAGGTTAATGAATTGGCATATTGATTTTCAAAAAGTTAATTTTATTAATTTACTATTATTTGTTATTGTTTTCTTATTCAATGATTGTTTTGATTTAAAGATAAAACATAGTTCTGTGTTCGAAATATTGTTTTATTTTTCGACACATATATAGCAGTTGTGTTTAAATGTTCATTCTTTAGAGAGGCCGACTTGATTTTTCTAAATTTAAAGTGAAAAGAAAAATTGATGTGTTCGTTATTTTCTTTAGGTAACATTTACAGGATAAATAATTATGCTTCGAAATTATCAAAATGTTAATGTTTCGTAGTAACACTATTGTTATGAATAAAATATTTATTATTTTAAACTAGCGCGACTACCGGTGTTGCCAAGGTGGAGTAATAATTCATTTGTATCAATAACAATTGCCGGCTATAATACTGTTTTATATAATTGAGGTAAAACAAAAACAAATACGTAAAATACGCGAGGTAAATCGTACTTGAAAATAATACCGGAGTAAAGTTTAACAAAATATAATTTTACTTAACAAAATTGAATAATCATCTGCCACCATCTTTTTGTAGTCGTCTCTCCCTCCCTCTCTCTTGTTTCTCTCTCTTTCTCTCCCTGACTCTCACTCTCCAATCTATAAGAACACCATCTAATTAATTCCTATGTTAGTCACAAACATATTAAGAACAACGGAATACATTTTAGTGTCTAATAAATGTGAAATAGATAAATTTTCTATTAGAAGTTATTAAGATTAAGCGTCGTAGAATTTTTGCTACTATATATATAAATTGCAAGCGTGCTTATATTGAATGAAGCCGGATATATGTACATTTACTGTTATATGTTAAATTATTATTTACATTAACGAAGATTTCGTAGCGATATAAAGCCGGTAGAGATAACATATAGAATATATATATATATATATATATATATATATATATATATATATATATATATATATATACATATATATATATATATATATATATATCATTCATTGCGTATATATGTATATTACTTATGTCTATAAATATTTACATGTATATATATATATATATATATATATATATCATTCTGTTCCTTGTCTAACTCTGGTGACATATATTGACATATCTATTAAGTATGCACCTATATATATATATATATATATATATATATATATATATATATATATATATATATGTATGTATATATATATGTATATGTATATATATATATATATGTATATATATATATGTATATTATTTCATGTATATACACATATAAGTATTACAAGGTGATATAATATATTGTGTATACATTGCCTGTATTTACTTAACAGTGATCTATACATGAGTAGTACTTATTAGTATTAGTATAAAAGAAAGTGCTGCTATGAAAACTTCCCACCTCTGTGTAGCTTACTTACTATATATATATACATATATATATATATATATATATATATATATATATATATATATATATATATATATATATATTACTATATCTGATGCTACTAGTTCAGGCTGTCTTTTCAGACTGACTTCCTGACCAAAACTGCACTAAATTAATTTCCAGCCAAGATTCGATGATCACCAGGACACGAAGGCATGTTTCCATTTAAGCAATAACCTATCTGTACCAATAACAATCAATAACAGTGTTACAGAAAGTGACATTATTGCACTGATATCTTTTGCGATGCGGTTCTTCCATGCTTGTCAGAACTGTAATGTTCGTGTTCTAATACGTTTCCTAATAATCGGTAAGATCTGCAACCTTGCTGAATTTAATGTAAAATTCCAGAACTTAAAAAGACACTTGTGCGGGAGCTTCTTTATGTTGACATAAAAGTAAAAGTGTGTGTATAAGTAAAATGTCACAGGAAAGACAATGGAAGTTGTCCTGAATCCCTGAGGCATCTCATAAAGAACGTATAATATAATCACCTTCCATAAGACATCATATATATCTTTATTTGATAATATTCAAATCATATGTATTAAATTCTCCGGGTAAGACAATGGAAGTGGTACCGAATATCAACGTTCTCTTCTATGTGTCGAAAATCTATGTTTAAATTTTAACGTCCCTATAGAGTCATACATCCCTTAAAAATCCAAAAATGTATATCTGATTTCAATACAATTAAAACATATATAATAGTTAATGTAATTTCTGTATACTGTATTAGAAAGTTAAACGAGGCTGGGGACAGTAAAAAAAGGAAATTAATGAGCATAGTGAAACGGGGATAGTAGTGTTCCTCATAAAATTCTGCTAGTATATATTAAGCGGCCATCAGATACACCAGAAACCAATGTTCTAGAGTGAGTTTGAGGGCCAAGCATAGTGGTACGTATTATATGCAGGCAGATGCGCTGGGCAAGGTACTTAGTTAGGATGGGAGATGACAGGCTCCATAAGCAACTGTTATATGAATAACTGCTGCATAGAACACGTCCGAGACATAAACCTAAGTTACGTTTTAAAGATGTAATTAAAACAACATGAACACCTTTGATATGGACGTTGAGAAGTGGGAGAGGATGTCCCTAGAACGAGCGAACTGGCAGAATGTTATCTATGATTGCTGTGTCAGATTTGAAACAAACGTATAATGTACTTCATCTTTAAACGTACTTTGCAGAAGCTATTAGTGGCAAACGCCCCAGTAATATTTCCACCGTACCATGTGTGTGTTTTATGTGGCAGAGTCTGTCTGTCAAGAGCTGATCTACTGAGTCACAATATATCTCATAGTAAGAACGTTATATACAAGTGTCAACATGGTTTTTAATATAGCTGAAGATAAATGGACACCGGTGGCATGGAGTGTAATATCTGCGGCAAGACGTGTAAAAATAAGTCGGGCCGTCTAAGCCATGTACGTACCTACAATTCGGCATTGCAATCTTGAGGAGCTGCATTTCTCTCCGTAAAGAAGTGGCAATTATCGTCTATGTATGTATATATATATATATATATATATATATATATATATATATATATATATATATGTGTGTGTGTGTGTGTGGGGGAGTATGCTTTTGTGTTTTTTTGTGAGCGAGAGAGAGTGTGAGGAGTAGACAATTAGTTGAATAGGCTGTTTTGGAGTAAGGTGAGCCTGCCTTAATGTGTATATTTCAATGCATGTTCTTATCTATAATTCTATTTTTCGTTCCCTTGACGTAGCTGCATATATGTGTCTATCTCATTCATACCAGTCTGTTTTAATATTCTATTCTTCCATATTGTTGTATGAAATCTAATAATATATTACCACATACAATTTTCTGTACTAGAATAAAGAAGTGAGTTTCTTCTGTTAGATTTATTTTGTCGATAGCACAGAATAAATGATTCGTCTTTGCATATGTCAGAATGTAAATTTAATTAAAACAACAAAAGGGATCACTAATACAAGTAATACGATCTAGAACTATAGACTACGTCCGCGCCATGAATAGAGAATCTTTAAACTCATACCCCTTTTTTAAAGGTAGACGATGTATTGGTGTGAAAACCATATATTACTATAATAAAGCTGTTAATCAATGTTTATTTCCAAAAAGTATTGTTCCTATAGTTTTTCATCAAGGAAACTACAAGACAATTGCAATCGATTGATATTTGAACAAAAACTTAGATTTTAATTGGACGTAATTTACAAAAAAAACTCATCAAATTTTCTATATCGTACTGACTTTCTATCTCTCCCTTCAACTCTTTCTCGTAGTGTTTGTTGTTTAACCATTAGTCCTTACACATCTTACTTCTGTCACACGTTATCTCTTTTAATCTCACCCTCTCTATCTCTCTTTCTCTCTTTCTCTCTCTGTCACACTCTCTCCCTCTCTCCCTCTATCTCTCTTTATTGATAATCGAAAATAATATAGAAAGGAAAGAATAAAACATTTCAATAGTCAATTATAAAAAAACAATATAAACGCTTGCAGTAATATTATTACACATCTAGTTAAAAGATGACCCCCACTAGATTGCAAAGTCAGTTTTGGTATCATGGATGGCAAAAAAATGAACTGAGAAACACAACCACAGATATGGCAGCAGTACTCTGTCTTAGGACAGATCTTGCTCCTAAACAGGTACACTTGTATTAATGCATGTGTTATGTGATATTTCTGATACACACACACACACACACACACACATATATATATATATATATATATATATATATATATATATATATATACGAGGGGCGTTCAGTAAGTAATGTCCCTGACTTACTTCCAATTGTCTGATATAGATGAAATGCTGCATGTGTAATGATTTATATATGTATGCGTAATGTTGCAAAAACAGCTCTGGACTAGTTGTGGTTTCTGATTTACAGGTGTTTAAACTGAGTCAGGTGTTAAATGGAGCCAGTTGAGTGTCGCGCAGTAATCCGGTGTTTGTATTTAAAAAGACGCACACCAAAAGGAGACTTTTTATGAAATGCAATACATTTATGGTGATGATGCCCCATCATATGCCCTTGTAAAACGCTGGCATCGTGAATTCAAACATAGCCGAACGTCTGTAGAAACAGCTCCCAGACCTGGTCGTCCTTCTCTTGCCATTGATGAGGCATCTGCCCGTCAAGTTGAGGCTGGCATTTTGGAAGATCGACGCATTACTATTCGCCAAATAGACCAAGAGGTAAAGATTAGTACAGGGTATGTGTGAACTATCATTCATGACCATTTGCATATGCATAAGGTGTCTTCCAGATTGATTCCCAGGTTGTCCAAACCTTTCCAGAAGCAATAACGCGTTGAGTGCTCGAGGATGAACTTGGAGATGTGCCAAGAAGATGAGTCAAAGTTTTCAAAAGACTGATTACACAGGATGAAACTTGGGTCAATCACTATAATTCAGAGACCAAAGCCCAGTCAATGCAGTAGAAGTACTTGGACTCACCACCTCAAAAGAAGGCACGGGTGCACCCCTCCGCTGGCAAAGTCATGCTCAAAGTTTTCTTGGACCAGGACGGAGCAGTGATGACAGATTTCCTGACAAAGGGTACCACAATTACAGGACTCTATTACACTTCACTTTTGATGAAATAATGAGAAGCTATCAAAATCAAGAGACGCGGCAAGATCAGCAAATGTATCATCCTCCTGCAGGACAACGCTCCGGTCCACAAGCACGGGCGTGTGGCTATGAACTCCTGCCCATCTGCCTTACTCTCTTTACCTTGCACCTGTGGCTTTCATCTCTTCCTAGCCATGAACGTGTTTTTGGAAGGAAAGCGTTTCCCAGATGATGCAGCCTTGTATTTCGTAAGTTACGACGTGGTTGGAGGACCAAACTGGGGTGTTCTACGAAAACGGTGTCCAGAGCTGCATCAAACGATAGGAGAAATTCATAACTATATGTGGTTGTTATGTAAAGAATACCTAATAAGTGTGCCAAGTGCCATTAATCTACTGCTATGCGAAATGAGTCAGGGGCATTACTTATTGAACGCCCCTTATATATATATATATATATATATATATATATATATATATATATATATATATATATATATATATATATATATGTATATAAAAAATATAGATGATGACAACAAAAAATGTATATATACAATATTTATTAAAACATCAGAAGTTCAACACAAGGAGTTTCATATCCTTAATCCATGGATTTTCAAAGACAAACTCTTTTCATCAGAGGATACAAAAAAACGGTTATGTAGCTGTGAATATTATCGGCAACATTTAAGTTTGAAAAATGTGTACACAAAAAACAAAAGATAAAGAACTTCTTGTTGAAAAGAAAAACGTAAAGTTCGAGTAGCGACCGTAAAAAAACACGTCAAAAACAATACAGCTGTTATATTGGATTTTAATGTTTCAAAAAGATTACTCAAAGTGTTTTGGAGTAAAAATGTGGTTGTTAAGAAGCTGATTATTCGACGGTGGGCAGATGAATTGATTGCTCTATTCAATATATTGAGATTTATATTAGCCCGATTAGTTATTATTTAATGATACATTGCTTTTCTTTAATTTAATTTAATATTCTAACATATATATATATATATATATATATATATATATATATATATATATATATATATATATATATACATATATATATATATATCGGACAGGGAGGGGCTGATTTATTTAAATTTTTTAATATATTTACCATGTAATCTAGAGCTGACGGGTCGAGAATAGTCTACATCGTGGATGAAATAAGCGATAGCGTTAGGATTTCAGTACATATGACCAACTCCGACATAAATATTCCTTAGTTCGACAAGACGCACCCAAAGAATGTCTGGGGTTAAATCAGCCTACAACCACTGTGAATAAAATCAAATATACGAACACTAGTTTTTGAATGATCAATAAAATACAAATGTTATTTTCTTATACATAAAATAAAAGTGATTTTTTGTCTGGGAGACGTGACCATTAAACAACCGTCTTTGGTTTAAATGGAACGTTGCGGCCAAGCTTCAGTGATGATTATTGTTTCACATCTTCAACTTACTACCACTACTACTACTACTACTACTACCACTACTACTACTACTATAGAGTGACAACAAGTATCCCAAATGTTCAGTATTCTCCACCTCTTTTCGATATCCACCGAAAATTACATTGCAGTATCGCAACAGCCGTTTACCAGTGATTTCTCGCTGGTAAGGACCATTGGTCTTCTCTGGGATTTTGGTTGCAATAAGCCTCCCCAAGGTCCCATCACGCTCTGCACTTCCAGTGGAGATCTGTTTTTTTCTGTCCCTCCTCGGTCTTCTCATTCTCCGTGAGCATATGTCAATATTTTGTGTGGTGTCAGCCTTATCTGGTTCCATTTTAAGAAAAAAATTTAATTTAAAAAAAAAATGTTTAGTTCTTTTTTTTCTGTAAATGTAATAATTATTTAGATTACACACACACACGAACCCACCCATACACACACACACACACACATATATATATATATATATATATTTCTTAGTAAGATAAGTGGGAAAAAACTACAGCAAAGTCTTTGCTTATTAAGAAAACTCAAAAAAATATGAGTGTAATATTTATTAATATATATATTATAGAAGATCAGAACACACGGATATTGACGGTTACAAATCCTACAAATGAGAACACCACGTGACTGTCGCTATCTTCTGAAGCAACATACCACGATGGATGCTGATGAGAGTCCACATGCTGTTTCCTCTTGTCATATGTTGTTCTGATCTTCTGTAATATATTTATATATATATATATATATATATATATATATATATATATATATATATATTATTTGTAAGCAAAATTCATAAGTGATAAAATAGATAGACTGCCAAATATTTTTCCCTGGCGTGCGTAGCAACTCCATGATTTACATTCGTTATATGTTTAACCTTGTTACGTAAATAATTACAAAGCTGAAGTTTCGCCAACCCAAGCGTTAACAGCCTCGTTAAGATAATAACTATTTCGCACCGTGTAGATTGGAGCATTTTACATCACTTTACCCTTTTATTTCTTATTCTCTCTCCTCATAAAATTGCTAACCTAATAAAACCGCTCAGTATAGCGAAAGGAAAAGTCGTAAACAAGCATGTCTTATTGTGTCTGTCGTCAAACTAGTTCTGAATTAGAAAGTCGAACCCCGCCGCGAAAGCAATCTCTGACACCTTCGTAATACGTGGAATTATTGGGGTACATGCTTCGATAGAAATGGTGAGATACACAGAACAGGTACAGAGAAAAGGGACACATTTATGTCTTCGCATTACTAACTCAGGTTGTTGTGTTTCATTTCATCTGTAATCTAGTATACCAAACCTATCTCATATCATAGACTTCTTCCGTACGAACCAGTTCCTGTGTTAATCAATGTACTCTAATGACTGCCTTTATATAGACTATCACTTGGAAGATGCTACAGTGTTACCGATCATAATGCATCAATCAAGAAAAAAACCTTACTTATTTCCATTTTAAAATTTACAGAGACTATAAATATCATTAGATAAACGTACATCATATTTATTCTCCCTGAGGGACTCTGACCGCGCATGTAATTGCGATGCAACACTTCTTATAAGACACTGCTTTATTCCAATGGAAAACAGTTCAAGACGGCTGGAAGCAATGCCGAGATAAGCAGAGAGAACATGGTATTCCCAAAATTGTCACCCATTCAGCACTGACTAGGCTAGACGTCGCTTACTTTCGGTGATCTAACGGGAACCAGTGTGTCAACGTGATTATATATATATATATATATATATATATATATATATATATATATATATATATATGTGTGTGTATATGTATATGTATATACAAAATATATATATGTATATATGTATATATATATATACATATGTATGTATGTATATATATATATATGTATATATGAAGAAGAATGGAAAGGAATTAGAGAAGAAAAAGCCAAATCAAAATTCAATTCAATTGCTCAGAGCAAGGCATATTCCGCTCTATTCTGGATATTGAGCTGCATACTCTTCACAATAGGTTTTACCTTTCCTAAAAGTTCGCTTTTAGTACACCACTTTATTTATATATGTGTATATATATATATATATATATATATATATATATATATATATATATATATATATATATATATCCTAATATATATAGGGGGTTGTGTACAGAGTAATCTAATAAACTTAATAAACGGATCATTATGAATGTTTGAATATATATTCTTATCAACAAGACGCGTAACATGTGCTCACAATTTTTTGTAAACGTTAACATTTAGGTAGTGCATACACTCAACTGCTTAAGATCGCATATTCAGTAGCAAGTTGTGAAAGGTCATTCTCAAAATAGTCAGATCATGCCTTCTTTAATGTCTTCTTTTTCTTGTTCATCATCAGTTTCTACTGAATTTAAATCAAGAAGAAATGAACATCGGTCGCAGAATACCTGGAGACAGACATTGCGATATTAAATTTCTGTTAAAGATTATTATGAAACAATCATTATGAATACTTGCATATCTATTCTCTGCAGACAGATGGGTGCATTGGTCTTTATGTAACTTTATTATTTAAAGGGGTTGTGCGAAAAAAAGTAAAATGCGATAGATGCAAAAGATTTATTAGATGAAAGAATTGATATACATCAAATTTGACTTATATCAAATTATACACATTTGAAAGAATCGGTACGCGCTTGAGCGCCAATGATATTAATGAGCTTGGTAAAATTATAATAAATAAACATATCATTATAAATTATTTAATTCCTAAGCAACAGAGTGAGTAACGTTGGCACACTATTTATTATTTTGCAAACTTGAACATTTAAAGAAAAGGGGCACTAAAACCCTAGCTTACCAACCAAAGAAAGAAAAAAACATTAACTTTTAAAACTAATGCTATATTTATTGATTATATATGGACGAGCATAGAATATAAAAAGATATCATTAGAAAAAGAATTGATACGTTTAAGTTTTTTTTTTAATATGCAAATTGTAGACAATAAAATGTGTATATTGGGAAATGCACGACATTTGTTTGAATATATTTATGTCATATGTTACCTGTAACGGTAACAACGATATGCCTTAAGACTGGCGTAAAGAATTCATGCTGATTTCGATAGTTGTGACATTTTTTTATTCGCTCTTTTTGTTCATCGTTTCTTCGATATTTTCTTCGACATTTTACCAACGTGAAACCCCTTTTCTCTTCAAAATGTCCTGTTAAAAATATTGTAATTATAATTCAATAACTGAATGACGGTTCAAAATAAATGCACTGAAAAACGGTGTACGTAAAATGGTCGGTAAAACGATTGATACTATTTGTGGTTTACAATTTAACCGATGCAAAATTCAATTTATTGTTATATGACAGCGAATAAGTTTTATGAGCCTACAGCAGTATATATGTAAAAAAACATTTTCTTGCAACACATCAAGGTTACATTAGGCGGGTGTATGTGACGCATCAATCAATACCTCCGGGACTAATTAATAAAACAACAACTTCTAGGCAGAATTAGAGTTTATTCACTAACATTGTCTCCTATGGTGATACAGTGATTTCAATGCTTCCTGTATAATTGATTGACTTTTTTGTAGAAGAATTCCAATTCGCCTAAAACGACACCTCTGTTACTGATATCACTTCTTAGTTTGGGCCAAATCTATTTCGCTTCAGCATTCTTCTGAAATCTGCGAAAAGCCAGGAGTCGATGGCGCATATCTGAAGAATATTTGGAGGAAATTCGAAGTACATTTCATGTAGTTTTCCTTGCGACTTCCGACACGGTGCATTGTCGTGGCGAAAGAGCAATTTCTCTTCTCTATGTGTGTCCGTGAATTTGCTGATTACTTCAATCAAACGCACCGATAGTGCTATATCATTTTCAATGTTGATAGTTTTATTTTTTCCAAGTTAATCGATGCTCAAAAGTTTTTGCGCATTCAAAAATACGAATACCTAGACCGCTCATGTTTGTGTCTTTAGTCGAATTAGCCGGATCACAACTGTTGCTGTTTACTTAGGTGACTACGTATTTGACTCCTGAATGAGGTTATGGATCGAATGCTATCTATTATCACGTATGGACGCAAAAACGCATTTGTCATGCGTTGAAACATTTGTAAAAAACGCTCTGAATCGTCAAAGCGTTGTTGTTTTCGTTCGACTGTGAGCAAACGAGCACCCACTTCGGATACGACTTTCTCCTTGACAAATATTCATGCACAGTGGTCTAAACACTACATTGAGATATGTTCAACTCCTCTGCTATCTCACGTTACTTCAATTTACGATCGGTTTAAAAAGACGTTAAAAGTTTGCATAAAACGTATTAACCGTTGTTTCCGACGGAGTCGAGTTCTGATTACACTTATTAAGCTCATGAAACCATCGCTTGATTTAAACAGTATTTTCCCATCAGAAATAAATGCATAGGTATTGTCAGTAGTTTATAAACTAATATGGAGTTTTTATTACTGGCGCCAAATCTATGTTAAGCTTTGGACGTATTGCGTTATGTATGAAATTCGCTAAACATGATAGTTTGGCATTTATTTTAATGTTCGTAAGCCTAATGTATTTTTGGATCTGTGTTTGTTTAGGTTTTAACGTTTTATTTGTGTATACTTTTCGCTAGCTGTAATGATAATTAAAGTAGTAGTAGTAGTAGTAGTAGTAGTAGTAGTAGTAGTAGTAGTAGTCGAAGGGTCTCCAGTGAGGCATAGGTAGTGGTTTCTATGTTAAGCGTTATGTTGTGTTTGTTGTTATTGTTTGCTATTGTTGTCGACATTTTATCGGAGCAACAACGACATCCGTCGGTCATCGTGAAAAAATCTTTTGGTTAGAGAGCGAGTGTTTATATCTAAACTAGTCGACCTTCCCCCGTTCCCAGACAATCAGTTTAAAACGAACGGGGATTATGTTAATTCCTACAGAATCCTAGAGTTCGTAGCTACATGCAGGTTTATATTTAATTCCGCATGATCATGTTGCGATTCTGTAGACGTTGCAGAGAACAATTTATTTAAATGCTTCCCATTCCCACTCGGTACAGAAAGATGACTAAAGTGAACGGGAAAGATAAGGTAAGACTGGACCGACCAAAGGGGGAAATTCCTGCCTATCGATTATATAGGATAAAGTGGGGTATTAAGGACCACGGGGCATTAAGGACCACTTGGGGGGTACCCTCTTTTCTTCCTCTATAAAATGACTTGTCCCCATGTGGGGGTTTAGGGACTGCTTCCATAGTAATCCTGACTAATCAGAGCCTTCGTTACAGTCGTGTGTCTTGAGTAACCCATCAGCTTCAATTTTATTTCTTTTTGGAAAGTCAGACCATGCTTTCTTTGTGGTGGCAGCCATCTTGAAAGTTGATTCTGAACTCTTGTGGCCATTTCACGAGGTCTACAGAAACTGTTTTGTTGTAAAATTCGAGGAGATTGAGTGCAACTACTTGCTGCTGTCCTTCAAAAGAACAATCAAGCTAAGTACTGGTGCAGTTCTTTTTTTATTTGAACATTTCTTTATTTTTTCCCATTGTTCAGAAAGTTGTTAACCTGGCAGAAATCCTATTCAGCGATGTCTTTGAGTCTAGTTATGAGTCTCATGCTTCAAGATTGTTTCATGATATCTATGTTGTGTTCCCATGTATTTTGCTTGGTATGATGTGATGTTAGGCTTTGTTTTGCTTAAATATTTGGAAAGTAGGGACGAGTGACCAGATTTTTTGTTCTAAAAATATGTTATTTTTCTGTGGTCCTTATTGCCCCATTTGCTATTTCAGCTGCAAAATGTGAAAGTAGGGACGAGTGACCAGATTTTTTGCTCTACAAATATTTTATTTTTTCTGTGGTCCTTATTGCCCCATTTGCTATTTCAGCTGCAGAGATGGTTCGCAACTACAAGAAGAAGGAAAGAGGGGGAGGGCAAACCTTAAGAATCACCGATCCATTGAGGAAGCAGTTGCTGCAGTCCAACGAGATGAAATGGGGCTCAACCAAGCTGCCAGATACTTCGGTATCAGCAAAGGATCCCTTCACCGCCGAGTTTCTGGCCAGGTCTCCATACATGCAAGTGTTGGGAGAGGGACAGTTTTCAACCCCCTTGAAGAAGCTGAAATCGCCGAATGCATCAAACTGTTTGCTGAGTGGGGGTGGGGGTGGGGGCTAAGCGGCAAAGAAGTCCAAGACATCGTCCAAGACAAAGGTCTGGAGACGCCCTTCAACGGTGATCGCCCTGGATATGACTGGATGGCTGGTTTCTTGAAGCGCCATTCAGACATTGTGCCAAGGAAGACGGAGCACCTGAGTCAGGCCAGGGCAAGAGCAGAAAATGCCTGCACCAACATCACTGACAGCATTGACGACCTGGAAGATGTGCAGTGGATATGTGACTTCTGTTGTCAATAGGCTCAGCGGTGACCCTTCAGTGTCAGGTGGAACTTGTCCCCTACTGGTAAAATGTAACCCAGTACAACCTGTTGCATAGCCTGGACATTGGCTGACCATGCGGAGGAGGCTCACCTGTGAGACGCAACATATGGGACGGCAATTTCCAGCAAAGCGCGTTGGTCACTAATGCCCCAGGTTAGGAGTCTTTAATGCCCCAGTTGTCCGATTTTTGGAGTTTTGCAACAAATGTTCTTTAAAAATGTATTTAAAAATATCTGTTGAATATTCCTTAATCTGCTTTATTATTTGTAAACTGTAATTAGTTCTCCATTTCCCCCACTTATGTTTGCCACAAAAGACTGATCATGTAGCATGTAATCCAAGTAAGCATAATGTTGCCTCAAAGTGTGGTCCTTAATACCCCATGTTATCCTACAACAAATGCACTCTCTTTAATAGGTACGTGCAAACAAATAGGGGATAAATCGCCGAAATCACACTCCCAATACATATCATGTAAGAGAATTTTTACATAAGTATTACGCTTTAGAAGGACAAACTAACATTTTGGATGTATATATTATTAATTTTTGCTTCACTCGGAAAGGCTGGTATATTATTTGGATAAGAATACGACAACAATGTACGCTTTAAACTACATTTTTATATATTTAACAGATATTAATTAATTTGACAGGAGTTGTGTTCACGTATTTTACGTAGGAGAGACACATATTTGCGATCCTATTTATGAGGTTATATAATGTCGTGTCACTTTTGTTAAATTCCGAAAGCAACTCAATTTTCAAATCTCGCTTACGTTTTAGGATTATGATATGCATTTTACCGTCTTATGTGATTAAAGCTGACCAACATGTAATCAACCGTTAACCATTCAGTAAAAGCAATATTGCGCGGTGAACATTATCTTTTACTTCACTTAAAACGTATGTTATTGACAAAATGTATACACAACCTGCATTTAAATGAAGAACAGTGATCTTATATAGAATTTAGAGTGAGGTTTCCACTGTTTCAATTCAATTATTCGCATGTGTTTTGAGGAAGAAACATATTACAATGTTTACACGATCCAGGTAATATTACTAATGTTATAAACAGAGTCATAGGAGATAATGCCCATCACAATCTCACGTGCTCTTATTGCTTCAAAAATCAAAACGTTATACTATTTCGTAAGGTAAATACATTTTAACTACACCGCTTGTAAACTTTACTGATATGAAATACTCATACAGATTTTCTTTCATAAATGCTTATGATTTAAATTTTAAAAATCATCAGATTTTAATGAACCGTATTTGACTTCGTTATTTAATTTATTCATATTAGAGTCACACATAAAATCAAGCTACATGAAATCTATTTGTGCGATCGTTAGCACATTTCTTAATCTTACAGGAATTCGTACTTGTAATTTCGCTTCATTTTAGAGAAATAATGACGCTTATGCGAAACTCATATAAAACGTCGGCTTTTACTTTCTTACGGCCATTTTCTCATTGATTATTTGCAACTTAATACTTATATATTTTCTTTTATATTCAATAAATTAGTTTCATCTGTTACACCGCTTTCCATAAGTTTTTCTGCGGAATATGTAAACATTTCTTTACTGTTTTTATAAGTACTGACATCGTGTTAATTTTATTAACCTATTTTTAGTATACCATTAAAACATTACTACTATTACTACGACTACTACTAATAATAATAATATTGATGACGGTAATAATAATAATAATAATAATAATAATAATAATAATAATATTAATAATAATAATAATAATAATAATAATAATATTGCGGATGGTAATCATAATAACAATAGTTATAATAATAATAATAATAATAATAATAATAATAATAATAATAATAATAATAATAATAATAATATTGATGATGGTAATAATAATAATATAATAATAATAATAATAATAATAATAATAATAATAATAATATTGATGATGCTAATAATAATAATAATGATATTGATGATGGTAATTATAATAATAATAGTATTAATTATGGTAATAATAGTAATAATATTGATGATAATAATAATAATAATAATAATAATAATAATAATAATCATAATAATAATAATAATAATAATAATGATAACAATAGTAATAATGATAATAATAATAATAATAATAACAATAATAATAATAGTAATAATAATAATAATAATAATAATAATAATAATATTGATGATGGTAATAATAATACTATTGATGATGATAATAATTATATTAATATTGATGATGATGAATATAATAATAACAATACTGATAATAATAATCATAATAATAATAAAAATAATAATAATAATAATAAAAATAATAATAATAATAATAATGATGGTAATAATAATAATATCGATGATGATTATAATAATAATAATAATAATACTAGTAATAATGATGAATATAATAATTATGATAATTATAATAAGCATTTATAAACCAGTTAAAGTCATTCTGATGTGTATTATTTACTGAAATAAAACATTCGAGGAAATACAAGAACACTTGATTTCCTCAAGTTTCCCGAGTAACGCCGAAAAATTATAACGCTAGTCACATATTCAAATGAGTGCAGAGGATTAACTAACAATTTGTAAGTTATGTTTTACTGCGAATGAAGATGGTTGCGAAAATATATCGTTGAACATAAACAACCATCTCTACACGATTACATTCAAAATTATTTTATCTGCTTTAGATGAAAGCCATATTTTTCCGAATAAAACGAGATTACCTCGCGGTGATCGTAAAAAGCAGGATACTTACTAGAAATTATATATTGCAACGTGGTGTATGTCAGGGTGTGGGTAGGCGTTGCGTTCGGTATGCGACTCTAAATGTGTTTATAATTCGAGTTGGAGTGAACTGTAAACATTTGCTTTGTTTTCATTTTTAAATATGCTGGGTTAGGAATGTACTTGATACAATTCTAAACGTACTTCACTGATCGGGATAATATTTGGTAAAACAGGAGATAACATATATGACGATCTAAGACACCACCGTCTTATGCTCAGTCAGGGGATGGTAGAGTTTTAGGTAACCATTAGCGAAGTGTGCTAAAAAGAAATGTCGACATTCAACATACGGTAAATTATAAGCTATATATAAAATCCAATCATATTCTCGATTTCTTTTTCTGCTACAAAACATTCGATTTGGGGACAACGTTAAAGACAGTGGAAATATTCTATTTGTTGCCTAGTAACTAGTCAACTAAAAATGGCTGGCGAACGAACTTGGGTTACCATCGTGTTCCATACGTTTCCAAGTCCGGGTCATTAAGCCCAGCCAACAACAGCAAAATAATAAAGTATATCTACAAAGTAGAAATTCTGGTCCGAGCAAATAAATAACAAAAAAGAAAGTTAGTACAATTATTTCTTAGCGTGCAAACTATACACACAAAATAAAAATGGGAGAATTCGACCCGAACAAATAAGAAACAATAAAACATTGCTTATACATTAACTACGAAGGTAAAAATTAGTAAACTGATGGAAACAGTGCAAGAAAAAAAAGGAAAAAAATATATGTACTCCTAAAAAGTAAGACTCACACCCGCGATATAAAATCAATATAACACTGGTGGAACCTTAAAAGAAACAGCAAAATAATATAGACTTAATTGTACGGTGAAATGCGGCAAAGGCAGTTACTGCTTTTTCTACTTAAAAAAAAATACACTAGAAATAAGCTAATAGGAGAATTATGTTTATTTAATTATGTGAAAGTGAATTATAGAAATGTTTAAACAGTGTGTTTAAAAACAGTAATTGCATTGTAAAAAATATTCTGTATTAAAATGTATGTATATTATTAGCTACTTTTAACTTGGCAGGCAAAGACGATGGGGTGAAGTGCCACTTCTGACATGTCCATTATAAACAATTTCTTCATGAATAACGGAATATACACTAAAATAAAGTAATTTATTATTAGTTTGTAAAAAAATATAACAAAATTACTAACGATTTCAATCGATCGCAGTCTAAAAAAAGGGATTTATTTGTTTCCCGTGCTGACGGTACGGTAGGTGGTATGAGGCATAGCTATTACCTTTTTGTGTGTTTTTAATGATTTGGGGGACGTTAAAGGTCTGTGGAAAAAGGCCCAGAGCGGGGCTGGCGAATTTAGAGTTACCTCAGTACGGTGGGATGAGTGAAGAAGAGCCTTAATTAGGATTTTCCAAATGTTTAGACAAAAAAAGATTTTAGATAAAACGTCTTAGAACATGTTTTTTTTATGTTTACTTATATTAGATGTGTTATGCGCAGATGATACACTGAGTTCTGTGTAAATGTACTGTAATTAGCGTAGACACTTAGACAAGAGACACAATGCATTATATATGCAGTATTACGTATCACATGGATCAGAAAAGGGGTTGACGTGTTGGAAAATAATATTTACGTAGTTCTCTTATGGGTGATTTTTCTTTATCAGTTTCTAATGTGGTTGACTTTACATAACTATAGGGATGTGTCTTCCGTCCTGGGTTTGTGTAAACTCATTGGCGGAAAAAATCTGGGAAATACTACTTTTCTCAAGGCTAAATAGTTTGCTGTATGTGGAAGTAATTGAGGGGCCAGAAGAATTCCCCTGCATGTTGTTTTAGTAGTCGAGGGACTATTTGTATTTTTTTCTGTTTATGTGCTCAGGTGTAGGATTAATGGGTGGTAACTGTTAGTAGGCTCATATTGTATATGCAGAAATAATTGGTTCCCTATCTCTTGAAATCATAATAGAAGACACAGAATTATGACCAAGGGGGTATTTTTTTATGAAAAATCATTTAGCATAATTGTTTTGATTTCTGAGAATACGACGAATATAAATGGGTTACCCCGACAACGAACTTGGATGAAATAAGTTTTTTTTTAATGCTTTATCTCACGTATTCACTTACAAAAGTTTAATAATATAAAACATAATTATTCATGATATCCTGTCATGCCAGTAAATATTTAAAATTTATCTAAATGAATACATGTCAAAGTTTTTTTTCCAAATATCATAATCATATTAACACACAACGGGTTATGCTTCTTTTACTTCTATGATACCACATGTTATTTTGTAATACCGTATATATATATATATATATATATATATATATATATATATATATAGTAATCTGAAAATACTGACAAACACTCTTAGATATTCCTTGTATATTTATTTTAACCGCTTCTAATAAGATAATATTCTGGTATATACATTTGTAATTTGAATTGCCATATTTTGTATATACACGCAATAGTTTCGTTGATAGTAAAACGTCTGATGCGGGGAACAGGTTATACACGTTGATCTTAATCAAAAGTAAATGAACTATACAAATAATGCTTTTATGACTAGTTTTTTTTTTAAATGAATGAAAAAAAACACTGATTTACTCTATTATTGTATCATTGCAAAATTAAGGTCGGCCTTGCAGTATTGGTTCGTTTAGCTTAAGGAAGTCCTATCATAAATGTCCCCTTCTTTTTTAAGGAGGTGGAGTAATCATCCTTTGAGGGAGCGGGGTAATGTAGTATCTCATTTATTGTTATAATGTAATCTTTTAAGGGACAACCTTTTTCTGTTTTAGGGGCCGGGGGCGTAGTTTAGTGTTGGGAAATTGTCCAACAGTAAAAAGAAGAAGTCAAGGCGAGGTTGGGTTAAGATACCAAGTGTATTAACATAAAAGGTACAAAGGTAAGGAAACTGACTGGCACTCGGCTAGACAGTTACCAGTCTGTCCCTTTTCTCTCTCCGGTGACTCTGGTGACTTGCACTATTTATAGTGAGAACCGGTATAATTTCTCATCTGTTAGAACGGCCGGTGTAACATTTAGTATATTTTTCTGATTCTATGATACCATGTATACACACATTACGTTTTCTTTTTATGGTGGGGGACTCTTCAAGTCATTACCTTTTCTATTTTAAAGATGGTATTGTAGTAGGTGTTCTGTTGTTATGATGGCATTCTGCTAGATATTTCCACTTCCTTATTTTTGTGTGGGAGGGGTAATGTAGAATATTCTTATTCTACATGATAAATTCCTCCAACGCATGACCTCTTCTTTCCCAGGGCAGTATAGTATATGTCCGTTTCTCAGGATACAATACTCCCAGGATCACCTTATACTTTTGAGGGTCGGTAGTGTACAATCTATTTTGTTGTCATGATATCATTCTCTCAGTCATGACTTTCTCCTAAGTGTGTCAGTCTATTACGTGCTCATTGACTATTATATAATCCTAGCAAAAATATAAAGACAGCGTTTCGTCTAAACTAATGTATTCATATTTCGCTATATTAGCTCATCCGAAACGCAGAAATTTGAGAGTAAATAAACATTTCAAAGAACTACAATTTAGAAAGCGATAGAATGGTGGGTACACGGGAAATAGTGTCAACATTTGATAAAGGTAGTAAAACAACAAAGTGGATAAGACAGATGCCAAACGTGTTTCCAAGGGAGAGACTTCTAACTTATAGCTTTCACCTGTTCATAGGCATGAAGTCATGTGTTTTTTCTTTACTTTCTGTCTCTATTTTAAACTGCATCGTAATTAGTACTGCATATAGGTAAAGTTAAAGGTCGCATAGCCTGGACGCGCACGAGTGTCGTTGCCGACATCGCACACAGCCCATGTAGCGGCGGTGATTTGTTAAGAATCACCGTGTCTAGGGCACATCATATGGAAGGCGGAGCCCATCCCTCTCCTTCCGCTGCCTTGAACCTTCCCTGAGTTTTAGTCAGGTACCCATTTACTGCTGAAAATTCGCATGCTGTGAGTGGGATCTAACCTGGGTCGTCCAGCCCAAAGAGAAGTGCTATAACCACTCGTCCACTCGTCCCTGGTACTGCATATACTATTAATTAAAACTATACTTACCGATATTCCTTAGATGAGCTACTTGTATTTAAACTAGCTAGAATCCATGGCTATTCAATTGTTGCTTATCGTTTTCATTTCCTTAGAAATGTTTGATCGCTTGACATTAAAATTATAAAACGAACAATAAAATTTATATATTAAAACAATTTAAATCATTCTACAATAAATAGCTAGTGTCTTATCGAAAAATAATTGTCAACTAAATATCGTTAAAATAAACTAAATAAATATCACTTTTAAGAAATCGACGATGACGGCATAAATCAATTCATTGAGTCTTATTCGACTTTGGAATAATCGATTTTAAAATGGATAAAAAGTAATTGTTATGTACTGTGCTACGCAAGATCATTCGCAATTACTTTTTGCAGTTCATCTTTTGCGATCGGACGATTTCATTACAAAAATAGGGGTGGAAGGTGATAACGTGAATATAAAGAAAATACACGCGGAATAGTATTATTTCTGTTATACACGTGTTTTACATTTTTTTTCGTACTGTGATTGATGTCATTTCTTCAATGATTCGGTCGATGTACCCTCTGGCCTACTTCGATAGTCAGTAACCATAGTAAATAGTTTAAAATCTTAGCTAAAAGTTATTCACGTTCAAGATTTAATTCCAGGCAAAGCAACAAAGAAATGTTCATTGACTGATACTCGTAATCAAAAATAGTATCAAACGTGAGATGAAATCAATATATCCTGGAGATTTTGATAGAGGGTTCAGCTCAAAAGTCTAAGAAATTGACAAACTTGAAAAAGGCACATAGAGAATACTTGAGAGTACAACATTTACCTTCGTAAGGTCAAAGGCTTTCTAGTTAGTCATTTATGTTGACGTCACAGTGGTTGGTACTAGCTGTCGCCTAACGAGACTTCGACAGATGAATTGTAGTTTATGATGTTGGTCAATGCAGAGAAATTATTTGTGATAAATTATACTTAGCATGTTATTGTTGTTATTTATTTTAAAAAATAGCTGTTATATTTGAAAGAATTTTGTATCTGGAAGAGAACATGTGGAAGAAATACGTGAAATCAACAGGTATTTTAAAGAGAATAATAGAGGATTTCTGTTATATCCACATGACATGGCGACATATTTCGTTTTCTACAATTATATAGTTATTTGTAAACAAGTAAATAAACATATTTTCTTTATTCCGTATATCAAAGGCAATGAGCCATGTACGGTGTCTCTAATGTTTTAGGTGATGCTAATATTTTTCATGTTGACTATTGTAATGAAGATAACACTATCAACAACATATAAATAATGCTTGTCTGGATCTCTTCAATTTGTTTCTTAAATAATTATTGTTCTAAGGGAAAAACTAATATTCAATAGTTTCTACAATTAACGTAGACATAATCGGCATTGTTTGATGTATGTTTTTATTTCAATAACCTATGTAAAAAAAAATGGTTATCATATCGTTTATAATCAAAATAATACACGGATTTTAGTCTCAAAATGCAGGAAATAACATAATGCTCATTTTAAGTTAACACAGTAAACATTTTGAGTTTTAATCAATTATTGTTTATTTTTTATTGATATTGAATTAAATTCACATTCAGTATTAATTTGATAGACTTCCCTTCTTTTTTTTAATGTAATATGTAAAGTTTTCAAACACTTTTTAAAACTATCATTTGGCATTTACAACATGCATTTTCGGTATGTCTCTCTTTCACCAAAGTGCATGACGTCACGTTCGATCGCCAAGGTGCTCACTATACGAAGGGTGCAGTACAAAGTCCTAAACATGGTTTAAAATGATAGGAAACAAGATGGAAAATAACGGTCGGACACATGTGAATAATGGAACCAGTCCATTATATTTGTAAGTATATAATATTTATCTTCATCATCTGTCAGCGCAGACCACAACTATTGGCATCATACTGACTGATCTTAGCCGGACAAAACATACGTTGTTGTAGCAAATCACACTATATGTTGTCGGTTAGCTAAGTGAACGCTTGATGTCGATCGACAGCCACACTGAGTCACCGTCTGTGTAAACCGGTTGGGTGTCTGTCGGGCGAGGAGGCAGGCTTATTTCTCTAATCTATTTGTTGAATCGATCAGGTTAACTACTATGGTTGCCATTCATAGCTGTGCCTTGCTGACCGTATGGGACCATCAGCCCCTGTTTATGCAGTGTTCGATCATAAGTTGCGTTATATATAACTTCTGGTTTGTTGTCGGAATAGTATATACTTCGCCAAGATCAAAGTATATCTCACTTATTTACAAAGAAAAATGTCGCTCATTATTACAAACAACGGTTTACAAAAAAATATATTAACAATATCTATAATGTCTTTGTTGAACCACAGATATGTTTGATAAAATTGCAACATAGTGTTATTGCATCATTATACGTACTATTTTAACACAAACCATGAATTATTATGTAAACTTATAAGTTGTTTTGAGACAATTACTAATGGCAGCTCTAAGAATTCTCGTAAACGTAAACGTTATCCTTAAAAAGGTTCTGCAGGTAAATGTCATACGCCAATTCGTCGTATTCTTTTCATCAGGTAATTTGAACTTGCCCACACATAGGACTGTCACATTACTTTCGTAATAATGTATTATCTTAACAAGATGTAGTGCTTATTATTTTTGGCTCACGCTATTTCTATGAATTTTGCGTATTTTTATAACTCACATAAATTATGTGTAGCTCCCACTGTACAGTTTCAGGATTTAAAAACAACTTACACCTGATATAATTTTAAACAATTTCCTTAAACTTAATTAATAGGTGAATAAATAAAAACAGGTAACACATTAAATACTTATATCCTTATATAACATATAATGTTAGTTATTAAAGATTAATACATAACGTGCCAATTAGCCATGAACACATCGTTCCGTTTCCCAAATAGATATCGTCCCAAATCCCTGCTCTTCGAATATCTACGTAATCCTAACAGAAGAAGAACACTATATGTACATGTTAAACTTACTTCACTAAGGTGTATACTTTTATTTTCGTTATTTTCATTATTAATATTTAACGTAAACCGGTAATTAACGTTTTAGGTTTCAGGCGAAATATTTGTGAATTTCACTTTTCGAAAAGAGTTTAATTAACACCTCGCTCCAAGCGGACATTTCTAATGATTATATTTATTATCGTTTTCGAGTTTTTATTTTTTTATTTTTTTTTATTTTAATAAAAGTATTTGAAAAGTTGACAGTGAAATTGATTCTTTGAAATATAAGTGCTGGTTTAGCAGATTCTTTTTTCCTCACAGAGCAGCCATTATCATGCTTAAATAAGAATATTCTTATGTTTGTTGACATGAATGTTAGGTCGTTACGCATACATGTATAGACATATATAAAAAAATAAATATACATATATACAAAAGGGTTGAATGATAAACGCAATATACGCCATTTGAATATTGTTTAATATCCGCTATCAAAAGTGTTCTATTTTGGCACACTCTAAATCGTTTTGTAAACGGAATATAATATTTGCCTAATATTTTTACTTTTAAATACAATAATCTTTTACAGTCGACTTTTAGATTTGAAATATTCGTCTTTGTTTAGTATATTTTCTCAAGTTTAAAAAATTGAATTTATCGCGTTTTGCATTCGAACTTTTCATATATTTATTTATTTACTCCTCTGCAGGAGTTAGGCACAAGGCCAGTTTTATCTTACTCCCACAAGTAAGATGTGACCACAGCTTGGGTCGAGTAAGTGGGGTTAAAAGCCAGCGCTCGAGAGGTGAGCACTCTGGCCATTTAAAAATTGCCTGGGTAGCCCCGTCGGCATTCCCCGGTAGGGGCGCCTCAAGCAGTATGCAATAAACTTACTCCTCCCCAAAGAGGGGAGGCAAAGCCTGGGAGGGTGGACCTCCTAGAACTGCACAGGACAAACCCACAGACAGGTGGAATCAAGTCCCGAAGGACAAGACGACACCCGTCTATAGGGGTGCAGTATCCATCGGAACAGATACTACACTTACTTCCTAGCGCGTGTGCCAGGTAAGTATCATATATGTCACATATATTATATATATAATATAACCCTAAAAGTGCAGCTGTTTCGTAATGTATGACGCGTACCTGTGACGAAACGCAGCAGACGTGTCTACGCCAAGATTTGAAAAAAATAAATCGCCTTGAAATTAGAAGAAATTATAGCGCTACATGTACCGATTCTGTTCATATATTTTACCATAATACAAGTAACCAGGAGAATATATTATTAAAACTAGATTATTGTATTGCGCTATGTACAAACCGTGATTTACTCTCTCTCTCTCTTTCTCTCTCTCGCTCTGTCTCTCTCTCTCTCTCTCTATATATATATATATAGTCTAAAGAAGCTTTGAGTTATTTTAAACAAACAGACAAATAAAAAAGAAAAATGCAGTTTAAATTCCCACAGAAACTAACTAAATCCAAAATAGTGCAGACTTAACATTCGTTGGAAAATTCATAAATAAATAAAATATATAATAGTAAGTAAATAAAAAAAGGGGGAATTAAGTATCTAACAGTGAAACAAAAACAGGAGACTTAACGTAAGCATCTAATATTAACACGGGGATCATCAACTGTTTACCATGTAACTGTTTCGGAGATTTAAAAACAGGACAGTTATATGCATGGCTCTCCAATGGTACAGATCAAACTACCATTTCCCCAATCAAGTGTCGAAATAATTCAGCTTAAAATGTTACTTATATATAAATAAATAATAATAATAATAATCAAAATAATAATAATAATAATAATATACTACCCTTAAGACTACCGTACGATATGGTAATTTGCATATCAAATAAAATTCTTTATAACAGTAGTAATACTAGTAATAATAATAATACTACTACTACTACTACTACTAATAATAATAATAATAATAATAATAATAACAATAATAATTAAAAAATGCTATCTAAACACTACACCCATATATATATATATATATACTCTGATTTTTTTTTGTTTTTGGCTATACCGGCCGGGTTTCTTTTACCGGTGCGTTTTTATTTTACGCTACCCTGAACGGTTTGTTTATTATTTAGGAATATGCAGATGACCGCATTTTTCTCTTTAATTCGCCCATAATCGTACAAGTCATCAACTTTTGTATATATATATATATAGATTTTTTAATTAATTAATTTATGAACTAATTTATTGTATACAGATTTATATAATGAATTTACAAATCGATTATACAAATCTGTATACAATACATTAGTTTATAAATTAATAAATTAATTAAAACATCTTAATATCTATCTATCCATATATATATATATATATATATATATATATATATATATATATATATATACATTCCTCCTCCTCCTCTCTCTCTCTCTCTCTCTCTCTCTCTCTCTCAAGAATACGGAGGCAATAACCTTGGTTGCAGCTGTGTGTCTCTTGGGTTGCTTTGAACAGATGTGTCTTGCGGTTCTCGATTCAGCTGACTACTGATTACACTCCGGAGTAGGTGGTGGATCTATGGTGATATATTGATGAAAATAAACTCATGTTACTTGAGTTTAACCAGTGAAATACAACGCTCTTCGGCGTCTCCACGTTTTTATTTTTAGTCGACTGTTCACACAACTTTCTCATTGAGTGATAATTATGAAAAATAGAGAACAAATTGCTTCTGCTATCTGCAAATTTTCTGCGAATTTTAACACACACACACACACACACACACACACACACACACATATATATATATATATATATATATATATGGATATATATATATATTTATGGATATATATCGATATATACATATATATATATATATATATATATATATATATATATATATATATATATATATGTGTGTGTGTGTGTGTGTCTGTGTAATTATTTAAGAAATGTTTATTACATAAGGGAAATAGTAAGTTTAGTTATATTAATATTGGGTTTCTGAAATTTTACTTAGAATATACAGACAACAATTTCTTCCGATTTCTAAGATAGTTATAGTCCACCTTGAACGTTGTAGAATGCTCTCCGGCTACCATTTTAGAATAGTCGAATAACACAGACTGTGATAATTTATAAATGTTGTCAAGGTTAGGAAGCAAAGTTTCAGGCAATCAGTTTTGCCCATATTTGTAACATCTGCAAGTTAGGAAGATATCAAGTAAACACGTTGATTCTTCCAGGCAATAAAGCAAATAAGGTTCTATTTAAGTGTCCGTATTTTCTTTACGGCGTAACATAGAACAGCTAAAGTAATAAAGTTGAGGCATGTTCGGCGATTCCTGGTTAGTGTCCAATTATTTTTCATATTATTAGTTGGAGGGTTATTTGATCTAATGTATGCCGTTGGGAAAGATTAAATATGCCGAGGTCAAAGTATCTCTGTTCAAGCATACTTCTAGAAAATAGAGGATCAACATTTAGTTATTTTTAAAATTCGTATATATAAACTGATACTTTCCTCATATATCTATATTGTTACACTATCAACAACAGATAGTGTTCAAGGATATTTCCAAAAAAGGGATCACCATTTTATTATTTTTAAAATTCGTATATATAAACTGATACCTTTCCATATATACACATGTTGACATCATTAACAACAAAACAATCCGTGTTAAGTATCTAAGCATCATGTGAATATATATATATATATATATATATATATATATATATATATATATATATATATATATATATATATACAACAAAGTATATGTTTTCCATTTAGATTCATGTCGGGATATTCATATTCAAATGCTTTCTCGTTCTAACTTGCATTGAACAATCGAAGTTTGACATACATTTGGATATTCGTGCTTGTTTATCACTCTTCGTCTATCTATCTATCTTTATATATATATATATATATATATATATATATATATATATATATATATTAATTTCTATATATTATAACATAATTATTTCATAAATATGTTTTCAATCTTATTATTAAGTAATTCCTAATACGATAAAGTTTATCGTAGTATCGATGATAAAGCATTATGATAGGTAATTGAGAGTTAATATAAATACATGCATAGTTATGTACTTTACAAGTTTAATTATTATCATTTCAAATGCTACAAAAAAAGGCATAGCATGCATCCAAACATGTCCTTTAAACATAGATTTTTTAAGGAAACAATATCTTCTCATAAGAAGGAGACACTAATTATTTACAATTAACGTTTTGACTTCAATTATTAAGTTGAAAAAAAGCTTATAATTCATGTATATAATCTAAAATCGTTTGCAATTCGAAGAAAATCTTTTTAATAAAATAAGAAATAACCTGAACAGAGGATCAACACGTTTTTTTTTACAACAGTCTGAATTAGTCTTACCATTCGAATATAAAATCATAATATTGGTTCAAGTTGAATATATCAAATAAAAAGTATGGGTGAAACAATCAGGGTTCATATATCTGTTTCTACTCTCGATGGTAACCAAGTTGTACAATAGCTTACAAAATTTTAAATTGCATTACAATTGCATGGTATGCCAACACACAAATTAAAGCTGGATGCCAAATTATGTTACTCCGGAATCATGATGCTCTAAGCTAAGTAATAGAACAACATTGTGTTAAACGCATCTAACCTCATGTGATATAAGCTGTCATACATATTGGTATGGCGAAGGGCAAACTAGCATTATTTCCTAGAATATACATTATTTTTTCAGGTTCTGCAATTGAAGTTAAACGGCTTTAGTTTGCACTTACATTCTGCTTTGCCATGACAATTAGCAAGTGCTAAGGGCAATCCTTGGCAGTAGTTTGTCGCAACTGTACCTCTACCATGTTTGAGCCATAGGCAGATTTATGTAAGATGTCTAAGTGTAGGAACTCCACAAAAACTATACATATCGGCACCATATGGAAAATAGGTATCTACAAGTTAAATACTTATGGGTGCTGACACACCTATATTCACCAAACTATGATACCTTCAATTAATCTTATAGACAAAAGTCTGAACATATAAATTGTAATGCTGAAAACTAACACAATCCATGAGCTGAATACATTGCTACCAATTCTAAACCAAAATATTTGAGAGAAATCCAATCAGAAGAGGGGGATGAGAAAGTCTATGCTATCTGTGAAAATACTAATTGAAGCTAAAAGCTATCCAAAAGATAAGATAATTCTAGGGATCTGCATTTCATCCGGCCATCTATAAACAGCAAAGCTATTATATATATATATATATTTATACAAAGTAAGTACAAATCAAAAGCAAAATATTTATCAGAAGCGTTCAGGAAGGGAAGGACACCCAGAACTCAAAACATTGTGGAGGTATATGTTCGCACTAGAAAACCATAAGCAGCCAATAATTGAATAGGTCAAGCTTCTACATGGAATTTCGTTAATTAACCAACTTTTTGGGGCAACGCCGGGAAACAGGTATGCTAGTTTATCAATATTTCTCAGATTTTACTTTCCTTGAAGCATTATAAATATAGTTAAGGGGGTATAATATTGGCACCTTTTTTTCCATTTGCAAATTGAAATAGTTCATTTTTACATTGCATTTAATTCATAGTAATTTCACATAAATTAATCAAAATTCATTTTAAATAAATTTCTTCTGAAGCCTCCTTAAGCTAATCCTAAAGGTTTTGATATTTTCTTGAATATAAAATATTAAATTGACTTGGATTAAAATTGGAATAATTATGTTAGAGTAGTAATACGCCTTGATTTTTATCTTCCTAACATACTTAAAACTCGTACAATACATGTGTTCGGGCTGTTATTTTTACCCTTTTGGGGACGGGTATTTATCTACATGTTTCTGTGTTACTTTTAATGGCGTTGTCCGTCGATGGGCGATATGAATTCGGCTATTTTATTTCATTGTATCATTTAAATTGAATATACATATATTTGTATATATATAATTTTATATATAATTTTACATATATATATATATATATATATATATATATATATATATATATATATATATATATATACATATAGGGTGATTCTTAAGTCACTTCACTTAGCTATTTAAAATGTAATTAACAATTGAAGAGCGAATTTTTATTGTTATTCATATGGCCACATTTGATGAATCTCCCACACTTGTTGATAGGCAATGGAAACGTGATGTGAACAGAAAGCCTCCTTCACACAACACCATAATCAATCAAATATGCTACAAATAGTCGTAAATTCCTTGGAAAAATGAATTGAGCTATGCATGCAGAACGAAGGTGGGAATTTTGAAATTTGCTGTAATTTTAAACTCCTATAAATGAATTTTCTGAATAAACTTTCTGTTTTGTATTACCGTATTTTTTAACTTTAGAATTTAAAAAAATAAATAGTGAAGTGACTTATGAATCACTCTGTATATATTAAGAGTTATTACTAGGTAATACATTTTTCTATCAATGCGATCAAATAGTGCTCAATTTTAACATGTTGACTAGTCCAGCCGATATATGTTTGCATCATAGGGACATGTAGAGATTCCAATCTATACGGCTCGGTCAGACCCAATAACCTCATTCGTTCTCTCTGTAGGTACACACTCAACAGGTTACCGGGTCATTGAATCTTGTGAACAGAAGACGAAGAAAAGTGTTATTATTATATTACGCTGTAAAGTTGTAACACCATGGACGTCACTCATATGTGAATAACCATCCGTTGATAATCTCACGAGTTAATTGCGCCGCCTTGTATGGTAACAGATCCCCTATTCTTACTCTCACATATTCAGAATTAATAACACATGTGTTTTATTTCAAATAATACTTTCATACTTAGCGTACTTTGCAGAAAAACTTGCAATCTATCGATCATATTTACACTTATCCTCGCGTGGCTTTTGACTTCATAAGTTATAACTCATTAGTTAAAATAAGCAAATGTAATTGTTTATCTGAAAGCTGTGTAAGGCGGTGCACTAAACAAAAGTCGCCATTTGATAACTCTTCCTACCTGAAATTAATAGTGTTGAAAGAATCCAAATCGAAATACATAAATTTGTCTCAAATAACATATTTGAAGGCAGAAATATAGAAATTGACTGGGCAAAATTAAAATTGATTTCAAATACAGAGCTATAGCGGTGTATTATTTAGAATCTAACTTACATACATACATATATATATATATATATATATATATATATATATATATAACATAGTTTACCCCAAACAAGGCAGGCCGCCACTGTAGACGTAAGGGGCTACTGAGAAAAAAGAAAAGGGGAGAAGGTTTTCAACCTAAATTCGGATCTGCGCAGCGAAATGTCTGTTTACATTAGTTTTAAGTTTCTGCATGTCAGTACTGTCGGGGAAACAGGGGGCAGGGAGGGAGTTGCAGAGGCCAGCAGCACGAGGAAAGAAGCTATTTAAGTAGAAGGCTCTCCGGCATCTGGGGTCTTCCACTGTGAATGAATGAGATTATGTTGATCGTCGAGTTAGTCTAGTGAATTTACGTCGAGGGGCACCTGAACAGCCATTTCATCGAAGCATAATCTATGTAAGTATTTGTAAAACAAACATAAGGATGCTACATTGCGGCGATGGGACAGGGACTGGAGCTTGGCTGACAGTGAGGGGCCTATTAGGTTGGTGACTCTTTTTTGGACCTTGTCAAGGAGGGAGAGACTAGTAGATGATGCACCATCCCAGATGTGACAACAATACTCTATGCATGCGCGGATGGTGGTTATATATATTCTAATTATATGCATCCGTCCGGTTATCCTTTTGTAGCACTATTTCGTCAAAACCAACGCATTAGTCAATTAAATTTTTATAATATAAAGTTCTAAAATTCCTTATTTGAAATGTTGTAACAATGTATAAAAAATAGTAAAGGGTTACCAAATTTTATTAATGCCTTTTTGGTTTTTAATCCTGTGTTTACAACATTAAGAATTTCAAAGACACTCTTGTATTTTAATGTCTCTTGTGAGCGACGTTATCTTTGGCAGATGAAATGGAACATCTTCAGCGTATCCGTTCTTGTTATGACATTTTCAAATTTAAAGAGACAATTGAATTTTAATGGTATTTTGAATGAAGCTAACTCACGCCATTTACCGGTAAAAACAATTTAAAACGAGCTTCTTGTTTTTCAATATGAATCTACTCCACTTAACGGTCAGAGAGTTCGTCGATTTGTCAATCAGTCCGTCTGTAAGTCGGTTCGTTTTTCTAATTATATTGGCTTTACTTTCACAATAAGACCCTCCGTACTTTTGTCTGTTTATTACGCTTGAATTTCAGATACTATTTTCACCATTAACTGCACAGTATAAATAGACATATCCACTCTGTTATAACATTAACATGTTCTATAAACATAAATATAATTCATTGTTTTTTTTTAAGGAAGTTAATTTTCGCCATTTTGTTAGTCATGCTAAATGCGATTTAAAATGAGCTTTTGGGCTTTAAATATGAATCAAGGTGTAAAGAGTTATTCTTAATATTGCTGCTTTCTATGCGCAAGTTAAAGGAAACTATTTGCTTTCAATATTGCTGCTTTCTATGCGCAAGTTAAAGGAAACTATTTGCTTTCAATATTGCTGCTTTCTATGCGCAAGTTAAAGGAAACTATTTGCTTTCAATATTGCTGCTTTCTATGCGCAAGTTAAAGGAAACTATTTGCTTTCAATATTGCTGCTTTCTATGCGCAAGTTAAAGGAAACTATTTGCTTTCAATATTGCTGCTTTCTATGCGCAAGTTAAAGGAAACTATTTGCTTTCAATATTGCTGCTTTCTATGCGCAAGTTAAAGGAAACTATTTGCTTTCAATATTGCTGCTTTCTATGCGCAAGTTAAAGGAAACTATTTGCTTTCAATATTGCTGCTTTCTATGCGCAAGTTAAAGGAAACTATTTGCTTTCAATATTGCTGCTTTCTATGCGCAAGTTAAAGGAAACTATTTGCTTTCAATATTGCTGCTTTCTATGCGCAAGTTAAAGGAAACTATTTGCTTTCAATATTGCTGCTTTCTATGCGCAAGTTAAAGGAAACTATTTGCTTTCAATATTGCTGCTTTCTATGCGCAAGTTAAAGGAAACTATTTGCTTTCAATATTGCTGCTTTCTATGCGCAAGTTAAAGGAAACTATTTGCTTTCAATATTGCTGCTTTCTATGCGCAAGTTAAAGGAAACTATTTGCTTTCAATATTGCTGCTTTCTATGCGTAAGTTAAAGGAAACTATTTGCTTTCAATATTGCTGCTTTCAATGCGTAAGTTAAAGGAAACTATTTGCTTTCAATATTGCTGCTTTCTATGCGCAAGTTAAAGGAAACTATTTGCTTTCAATATTGCTGCTTTCTATGCGCAAGTTAAAGGAAACTATTTGCTTTCAATATTGCTGCTTTCTATGCGTAAGTTAAAGGAAACTATTTGCTTTCAATATTGCTGCTTTCTATGCGTAAGTTAAAGGAAACTATTTGCTTTCAATATTGCTGCTTTCTATGCGCAAGTTAAAGGAAACTATTTGCTTTCAATATTGCTGCTTTCTATGCGCAAGTTAAAGGAAACTATTTGCTTTCAATATTGCTGCTTTCTATGCGTAAGTTAAAGGAAACTATTTGCTTTCAATATTGCTGCTTTCTATGCGCAAGTTAAAGGAAACTATTCGCTTTCAATATTGCTGCTTTCTATGCGTAAGTTAAAGGAAACTATTTGCTATCAATATTGCTGCTTTCTATGCGTAAGTTAAAGGAAACTATTTGCTTTCAATATTGCTGCTTTCTATGCGCAAGTTAAAGGAAACTATTTGCTTTCAATATTGCTGCTTTCTATGCGTAAGTTAAAGGAAACTATTTGCTTTCAATATTGCTGCTTTCTATGCGTAAGTTAAAGGAAACTATTTGCTTTCAATATTGCTGCTTTCTATGCGTAAGTTAAAGGAAACTATTTGCTTTCAATATTGCTGCTTTCTATGCGTAAGTTAAAGGAAACTATTTGCTTTCAATATTGCTGCTTTCTATGCGCAAGTTAAAGGAAACTATTCGCTTTCAATATTGCTGCTTTCTATGCGTAAGTTAAAGGAAACTATTTGCTTTCAATATTGCTGCTTTCTATGCGCAAGTTAAAGGAAACTATTTGCTTTCAATATTGCTGCTTTCTATGCGCAAGTTAAAGGAAACTATTTGCTTTCAATATTGCTGCTTTCTATGCGCAAGTTAAAGGAAACTATTTGCTTTCAATATTACTCAAGTATGAAATAAATATTCTTAAGATATGTATATTCAATCTACGCGTATTTTGATGGAAATTATATTCCAAAATTAACTCTGACATATTGTCGCAAGGGTAATGTAGAAGCTGAGGGAAAAAAGACCTACCGAAGGTTTAACATAGATTCGGTGACGCATATGAATTAGATTCATCGATTCAATATTTAAAATTAGCGATCAAGCTGCGTTTTCAAACGGAAGTTAAAAGTATGACTGACAGACACAGACTCTTATAGTCAGATAAGGATCAAGCAAAACCTTTTAATCTTCTTCATTAAAATCATTATGTTTTGCATCGTGTTTGATATTTTTCTTTCAGGGCAAATTGCAACACTGGATCAAGAAACCGATGAGGGCGTACAGTAAATTTGGCTCTCAATATGAAACATAAGAAACATGAAATGTTTATTCAAATAAATGGTTGCCAAACTGTATTACATTACTGATCATTTAACAAACGATCTAATTTAACGGTTATAGAGTGATGTGTTCCGGTTGTGTGATTTATTCTCCAATTTATTTCGACATTGAAGGTCCAAATAGAAATCACGTAGAATGTATTACTATTCTCTACATCTGGCCGCTTTTTTTTTCATTAGCACGAACAAGATTTACAGAGAACAGATTCATTAGAACATTGGAAGCGTGAGCGACGTCATACACTCAGTGACGAAAACTGTTTACGTAGATATTAGTAAGAATATACAATCGAAACTTATTCTGAAGAATAACATTCCTTTTTATATAAGAACAGTGAATATTGTTCTTTCCCCGCCTAATAAACCGGTATCGTCCGGGACTTCGGGTCTGGATTTACGCTGGTCTATTGGTTGTCGGTCCTGTGCAGTTTTAGGAGGTGCACCCTCCCAGGCTTTGCCTCCATTCTTTGGGGAGGAGTAAGTTTATTGCCTACTGCCTGAGGCGCCCCTACCGGGGAATGCCGACGGGGCTGCCCAGGCAATTTTTAAACAGCCAGAATGCTCAAATTCTCTAACGCTGGGTCTTTCCCACTTTCCCGAACTTGTGTCACATCTTACCTTGTGGGGGGAAGATAAATAGAATTGTTCTAAAATAGTTTCTATCTAGAACAAACGTTATAACAATATGTATTTGGGCAATTTAATATCTAATTGATCTAACACAGAATTACACATCCCTATTATTGAAACAGAATATGGTAGATCAGTTTTAAAACCCACAGCTATAATGTTGCTTCCATATACATATACATTTTAATCTTAGTTTAATAACTATATGCTAATATGTTACATCGACAACGAATAAGTGAATTCACTCTATTAGTGCATTATTTTAAACAATTTCTCCTTTGCATTCGTTTTTTATTATCAAAATATTTCACTGTGAAGCTACATAGAATCTATATTGGGGTAGACCTTTAAAATAACTTATGTAAGTCGAAAGGGTTGAGTTAATGAATCTTGGTTTTTAGATTATTCTTTGTTCAGAAAAGTGGGGAAAATAGCCAGATTGCATCCAATGTTTATAATACACTGGAAGTGCTCTGGAGGGTCTGTTTCGCTAAAGTATATTCACCATACAAGTTACTGTCCATATAAACAAGCTAGTAGCGGATAGGTTAAGTTTACCAGTTTCAAACCATAAAGTAGTTAGCAATTGGATACATCGTACAACAAAAACCTTCAGAATGACATTATACACAATCAGAAAACCACACTATTTACGTTTTCAACTGGTATCATCAATGCGTTCTTTTTACACACAACATCCTGACCGTTGTATTCTCTAACTTTCTGAGATGCGTTTGTGTTATTTTCCTATTTTCGACTGCTTTTGTTATATTCGGAAAAATATTTCTGATATTGTGGGTTCCGAACCAGTTCTATATATAGTATTTACGTACCTTCTTAGACGTTAAAACGGACTCCATAACTGACTCTACTGGCGTAATTTGCTGTTGTTTCGCTTGGGGAAAAGTAGGTATTGTATATAATATACAACAGGTTATCCCTTTTTAAAATTACATTTACCACCTTGCAACGTGGCATAACGAGATTACTGGTACAAATAACACACACAACAACAACTGACATTTAAGACAAATTCGTCTTTCATTTATACGCATTGTTAGCTGCTTCACACTCATAGTTTAATATATATTGATATATTCCTGCATATTTTGTAAGAACTATCCAAGAGTGTCCAGTGAAAATAGATGTCGCTGCAATGTTTACTCAAATCGGGACCTATTGTCTATGGTGCCTAGTAAATTCGGTTGAAATAATCGACTAATAATTTATTAATTAGATACATTATCAGTGATTTCGTGTAAACGATGTGACTATTTCATACTAAGTCATATAAATGTTCTCTGCATGAACAACGAACTTATTTGGGATTTATCTTATCTAGAATTAAATTAATTTGTGTATAAATGGCTTGTATTTTTGGCAACACATAACAGTCTTCGTACTGTCTTTATATTGAGTATGTGTACACAATGACCTCGATGTTTGTGCATTTCTTGAGGTGTAAACTGAATTTGACTATGACATGCGTAGAACACCGACCGTGCTATGGATCTGGCGTATTTTCTGAGGGCTTGTCCAATTGTCGATGCTAAGAACTGGACTGTGAAGTGTTCACCTATTATCAGTCTTGAAAGTGATCACTCAGCTTTTAAACTTATCTTTTACCCAATTCTAAAATAGGTTTTAGATTTAAAATCATCCTCCATCTTGCTTAGAGCAACACTTGAAGACAAGCTACGGCTAAAGGATCTGTAACTGATTTTTTCGCTTAGTATTTTAGACTCTGCTGAACTGACTGTTTCCCGCTATCAAGTAGTTCAGCTGTAACTTCTTGTGGCATCTTGAATTGCTTGGGTGATTATCACTGTTTGGATTGAGATTATTGCCTGCCCCTTAGTTTCTGAAATGATCGACTCAGGTCAACGCTACGCTTAGATGTTTTTTTTTTTAACATTTAACTGATGCACAATACTGCCCTTCACATTCTTGAACGAGCCTGTCTCGTAGAAATGTTTCATGCAGTATGTGATTTAGTTGTTGCTTCTGACATTTTATGAAATTTGAAAACGATTAATCAATAAATAATATATATATATATATATATATATATATATATATATATATATATATATATATATATATATATATATGAGAAAACGTGCACGCGGGGCTGGCATTTTGGTCTACCCTGTATTTTCTAGATAACATTTTACAATGGTCTGTTCTTTAAGGTTGATGAGAATATCTAAGTCAACTTTCTAAGTGTTTATCTGATAATAGGTAAATCATGTTTAATCACTCTCTATATGATAATCAGATGTTTTAATCGATTAATACTAGTCGTTAGAATTTCCTAGAGAAACGACCTCCAAATACTAATAAAAAGAAACTCTACATGTACAAGTCCAGAATTGAGAAAATGAATAATTCAATAAATGTATTTTCTTCATAAGCTGATATTAATATTTTTCTTTAGTTTCTAATTTTCTGCAGAATGTTTCAAGGTTATATGAATGTAACCGGATCCAAAACTCATAGAAGCCTTTTTTATCTAAGTTGTTTACCTATTTGTCATTCTAAACTTATAAAATTTAATGGTTGAAGCAAAAACCATACACAGATAGAACGGAATTATCAGATAAACTGAGTTATTTCATGCCTATTTATTGAACCTGGACAAATATTAAAATAAGTTGAGTCTGGACACATTAAAATATCCTCTTTGCGCTCTTAAGAACTTGTTTATGTTATTTATTCATTATATTTCTTGGCCTTTTGGCTAAGATCAAAGTGTAGTATCTGTTCCGATGGATACTGCACCCCATAGACTGGTATTGTCTTGGCTTTCGGGGCTTGATTAACGCCGGTCTATGGGTATGTCCTGTGCAGTTCTAGAAGGTCCACCCTCCCAGGCTTCGCCTCCCTTTTTTGGAGAGGAGTAAGTTTATTGCTTACGTCCTGGGGCGCCCCTACCGGGGAATGCCGACGGGGCTGCCCAGGCAATTTTTAAACCTCACTTCCCGACCCGACCATGGGTCACATCTTACTTGTGGGAGTAAGATAAAAACTGGCCTTGTGCCTAACTCCTGGAGAGGATTAAATCAATATTCATTATATTTTTTCATTTCATAGCTATATTCTTTTCAGAGCTACCTTTTCAAAAGTAGCCAATTAAAAATACATTAAACATTCATTAAAATATGTTTATTAAGTCGTTTTAAAAGTATTTTATGAGTATAATGTATGTTAACATACACCTTAGATGAAGAGTTTATACTTATTTTGCTTAATTTAGAATATTTATACATTTCAAGTAACAAACCTATTTGACACATTGGTTATAATATTGACTAGTGAACCGGGTCACTGGATTTCAATTCGTATTTGTAGATTAAATACAAAATTCAGTTTGAAAATTAGTGAATTACGTTTATGAAGATGAATTAAGCGCATACAATCTTATTTTATCGAAAGGAAACTCTTGAATTTATAAAAGGTAGTAAAATATGATCCGCATTAATGCTGTGGCCTTACAAGGCCGAAAAGAAATTACACGAAGAGAAGGTAATTCCCAAGAAATTGTATGAAGAGTAAGTACAGAGGTAAGAAGCTTCTACATTTTGCGCTGATGATTATTGTTCAAGTTGACTGTATTAGTAGAGTCTGCAAAAGTCCATTTAGTAATGGTATCGGGTAGGGTTAGGGTTAGAGTTTAAAAAAACTGAAATCTGGTTAACTAAGAATATGCATTTATCAAATTTAAATATGACGAAGATTATGAAGTTTTATTAAATTTAATTATATTCTAACTAAATAGCAAAATATCTGGATGATACATACATACATACATACATGCACACACACACACACACACACATATATATATATATATATATATATATATATATATATATATATATATATAAATATAAATGCTAATATATTTCATTTTGACTATAAAATTGATATTGTTTCACGAGAGCAGTTTGAGGGGCTCACGACACTCAGGTCTTGAAATAACATTATGCCTGTTAAGATAAGTCCAGAATCACAAAAAGTGTTATCTCTCGTGAAACAAAATCAATTTTGTAGTCAACATGAAATAAATTATCATTTATATTTATATTTCTGCTGTATATTTTTATTGAGCACTCTCATAAACCAGGTTCAATTCCCCTGTGGATCTATACCATACTCGGCTTATATATATATATATATATATATATATATATATATATATATATATATATATATATATATATATATATATACATATATATATATATATATATATATATATATATATATATATATTATTTAAATACCTACAGACATCGATGTTTCATGCTAACGTAATATCCAGTGTAGGAACTAATTCGCAACATCGGTGGGCGCGAACCCCGATCACAAATCGCCACTGATTCGTAGTCGAGGATCTTATCCATCGGCCATAGCCAATTAGTTATTAAATATAGAGGAATTTAAAATGTAAATAGCGAATCGGCGGCTAGATAGCAAGCAGTATAGAGTGATCTACGAAACGGCGTTCGGATCGTGCATATAGACATTTGCACTGCTTGCTATTAAAGTTACTCGAGAGTGCCCAGCCTTTGTGGGAGGGGGCTGATAAACAATAATATGTATGAATAAATATTAATTATTTTAATACGTACAGATATCGATGTTTCATGCTTACGCAATCTTCAGTGTAGGAACTAATTCTCAATTATGTGTTAGATGCTACAGTTGTATATATATATATATATATATATATATATATATATATATATATATATATATATATATATGTATATGTATATATATATATATATATTATATATATATATATATATATATATATATATATATATATATATATATATATATATATACAACTGTAGCATCTAAAACATAATTTACAGCAACATACCTGCCCTCCCTCTGATTAAAGACACATTCTAGTTAATAACACTAAAATTATAAACCCCGTAACCAATTTAAAAAAAAAATACTGGAAGCTATCTACATAAAAACACAACAACCTAAAATTAATAACATCACATATGAAACCAGTGGTAACTTTTAAAAATTCATAACGTAATGCGATTATGTTCTGCGACGCCATCCAGCGTTGCTGAATTTAAATCGTCTACGACTTGCTCGAACAATGCGAACACTGTTATCTGCGCGTGTCTCCGACGTCTTTTTAAGATTCTCTTCTCTCTCCAGCGTTTTTATTCATTTGCTTTTGACACTTGAGGATGATTCGACGAGGAATCGAAAAGACTCGTGAAAGTTGTGAAACCTATGGAACATTTAACAATTATTTTGGTTTTAATACAAGAAAAGATCATCAGAAATTTTTTTTTAAAATAAAAAGGTATAATTATACAGACGAATTCTGTTAATTTCTACAATGTTTGCATATATATATATATATATATATATATATATATATGTATATATATATATATATATATATATATATATATATATTTAAAGTTAATCCAAGAAAAGATATAAGAGGCAACTAATATCGTTTAATTAGTGAAACATCCGGATAAAAAAAACTAAAGCCTAATATACTGAGGAGAAGAATTATCTTTGAAAAATCATGAGTTAAGGACTTTAAGATACTTTGCCTGAACTTTGAATTCTAATAAAATGTTATTCGCACCTTATTTTATTATTTCATTTCATATTATGATATATATATATATATATATATATAGTCTTACGTTGTAATTACTACACATTTTGTAAGGTACATGTATCCAGTAACATAAACACCGTGAATTATTTGTGTTACACACTTCTATTATATATTTGCCCTCTACAAACTTAGGTTAACAGGCGATGCCAAACTATCTAGTGATCGGCTTATTAAGAAAAACGACGTTAGTTTACTGGGCATTACGGTTGATTGGTATGGAGTTTTAACTCAATTTAAGACCATGCGTGAGTGTAGGTACACATGGTGACATAATTAAGCCACATGCATTTTTGAGTCAGAGTTTACTATAATTTAACAAATCACATTTCACATCGATCGTTGTTTGCATTTGCTTGTCTATTACTTTAATATATAAAAAATTACAACCCACACATATAATCGTCAGTATAATTTAAAATCCTTCCTTCAATCGAACCATATTCGGTAAGAATAAACTGCAGTCTATTGCCGGCGTGTCAAGCAAGTTGCAGTCATGAATGTCTAAGATTATGTTTGTATCGCTATTTAATGATACACACACATTTATACGACGTACTAAAGTGTTAGTTTGTTTGACAAACTTTATTCTTTACGCTAACATAAACCCTCACTCAACCGTTATATTCCTCCCACCCTTTATATTGCATTTCAATTCCCATGTTTCCTCATCCAGCAATAACTATACAACACAATCTAGTTGGCCAATAGGTTAATAAAGTCCATCAAATAAAGGATCTCTACATGAAAAAACATTGTAATACAGGCCTGTTGTGTAGAACTATACACAGTCTTATTAAAGCTTTATATATCTTTAAAACAATGTCTGTATGTATTAATTATTATGCATTATTTTAATGATTCAGACTATTATTCTCATTTGATTGTTACTTTTACAAACTGTTTACCGACTGGGCTTCTCAGGCATTTTTGTAAGCCAAAGTGCACTCCATCTAGTGCGCTAGCTTTTCAAAACCTCAGCTGCCATTTTGTCTAACCAACTGGATACGTGGTAAGTAAAACACTACCCCAGTAATAATCTCGTTGCAATCGTATTTCCTACAATAACCTGTCTGGGGTAATACTTCATAGTGTTTTGTGAGTCTTCGGATTGTGTGAGAAAGAGGTAAATAAACATCGTAAACAGGTAAACACTCACTCTGCTAGTAAGCGTAAGTATCCGTTTCAGCTGTGCAATACATTCAGCGTGATAGACTGCGGATTGTTTTAATAGATATTATTATTGACATGACCCTCTCAAAGACAAATATAACTATTTAAGTGTGTCCGCAAACTGTTGGATTATTATAAGTGAATCGTGCCGAAAGTGCCAACTATTGACTGAAGTTTATTTGAACCAAATATATTAAGATTACAGAATGAATTATTTATTTATTAAGGATTCTATCGAGGATACATTGTTAGTGTCACTCTATATAATACTAAAACTCTATTGGTCTTGTATGTTTGCAATCAGCTTTCAGCTTTCCGGTTTTCAACATCCGGTTGCGCATGCGTAAATAGCATCGTCTTCAATCTGTTATTCCAATTCCGTTATTCTCTATTATGATTAATGAACGCATGAAATTTTTCATTCTGGAAATTTTTAAACAATTTCATTTAATTTTATCAAATAGTTTATTTGTTTTCTTCACGGCTAAAAACATTCAACGGGAGGACTTCGTAAAGTCCGTCGCAGTTTCAAAACAACTCCTCCCTTTTAAAAAACAAAAACAAACAAACAAAAAAACAACACTCATTATTAATATCAGCCATTACTAGCGGTCGGTGAACGAAACCACCTCCCACTTTCCCTCTCATAGATTTCACCACTCCTACTCCCTCTGTTTTCGTTACGTACGCGAGAAAGCCTGCTGTCTCTCGGTGGCCACGGCCATACCCCCTTCCTTTCTCAAATCGCCCTAACCAACCACTTATAATTCAGTAACTGTAATTTAAAAAAAAAACAATTACAATAAACAGAACGACTCATAGAAATCTATCTATATTCTTTTTCCATTTTAATATACTTTCATAGAAATGCTTCTGTTATGTAAAAAAAACGTATTTTCTTTATGCCACAAGTGTCACGCTCATACATGAATTCCATAGCTAATATAACAAACTGACCCAACGGGTTACGGGTGGTCTAGTATTTCATTATGCTTAATAGCATTTCCTGGTATTATATTTTATATTTGTGTTATGTTACTTATGAAATGAGAAAAACACACATATGAATGATGTATGTAATTTCTTATATTTAAACATGTGTTTACTCGCGTTCTGTCTTGAAATACATTAAAAGAACGACGGACACTATTAAACTGTGGAAAGATAAAATGAGAGAGGAAAAGAATGATAGACGATGAAGGGTCACTGGGTGAATTAACTGCGAATTATTTTACAAAAAAACTGAATGTAGAAACTATACAAACGTTGATTCTGTATTTTCTGTAATTAAAATAAAAGTGAGAGTTAATTACGAATTTAACCGATTAAACATGATTTATTCAAAGAATAACTTAAAACTAAACCATATTTTAGTATTTAGTGTATGTAAAATATTACAGAAAGCGTCATGAAAACGAACTCTCACAATCTTAGCTCTGGCATAATATTAATAATAATAACATAAATGATGATAATAATAATATTAATAATAATAAAAATAATAATAATAAACTACTACTACTAATAAATATAAAAATAATAATATAAATTATAATAATAATACTAATAATAAAAATGTTAATTATAAAATAATAATGATATAAATAATAATAATATAAATTATAATAATAATAATAATAATATAAATCATAATAAAAATAATAATACAAAAAATAATGATAAAAATAATAATAAATAAAAAAAATAATAATAAAAATAATTCTAATAAAAAAATAATATTACTGATAATACTAGTAATAATATAAATAATACTATAAATAATAATATAAAGAATAATATATAGTGCGAATGAGTTTCTATTAGATTCTGATTATACACATATGATGTGAAGTTGACATCTGATTTCAGTTCTTGTGCCATTCGTGTTCCTAAATAAGGAAACTACTTAACATTTGTGAACGAAGACCCTCTATACTCACTTGTAGTCGTAGGGCAATAAATAAATATAATCAAAAGTTTCGGTCCCAAACTACCAGAAGAACGCGAATAGTAATAAACTCGACCTAAGTCCAATATCTATGAATCTTCTAGTTTTCAATAATCTTTCTAAATCCCCAAATCCCCAAATAGTGTCATCATGATGGACAGGTCCATTATATAAAGCAAGCAATAGAATTGATTAAAAAAATATATAAAAAAGAACAGGAAGCTGCCCAGTTAGCCTAAGACGTAAACGAATCATGAAATGAGATAAAACATTTTGGAGAGAAGCCAGTATTTATTCAGACGAATTAAAATGTCGAGGAGGGAATCTATGTCGAAGAAAATAAAAATAAACCGTTCAATTTTCGAACATAAATCGGGACATAAAGCATTTCGTTGGGTAATTATAAGAAACTCTAAGCTCGTATAAAGTTTCTGGATCTGGTCGTAAATTGCTTAAATTGCCTGATTAAAAAAGAGTAACCATACTTAACGCTTCTTAGATTCAATTTATGGGGATCCGTTTCTTTTGGCAAAACCACAAATAGCGTTCCTCGGAGAGTGCCTTGGAAGATCCTTGAGATTGACCAGGTAATAATCGAGTTAGTTCTTTGAAATCTACGTTCTTTTAAATTTCAGATCAAATCATCTCAGCTAGAAAATGTAACTATATATATATATATATATATATATATATATATACACTATATTTAAGCTAGACTTATTCAACACTGTTGAAGAAAATAAGAACATATAAAAACGTAATATATCATGTTATTTTAAATATATTCTAAAACATGTGTATATACATGCATTAGTTATTATGTATATATATATATATATATATATATATATATAATAAGTTTTAAATGCTTAACGTAATACGATTTTGTTCTGTGATGCCATCAAGCGTTGCTTAATTTAAAATCGCCAACGACTTCCTGGAACTATGCTGAAAACGTTCTCTGCGCGTTTCACCACCGCGTGTTTAAAATTCTCTTCTTTCTCCATCTTTTGAGACCTGAAGATGATTCGACGACGAATCGAAAACGTTCGTGCAACATGTGAAACCTAGGAACATTTATTTATTTATTTTATCTTAATACAAAAAAGGCAATCAGAAAAATTGAAAAAATAAATAAAGGATAATTAAACAGACGAATTCGGTTATTTATCAATGTTTTCATATATATATATATATATATATATATATATATATATATATATACATATATATATATATATATATATATATATATATATACATATATATATATATATATATATATATATATATATATATATATATATATATATATATATATATATATATATATATATATATAATGGTAATAATCCAGGTAAAAGATATCCACAGAATTTTAACCGGGTTTATAAAAAGTGCTCAATATCAAAATAGAGCTTTATATATGATATTTTTTTTATTTACACAGACATGTACAAAATCTACGACACTGGCATGTCGATGTTATCGATCAACAGTTACTATAAACTGAGATCTCATCAGGAAGAGTTAGAATCCGATCTTAACCTCAAATCATATTTGGTTCTATCCAAATATGATATGACATGCCAGTGTCGCAGATTTTGTACATGTCTGTGTAAATAACAAAAATGTCATATATATATATATATATATATATATATATATATATATATTTATATCATGGAAATTTTATTTGTCAATAAGTAATGCCCTTGAACCACTTGCAGTTGTCTGATCTAGCTGAAATGTTGGATGTGTAATGAATTATATTTGTATGGGTTATGTTGCAAAAAAAACAGCTCTGAACTAATTGTGAACTAATTGGAAATGGTCCAGGAGCATTACTTAGTGAACGCCCCTCGTACGTTAACAGTGTGGCTAATCTGGCTTTGTAGAGAGCAACAAAAAAAAATACAGTTTTCGGACGTAGATGATAATCAAATATCTTAAGACGCCTTAGTTATGTGAATTACTTTTCACTTCCAGTTGGTTTTAAGAGTGTATTGCTTTAATCTGCTACTTTCAGGGTGAGTGTGTTTATTGTCTGCTAAGGGTGGCATCCTCGTCCATGAGGAAATGCCTATAAGACTGAGCACGCTATTAGTGTACTTAGTTCGGTGTCCCCCGTTTCGTAAAGCTGGGGTCGCGCTATAAACTGTATACTAATGGTTTCAGTGAGGACAAATAAACAAAATTGTTCTTTAAGAGGGGTATCAATAGAGACTGAGGGCATTTTAATGAAGTTGCGTCACTGACGTCATCTGTTTTTTCCAACCGTGCCCTAGCATTATCACCAGTGACTTTATGACCTACAAGATAAAGCTTTCGTTCACCCATAGATATAAATGTTGTCACGAATCCATGCTTAGCGTTTCACTACACTCCAAGAAGCTGTCATAAAAACCATTATAAACAGCTGTTAATCGATCGTATACATGCCATTTGCAGATGCTATTTGGTATGTTATTTTTGTGAATACTATTTCTATTTATTTTAAATTATTATTATGGCAATTGTAAAGAAACACAATATTTGCGATTTGGTGTTTATTTCTTGTCTATTTTGTAAATATTACGGTCTTTTAAGAATAGTATAAGTAAAATGAAAATATTAAAATAAAAATACACATTCCAATTTAGCAACATACTATTAATGTAAAGCTGGGAAATGATTATATAAAGTGTTTTTCTTTGATAAACACAAACCACATATTTACGTAGAACTTTTGACGGTTAATTCAGTTATAGCGCTTACTAGTGTGTTCAAGCATAGACGAGAGGTTCAAGGTAAATTCGAAACAAATTTCAATAAATAGTTGTTATTGAAATAAGAATATCACAGGCTATCACATTATATTTCGACATATTCAGATTTCGAGAATACAAAACGATTCTATTGTCATCGAAACAGCAAGTTCTCAGATAAAGAGACTTTCTAAATCGATTTTAGACTTCATGTATTTTCAACTTTATATTACAACATTGTTGTGTATACGACGGACCGTCATTTTAATGATTGCATTATTAATATATATATATATATATATATATATATATATATATATATATATAGTGAATGCTTTTATTCAAACATGTACAGAGTCTGCTACACTGGCATGTCGATGTTATCGATCTACAGCTATCAAGAGCTGAGGTCTCATCAGGCAGAAAGTGTTTTGTGATCCAACCCGGTCGCTGAATTCCTGGAATTCCTGGAATTCAGCGACCGGGTTGGATCCCAAAAATACTTTCTGCCTGATGAGACCTAAGCGCTTGATAGCTGTAGATCGATAACATCAACATGCTAGTGTAGCAGACCTTGTAAATGTTTGAATAAAAGCATTCACAATACAGCTCTATATTTTTATTGAGCACTCTTTTATAAGCCCGGTTTGATTCCCTTTGGATTTCTACCCTGTGAATTTTTACCCTACCTGGATTACTATATATATATATATATATATATATATATATATATATATATATATATATATATATATATATATATATAGAGAGAGAGAGAGAGAGAGAGAGAGAGAGAGAGAGAGAAAAAAGAAAACTAAGAAACACATTGCTTCCGCTGGATATTGCGATAATGTTAAGGTTAGAAATAAAGAAAAAGGTTTGTACGTTTTATTTTCAAATATAACTTTTTTATTTTACAAAGCAATTTTTAAGAGACTAGTGATATATTCGAAAAAAAAAACAATAAAAAAGATAAAGAAATTAAGGTAGTAACCCATTTTATTTCTAAATTTCATCATGTATCTAATAAACAAAAATCTAATTATGAAATAAATAAGCTCGATATATTAATAACAATGAAAAAAATTAAACATACAATCTCAAAATAAACAACTGACCTTTATTCGAATACTGTTATGATCGCTCTTTATATATATATATATATATATATATATATATATATATATATATATATATATGCTGGCAGATATTATACAATTTAATGAATGTTTATAAAAATGATGTAAATATGTTATTCTTTTAACGGGTATAGTATATTGTTTTCATCTAGACCACAACGTGTCTTAATAGAAATTGTCTTGTGAGAGTGTTACTGCGTTCTATTTTATTAAGTTGTTCATGATTTATTGAAACATACGATTTATACCTCAGAATCGACTGAGTCTCACTGCGCCATCTCTTATTGTTTTCCTTGTAATGATGCTCCATTTCTCACTTTTTCCATTTCTCTTGTATCCCTCTCTATTCTTCTTCTTGTTGTCCCCTTTGTATTATAAATTAGTACTTAGCGCTTAACACTGAGAAATCACCAACCTTATATACCCAAACCAACATTCGGTGATTCGAAATTAACATTATGTCACATCCGCGTTCAGCAAATAAACATTTATGTCCTATTTCTTAAGTCAAGACTTTACACAAGATACGACTTCAACGAGGCGACTCATGAAATACTAATTTGGTACAGTGTTTAATTAAAAACATGTACACTATAATCATAGAAAACAAATGACGAATAGTTGAAATGTTGTTTTATATACGAATACCTTCTATTAAAATCAATTACATATTTTTAAGTCATATACAACTCTATAATGATATTAACTCGAAGGTAACACTATCTTCTATTTCACAGAAGACAGCGACGAAACGCCATAACGCCGTTCGTAAGGTTGGATTTACTATGCCTAAATACGCAAGCTAATTACCTTTTAGTAGCTGGTTCGGAAGTATTTACAAACTTTGTTTTTGTTTTGCAACCAAAATAATACTGAATATTGATCTATTTATAAGGCAGAGTAACACAAATAATTTTTAAAAATTACGTCAAAAAATCCATGCTAATTTTCACTGTATTACAGACAAGATAACAAAACCAGCATCTGAAATACAAATTCGCTGTTTTCGAAGATGTTTCTAGTTTTCAAAATAGACTTAACAAACCATCAGTATTTTAAATACCCGGAAACAGATAATGAAAAATGACTCTTTATTCACTACTTACGTTTTATATTTGCTTTCTATGTCTTAGGTAAATTATTTTATTCTTGTTCTATTTATTTCATTGCCTTTACGTTATATGAAAACCAACGTGTTACATGTTTCAGAATAACATGTAAAACGCTGTATAATATTACCGTTGGTGTGC
>OY744533.1:75081189-75083689 GCA_963556195.1 Sepiola atlantica
TGTGGATTAACTTCTTATGGGCAGGCTTTCTGATGGCTACTCAGTATCTCCGTAGTAAACTTGTATCACTTGGTAAACCAAGTGAGGTTATTATGAAGCCCTGGATGTGGCTTTTTCCAAAGTCGGAGTCGCCATGTTAGTGTTTTTTTGTGATAATATCAACTATATCACTTCTGCGAAAGTCGGTGGCGAATTTGAGGTGTAAACTTAAACCTCGTGTGGGGGTGAGTGTATGCGTATAAAAATGCCCCCTTCTAAGAACATCATCAGCATAAATAACACCAACATGATTGATAAAAATATATTTTACATTGTTCTTCCCAATAATCTCATATATATTTCCTTACAAAATCAATTCAAATCTGATCTAAAAATAGTAGCACCAACCTCTAAAACTATTAAGGATTTACTAAACAACACACCCGCCCCCACCTACATCCTAAGTACACTTCTTTCGTAGATGGCATTTACAAAATAGAAATGTGCTTTATGTCCGATGTTTTATACAGGTGAAACTGCCAGAAATATAAAATACCACATTTCGAACACGAACAGCCTTACCAACGCGCTAGTCATACACGGAAACACTTTTACCCACAATTTTGACTGCACACTTATCAAGGGAGAATACTCTCTCTCTCTCTCACGCCGCAAGTGCATCAAACGCGCTGTAAGACTTCTCTCATCATCATCTAACGTAAACCTTAGACTCGAATCGTATTCCTTCAGCAATCATCTGCCAAAAATCGCACTGACACAATGCAATATATCCCACCACTACATTGCATTTTTTACAACTTTTTATCAATGTTTCAATTTTCTTATCCTTTCTTTTCTTTTTTAATCTATTTTCTCCCTTCGTCCCTTATCCTATTTTAACGTCTCTGTAGCACGCGCTGCATACTTATATATTTTCAAATTGTTAAACACGCCCCCAAAACACCCCACTGTGCGTTCATCCTTTTTCCTATGATTTACTGTTATTCAATGAATTTTAACATCTTCACTCTTTCTGAAGACGTTTGTTGATCTGAACGAAACCGGTAAAATCTTTCGTTTTTTGTTTATTTATATTTGTATCTAATTTGATTTTCTTTTGTCGTTTTCACACATCCGGTTTGATAGAGATTTCATCATATGATATATCGTGCATTTTGCCTTCATATATATATACATATATATGGGAACGTGTTTTCCATTTATCACTCCTATATTACAATAAAAACGCGTTACTGTTATTTAAATCAATACTACAACATAAAATCTTGATATTCTGTATATATAGTACAGGTAACGATTACGAAATAACTTTTTGATTGCCTAATTAACATAACTATACTTGCCCGTACATACTTAATTAATGGTTGTTATTTTTATTTTGGAATTGCACTGGCTTATGTTTCCTACATATATAGAATAGTTTCGTCTTCATAAACAGTTATTAATTAAGGTTATTTAATACATAATTCAGAAAAATAAATAAAATACCTTAATTTTACCTTACAAAAGGTATTGGCTCGCTACGAACGAAGCATAAGCCTCAAGAAAAAAGGTGTAGGGAGAGTGTGACTGTCACTCCCTCCTGTCTTTGCTACCTTTCTCTCGCTATCCCTTTCCGTGAAAAATAAAAATATTTTTTTTATTAGTTAAGGGCTATAAAAAACTTAATGTTTAATGTTTACAAAGTCCTTTTTAGTATTCTCATTGACAAATTAAAACAAAAGTTTAGTAGCACTGTCATCTGTCCAAATTACGAAAAAAATATATATTCGTATTATATTATGATCGTAGATTAGCTACCTCCGCTAAATTATCCACGCCTCCAAAAAAGAGTCTACCTTTTTTAAGCAATCACGTGTAGCACCCTCGAAGACGTGACGGAAAGAAGAAAAGAACAAAACACACAATTATTTTACAATTAAAAATGGAGAAAATGTTCGTATATAAATTCAACGTCAAATGACTCTCAGTTTTCGGAAGAGTTTTTGAACACTTAACTAAATTATTAAATTAATTATTTGAATAAGTTAAATCCGCTGCGTTTGTTTTTTCGAGGGGCCCTTCTTTAGGCGATTAGTATGTTTTTTTACCTTGCCACTCGGACTTAAGGTTAGTGGTAACACAATTTTGTTGTTCTTCTTCTTTCGTTTGAATCAGTTGGTTCCGGTGTTAGTTTCCCCGATGTTTTTCTAGTTATAAATATTTCCGGAAATACATCGGCCACTTACGAGAAGTACCACGAGAAGGTTGCCAACAGCTCTTAGTGAAAGCGGTACTGTTGAACCGACTGGATTCGAACTTGGAACATCCAGGTCTTCCGCCCGTGTCGTTATCCACTTAACAACCGTCATTTCCCACAGATGATTCTGGTGTCAGCATTAGTTTCATCGATGTTTTTTTTCTAGTTCGAAATCTTTCTGGAAAGACATCGGGTACTTACGGGAAGGACCACAAGAAGGTTGCCAACATCCTTAAGTGAAAGTGGTATTGTAGAACCGAC
>OY744533.1:75086189-75128689 GCA_963556195.1 Sepiola atlantica
TTCCCGGTAGGGGCGCCTCAGGCAATAAGCGATAAACTTACTCCTTTCAAAAGAGAGAAGGCGAAGCCTGGGAGGGTTGAGCTCCTAGAACTGCACAAGACCGGCCCATAGACCGGCGTAAATCAAGCCCCGAAGGCCAAGACAATACCAGTCTATGGGGTTCAGTATCTATCGGAACAGATACTACACGTTGATCTTGGCCAAAAAGCCAAATAGTGATATCTTATTTTACAGGAATCCATATAGATCTGTAAAACAACTATCCGTCCTTTATTCCGTCGCATTTAATCCTGAAATAACCTGCGTGTCGATCGGTCACGCTTATATTTAAGAATAGCAGTTTTATCGCAAAACGTATATTCGTCGGTTCGTTAGGTAATATTTAAAAATAGCATGTGTGTTGGTCTATCATATTTAAGATGCATTACTATACGTATTAGAAACAACAATATAATCACGTTGGCATACTGGTTCTAGTTAGATCACCGAAGTTAAGCAGCGTTAAGCTTGGTCAGTACAAGATTGGTGACCATTTGGGAATACCAGGCGCTTGATGTAGGACGACGACACCTTCATGTAAGTACTGCAGAAACCTTACGTCGTTATATCCTCGGACCGGAATATACATGCGATTGGGTACCGCTTGTCAATTTGATATTTCCTATAAACCATTCGTTCGGAGGAATCCGTTTCAAACCGCCTAAAGAGAATACCGCTTCGTTTTATTTTTCGTATTAAAAAATATGTTCGTTGATCGGTATGTAAACATAAGTCTGTGAGAATTTAGTTCTAAATAAGACTTTAATGGAAGGAGACATTTTATTTTAATGTACTCGCTGTTACGTTTTAGTTAATATATTATGTTCGTCTATCTGTTATTTTTTACATTTAAAAACCATTTATAATATAACAAGCACTTTCTCTGTATGTCTGTTTGCCTGTCTGTCTGTCTGTCTGTTCGTCAGCGATAATTTTGTAAACGTAATAGATGGGGGCGGGGGGCGTATTTAATTATCTTTTTTCGAGTCAGCGTTCATAATCTTTGTATACTTTTAGAATTAGGAAACTATTAATTAATTAATTTAGATTAGATAACAGTAAATAACATTACATCCCATATAAACAAAGTAGAACGAAATTTCAAGACGAGACTGCGATTAGAACAGACAAATGTTAAGAATCTTCCTTAAACTAATACTCTTTCAACTTGCTGTTATACTGTTACAAAAACACCAGACGTGTTTTTTAAATTTACGCAAATTAAATGGACATATATTTTATGTGTTCGCAAGAGATTTTTTAGCCGGTTTGTCTGTCAGCTTAATGCTTGTAAAACGTATTTCCGTCCATTTTTCACGCTTACATCTGTAGTAACAGTTTCATATGTATGACACGCTTATATTACAAAAAGTATTTTTTTTGTTTCATGATTTAGCTTGAGAAATTCATTTTATTCACTAGCCGTAAATATTGAATGGACGCATCTCAATATTACTTGTTCTTCTTTTTAATAAATAAACCCTTTTCAAAACGCTCATGGCATGTTCGAAGGAGGCGTTTTGTTTTAAATTTATTAGAATATCTCGTCTTAATGTGTGCATAGTTGGCTCTCTAGGCGTTTATATGCGATTATGTTAAATTAAGAATGTACATATATGGAAGCTGGAAATGTTGTTAGATTATTCTACCACCCCATAAATGTCTGACACTTGACGCAATGCTTTACATGTATATGCGTTAGATAGTCCAAAGTGGGCCACTGGGGAATTGCTGTTTAGAGAACTCTTTCTTGGCTTGCCAAATACAAAATATACTTCGTAATCTAGTTATCTCTTCTATTCAATACAGTCGTTTTTTTCCACAGAAGAGACGTTGCAAGTCTTTCTCCACTTTATTTTTGTTTACACAATTGAGCTCCACATTCTAGTTCACCGTGTTAAATACTCACTAAATGTAACTTTAATAAACATATTTTATTTCCAAAACACACTGTATAACACAATAAAAATGGGCAATATATTTGCTGACTAGAACATGGTCTTCATAAAGTTCAATGTCATTAGTGGTGGGACGTAATAGGTCAACATTTAAAATTCATGCGAGTAGTATATTTTTTGTGTTCATTTATACATAAATAACACTAAACAATCAAACATTTTGAAAATTTTTCAAAATTCAGAAGGTGCAGCCCACTAGTTTTTGGCTATTTTACATTCATGAAAACCCTTTCACAGCCTGAAAATTGTCTTAAATTAAAGTACTATATCAGATTTAACCATCAATATCCATTAATAGCTTTTGAGGATGTTTTAGGACCTGTAATGTCGCATGAAACAACTTTTTCACCGGAAAATGATAGATTTTGAGTCCCGTTGAGCCCTAACGGCTATTTTCTGGCCTGCACCTTCTGAATTTTGCAAAGTTTTCAAAATGTTTGATTGTTTAGTGTTATGTATGTATAAATGAACACAAAATAATACGTCTCGCCTGAATCTGAAATTTTCACCCATTACGTCCCAACCCTAATGGCATAATATACTTGTCGCTCCGTCCTTGTTATTAAAAAATCCATGCCCTTTCCAAATCTCATAGTATTTTCATTGTCCAACTCAAAATCCACTTAACCCTTATCCGTTGGTGTCTTCCGACCTTTATTAAGTGGTAACTCATTGGTTTAATAATAATAATATATATATATATATATATATGTATATATATGTGTGTGTGATTTTTTAATTCTATGAACGTTGGTATATGTAAGTTAGAAAAATATTGAATGAGTAAATGATTGCAAATTGTAAAATATATATAATTCTGGTGCGAGTTTCAACTGATCTGAATGTCGCATTTTTCTTGAAATCAAAATACGAACAGAATGAACTGATGAACAATATTTCAAATCTCGTGAGGCATATGTTGTACTTTTTTATAAACAATACGAAATGAAGATCCGCAAGTTGCCAATGCCAGTAGGCCAAACTCCAGAATACGATTCCAGTATGTTTCACTATCGAGATAATCTGATCGATTCGATTAATTTCTATTTGCCCAGTTTCCAGAAATCATAAAAAGTTATGAAACAAATTACATTTTTTAACGTGTAAAACCTACTAGAAAATACAACATGTATATACACCTGTGATATGTTTGTTCTTACATCATGAAAACAAATCAAATTCACAATATATCTTAGAAAAAATGTGTTCTCACATTATTTATATTAAATGACACTAATCGTTTCTTGCTCGTGTGAAAGTAATAAAATAAAAATATCAATACTAAACACCACCGAAAGTACTCTACAGAAAAATAAAAAAATACATGGTGGTTGTTAACTCACCTACGAGTAGAATAAAACATCGGCAAGCAGAAGTTTGGAAACCTCTTCACTGTCGCAAATCGTGCCTCATATTACTCTCGTGGCATGACACTGACTTGCATGATGACCAACATCCCGTTAACACAATGTCATGCATTCTGTATAGACCAATATAAATATATTCGTTTTTAAAGCATAAATAATAAAAAATCACGGAAAGGGGGAGGGGGCTTATAAATACACACACTATATACATATATTATTATTATTATTATTTTACGGTCGGCGAGCGCGAACTTCGATCACAAATTGCAACTGATTCGCAGTCCCAAATAAATAGTACTGATGGTATAATGATTTTCTGTACAAAATAATGAATAAATAGTACGCTCATAATGTTGCTCTATCCAGTATATTAAGCTTTCCTCACTTCACAATAGGTCTAATTTTCTAAAAGTTATCTTTTAGTTATAATATATATATATATATATATATATATAGAGAGAGAGAGAGAGAGAGAATGAAACTAGCTACCAGAACAGTAGCAGAAACTCGCTCTGAAGCGAGCTGATAACAGAAGATATATATATATATATATATATATATATATATATATATATATATATATATATATATATATGCATGTATATATAGATGTATATATATGTATATTGTATATATATGTATGTATATATATATATATATGTATATATATATATGTATATATATATATATATATATATATATATATATATATATATATTACGTTGGATCGATCACGTGATAGGTATGGAAAATAACAGAATACCAAAAATGCAGCTGTATGGTGTTTAGATACAATGCCAAGCTAAAAAGTACCATCATAGCCACGAATATTAAAAATGTTTCTTTTGAGAACATAGCAATTGATCATGATGAATAGAGGCCAGTATGCTATAATGCCATCAATAATAATGCAGGATCGAAAATGTAAAAACCTCGTTAAACTAGGGAAAAAAACAAAAATCTGCTGCCGTTCCAGCCATATACTCTAACGTGTTACACTCTTGCAAACCCCTCGCAGGACTGACGACCACAACACGAGGTTCAATAAAAAGGTTCACAGAACCTGATACGGAAAAGTTTATCATATATATATATATATATATATATATATATATATATATATATATATATAGACATAATATAGAGAGACACAATTATACTTAAGATCTAGGAAAAGGGTATGCCCAGAAAGAATATCCTCGTTTATTTGTTCTACTACACATAATTTATAAGTAACTCGTCAAATCAACCACCTCTGTCTTATCTCCTCATGTATGTCACCTGTTATCTCACTTGAGATTTCCTTCTGTATTGCTTGATTAACGTTCTAATATGTATTAAGACCGATGTGCCTCATTTAGAGAAATACTATTGAAACGGATATTTCACAGTTTATGCATTTTCAAATGAAAAAGAAAGTAAAACACAGCGTTGACGTTTGTAGCCCAACTGCGCACCGGCACGTCTAGTGTATATATATATATATATATATATATATATATATATATATATATATATATATATATATATATATATATATTGCTAGCTACCATATTGCAGAATGGTTCTTGGATATAGTGTTTAGATAGTATTATAATTATTATTATTTTTTATTATTGTTATAAGTAATGTTATTTGATATGCAAATTACTATATCATACGGTAGTCTTTACGGTAATATATTATTATTATTATTTTATCATTATTATTATTTATTTATGTATATATTAGTGATATTTTAAGCTGAATTATTTCGACACTTGATTATTGGGGAAATGGTCGTATAATCAGTACCATTGGAGAGCCATGAATATTATAACTGTCCTGTTTTTAAATCTCCGAAACAGTTACATGGTAAACAGCTGATGATCCCCGTGTTAATATTAGACGCTTAAGGTCTCCTGTTTTTGTTTCACTCTTAGATAATTACCCCCCCCCTCCTTTTTTCTTTTTTTTTTACTTATATTTTTTCATTTATTAATTTTCCAACGAATGTTAAGTCTGCAATATCTTGGATTTAGTTAGTTTGTCTTGGAATTTAAACTGCATTTTACATTTTTTTTTTAATGACTCAAAGCTTCTTTAGACTATATATATATATATATATATATATATATATATATATATATATATATATATATATATATATATATATATATGTGGGGGTGCGTGTGTGTGTGAGAATATCGATGCCATTTTTTATTATTTAATGCCTACATAGAATTTCTCTTGAAAATCATAAAAATATGTTTCTAAAAATGAAACGAAAATTATTCTTTTTTTACAGACGTAGGATGTCACACTGATTGTACGCACAGTCTTTATTCATAATGTCTTCAGATTTGCTCGAAAAATAAACACAACGTTATTGAATTATACATTGGATTTTACATTTGTTATTATTAAATTTCGTTTACCCTTTTTATATTTGTCATTGTACTTTCCCGTGCCTTCTACCGTCTGAAGAAAGCAAGTGTTTAGTTTGTGCGGTTTGTGTTTTTAGGTGCATATTCAATGACGCGTAACAGAGATAGAACATATTACATTAATATCGTGAAGATATCGATAAAAAACGTAATTTCATGTCTGATATCAGCTGCTATTCTAATGGCAAAGGGAGTGGGCAGAGAGAAATGCGAAGGTGGTGTATACGAAATATAGATGAAAAGAAACGGGAAAAGAGGTAAGAAAAATAAGAACATGATTTCCGAAATGAAAACAATGAAATGAAACAGAGAAGCAAACATATTAAGCAAAACAGAAATATTTTGATATGTGAATATCGAAATCATGAATAAGCTTCAAATGAAATAGGAACCGAATATTACTATATGAACGTTTATATTAATGGAATATCTCGTGTTATCATTGACCAATGATTAATTGACAAATTATTAATTTCTCACTCTCGCGGGGAGATTTTGAAAAGACAAATCCCCATTCTTTTTTAACCGTTGTCATGATAACGGGCGCATATTCAGGGGTCATAGTTGAGACGTAAACGCAAGCACTATCAGATAAGTTGGTCTTTTAATTGAGCCGCAAACACGCTTTTTGTAAGATAATTCTTGTATTATAATCTCGATAGCTATACCAATAATCTGTTTCCTTTGTAATTTTTAATGACGTTCCAATTTCAGGTTATGTTTAAAACATTTTCCAACCTCACTGACATTTTACAAACATATTCATAACGAAATAGGTCAACCAAACTCTATGAAAAAAGAAGTGATTGAAAACGAAAGTAAAATAAGAACATCAATAATACAACTGTGAGAAATGAATGATGAAAAAGTCATGAACTGAAAACAAATACAGGAAATAGCTATAGAATGGGGTAAAAGTGAAATAAGAAAGATTATGTAGTAAAAATTTCACCAGTCTTAAGAGACGGAAACATGAACAGAGAGAAGAATGATACAATTACGAAGTAATGAGCGATGCCATTGCAAAAAGTATGATAAAAAAAAACACGCACGATAATAATGGTAAACCTATAAAAGAAAAGAAGGAATGTTGATATTGAAATCATTATTAAATAGAAAATGTTAGAACAAATGAAAAAAGAAAACAGGAAATAATTTGATAAGAGAACAATGGATGTAAAAGGAGGATGTACAATAAAACGAGAGAGATAAACAATGAATAAGAGAATGAAAATAAAAATAAAATGTATACTAAAGCGAGGGAGCCAGGAATGGGAAAATAAAATGATGATAACAAAATGTGATACATAAAAAGATTGGAAGGCATAAGGGAAGAAAGGAAATATTTTCAGAATAATATAGAAAGATTAAAATAGAAAAGGAAACTGAAACAATGAGAGATTTAATGTAAATGTGGATTTATAATATGGACGTAAAAATGAAATAGAAAGAAGGAAAAATACAATTTAATTCCCGTTCCATAAAATAAAGTGAAATATTTAATCGTGATTGTATACCCCTTTCCTTAAACATGCTTTCTCAGAATAATGTAACATGGTAACATTAAACAGTCATCGATTTCTGTAATAGCGATTATTATTACTGCTGCCAATTTATTTTGATTTCTATTAAATAAAATCCAGAGATTTTACGTTCAGCGTAATTTTGTCTGGCACATATATTTTGAGAAAACCTAGTTTTCCAATGATTAGTAAGGATTACCTTAGTTTTTATACCCCTCTTCCAGTTTCTATCACAGTTAGTAAAACAAAATAAGAATTTATGTAACATTACATTATTACAGATAGTTTTTCATTCGTTTAAAACACATGGAATTTAAAATTTAGAACTACAAATGATATAACTGTATATGATGAAGTCGTGATGTGTATACATTTACAGTACTCGCATTCTCTTTTCAAAAGTTTGGTACAAACCCAGCGATTGATCAAATCAATCGCAAATTATGTCGAATAATTAATTAAAACACGCAACACATAGACAGGCAAAGATGAGTGGGGTGTATTGTTGAAGGATTTAACTTACAATTACTGTTTCAAACAATATTTATATAAATATTAATGACTGTTCTACAAAAATATGTATATTATAAAATGCGTTGTTTATTCTTCATGTGTGATTACTACATAATACTTCGATGGGAATCTCCTCCAACTTTTTCTTACAGTCACAAAGCCAAATGTAAATATCGATGCGGATAACCATATGTAATCAAGATAATCGATTGCAAATATATATATATATATATATATATATATATATATATATATATATATATACATGCATATTGAATCAAAACCAGATGTTTATATCGAATCAGTAGTACATATTATATTGAATCCATTAAGCCTTACCGCACAAGAATCACAGCCAGTAACTGGCTTCACTTTATATATGAGAAGATTTAATAACAATTTAAATGTGTTAAAAGCACAGACAGACAAGATGGAACGTATCTAAAAACAGAGCAATATATCAAATATTATTTTAAAAAGCGTAGAATATTAGAATAACATGAATAAAAAAATATGTATATATATATATATCATTCATTTTCTTCAGAAGACAAAGTTAATAACTGGAATATAATATATATACAAGAATTTTCATCCTGTCATGACAAGTTATTTTAAATCAGTTCAGCTTCAAGCTACACATAATTGTAAATATTGAAATGCTTAATAATTTCAAAAGAAGTTTTACGTTTGCTCAATGTTACACACATAAAGCACCAGCTATATATACGTAAGATATAGGGTGGGCCAAAATAAGGGTCCTATCTTTAAATTTGAATAACTTGAATTTGAATAACTTCCACAAAATAAAAGTTAAACTCACCAAACTTTATGTGTGTGTAGACTGACCCTTCCGAGATTTTTTGAAATAAACAAAACAAATTTTAGCCGAAAAACACTTCTTAAAACTTACAAAAACTAAAGTATTGTTTTTTACACTTTTTTGAGTTTTTTAAGCAAAAATAATGTTTTCTAAATGAGGGTACGTTCCTTAGGGCTAATACGGCTCATGCTTGCTTCGGAAGGGGTCCTTTACTTATTCTAAAAAAAAAAATTTTTTTAAAAAATCAATAAATAAAAAAGTTATGAATTTTTAAAAATAGGACCCTTATTTTTGCCCACCCTGTATAAGATAACTAATTATACATACCGTCTAACAAGCGATACCCCGCCAATTTATCGATTAAGATGAAGTATAGTTTACTTTATATACTTAACTACTTATTAGGAGTTTTCATACAAGCAATTATGATTGCTCACTTTTAATAACAAGTAGTATTCAGTGATTGACAACCTGTCTTCCTAGATTTCTAGCACTTTCCGCCACTTTTGATAATCTTTCCGAATCATTCTGCATTATCACACTAGCCGTTTACCATTGCTTACTCGTTAATAAGGATCGTAAACGTTCCTTACTATTCCACTGCTTACCACGCACCTTCAGTGGGGGTCTTGGAGTGCTCTCGTTACTCGGTATGTCCATCCTCTTTGAGACTCTAGGACCAATTTGCGTGATATCAATCAAAACATATGCCGTCATATTTAAGAGGCGGACTATAATGTTTCTAGCACTTTTAGTACCATTTGATTCGTGTCAAGTTTATTCCATGTTGTTTCGTGTATCTATTAGAACTAGATACCTGTTAGGGTAGGCGTTATATTGTAAGGTAAGTAAACTTTCGGAATCAAGGATTTTTCTTTTATATTCCCCCTGTTTCCATCAGTTTTATGCATTATACAATGTCAGGCCTACCTTCGATATTTATTCTTCATCGTCATTTTTTCACGTCATTAAAACTGTTTCTCGCACTACTACAATTATTGGGATTACACTGACTTTCTTCACGTTCCATACTTTTTTCAGTTCTCTGGAAATCTCAATCATTTTGCTTAGTTTTATATGCATCCTTGTGAACTGTTTGACCGGCAAAATCTACAATTTGATATGCTTTTCCCTCATCTTGATAATTACCACGTCTGGTCTCCTTGCTTTAATGAATTATTTAAGTTGTGTTCTATTTCTAAGAGAAGTGTATGCTTTCATGTTTTAATTTTGTATCGGGGTTGTGTAGGTAGCATTTGTCTTGATATTCCAAATGCATATCTTTGGATAATTCGCAGTAGACTGCCTTCCCTAGACATTTGTGGTTGTTTTTGTATTAGTGTTTGTATAGTTTTCTGCATTAACTTATTATCTGATTTGCCGTTTCCTTCCATCACTTTTTTCCAGGATTTGTAAATCTTTTTTTTTCATATCGCTCGTTCGGATAACGTTGTTTTTTTGCAAATATACGTACGTCATCTGTTTCTATGTCCAAGTGTACTTTTCGTAGTCATGTCCATGTGATGTCATACGTTTGCTAATTCATGTACATCGTTCTCGTAGCCCTTATTCTCTTCATTTTTCTTTTGCTGGCTATTAATTTTTCAGTTTGACTACTCAATTTGTTGTTCATTTTGTCAGTGTTTTCCATCCTTCTGAGCGTTAAAGCATGTTTGTCTAGTTATTCTACTGTATATTCTAAAACTTTCTATAGTAACCGATTTTTTCTCGTCTTTTACATAGAGACTGCCCGTTTTAATTTTTAGATGTAGTGTATTTTGCGTAATGATTTGCTTTTTAATACTTTTATCCAGGTGACAGCGTACTCATGTGCCCATAGTTATATTCATTTATTTTTTTGTATTAAAACCGATCCATACAAGGCATGAAGCAACTTGATGTAAGGAACTAGCAAGAACAAATATGATGATTATCACAAAGACAGAATAATCCTATTGACCTTAGTCTTGACAGTACCTACAATATAGGTGAGAGTAAATAAGCCAGCATGAATAGAGTTCCATAAGCATGCGCTTCTTGGAAAGACACTACTAAAATAGAAAGCTGTATTACAATGTGGTATCAAACCAGCGAATTAGTGGAGACTACTAGACCAACGAGTCACACAAGCTAGAACAAATAAAACACAGGGAATACATAAGATAATTTTGAAGAACAAATGCCATAATATTATTTATAGAAAAGACTGAGACTAGCAACATCAAGTCTGTAAGAGAGGGTGTGTCGAGAAAGAGAAAGAGTAGGGCAAATCAAATTACAGATACGTTTCTGCACTTTATCAAGAATCCTCAAATGGGACAAAACGTTAGCAGCCCTATTACGATAACAGTACTCAATACATAGTCTGACTTGTGGATTTGTAGAGATAGAGAATAGCTTCATGTGTGCGAAAGTATGTGTAGCGATAGAGAGAACCGACATGAAGAGACGCAGGAAGAGCAATTGATTTAATGTATTCGCTTCAAGAAAGATTTAATGAGATAGAAAGACCAAGAAGTTTCAGAGTCGATTTCTTCTACACAGCAAAACCATCTATGAGAATTTCAGGACGAAAAGGGACACACCTACGATTGAAAGAGACGAGCTGAGTCTCAACTGAATTAAATGAAACAAGCCATTTTGTACCCCGATATACAACTGAACACAGGTGAACTTCTAGATCAGCTGCATATTTCGACTGTCCGAGGGAGATGAGCAAGAAACAACACAAGCATAGAGAGTGGTATCGTAGGCATAGATGTTAACTTTCTGAACAATATTCTCTGGAAGATAATTTATATAGAGAGGAAATACCGTTGGGCTTAGAATAGAGCTTTGAGGAACACAATCATTAATAGGAAAAGAGAAAGAGGAGACACCGTCTTAAGTTACTCGCAAGCTTCGATCAGAAAGAAAATACCTAAGAACCTCCCAACCAATACTATAACCATGACGTGTGTGTAGGAGACTAGAATGTCACTATCTGTCAAACGCCTTCGAAAGGGCAAGCGCAATAGCTCTACCCTCTCCTGAATTATTCATAAACTGACAGATCCGCTCAGTTACAGCAGTTAGAAAACTAGCAGTTGAACAAAAACCACGAAAGCCATACTGAACATCACTAAAAGAGGCCAGCCTTTCAAGAAAATGAACAAGATTGCCGTTTACAAACTTTTCAAAATCTGTGCTTATAAAGGAGAGGAGACTTAGCAGACGATAGTTGGTTCAGACCAATCACCAGCATTTTTAAAGATACGGGCAACAGAGGACTATTTCCAACAAGAAGGGAAACATGACTTAGACAAACAGAGATTGCATAATTTAAAGAGGACAGAAGAAAGTTCAGGAGCACAACGCTCGAGAACAACGACAGGAATTGAATCAGGACCGGAAGCTTTAGATTGGTCAAGATCAGTAAGAACCTTAGCAACTATCTGTTGACTGATAAAGAGAGAATCAAGAGATTGATCAGTTTTCAAATCCAGGGAGAACAGCACTAGCATCATCAGGAGAAGAATTGTCAGCAAAAAGACGAGTAAAGAGGTCAATCTTATCCTTAGAAGATGGAATTACGTGAAGAACATTAAAATAAGGTGGAATAGCAGACTTGTCACTATTAATAACACTATTGTAATTTCTCAAAAAAATCACGAGAGCCACCCCTTTAAGATGAGATATAGTCACAAATCTTTTGAGAGTAACTAGACTTAGCATCAAATATTTTTCTGCTGCAGACATTTCTAGCTCTTCTGTGGGATTGTCTAGAATTCTCAGAACCACCCTGACGATACTGATCAAAGTAATACTTACAATGGGCAATGGTAGAAGCACAACAAAATGAAATATATGAAAAAGAATGAAATTTGGTTTAAAACTTACGATGAGAAATGAATTGGTCAATTCAAACAAGAAGCCAGTTAGTAACCTCCCTAGCATCATCGTTCGGAGACATACCGAAGATAGAACATCATGGAACGTCACATAAGAAGATACGAAGCCAATACCAATCAACCCTCCCGTAGTTGAACGTCTTCCTATGAAAGGGACGATCGATAAAAGACTTAACTGAAAAATTAATTTCAACACAAACAAGCGCGTGATCACTAGAACCCAATGGAGGAGAAGAGGAAATATAACATGAGTCAGGAACAGAAGTGAGGAAGAATATCAAGTAAAGATGGTTGATGAACATCATTATCAAGAAAACCTCATGAGACAGAGAAGATTTAAGACATATTTCACCAACAAGATATGTGCGGTTAGAGTGATGGAGCCTGTAAGAATGATGAGTATTGAAGTCAACAAAAAGCAACAATGTAGCTGGACAGATGAATTTGAATGCGTCAGCATTACTGCTGGATATAGCGTAACCAACAGGGCAGTCATTGCCAGAAGAGCAACAATACAAAGAAAAACAAATAGGAAGTGGGGTGCAGCAAATACAACCTCAGACAGATAAAAGGACATCCATGAGATTCAAGGTTGGGGACACGTGCAAAGGAGACATTCTTGCAAGGAAAAAGAGCAAGACGATGCCTAGAAGTGTCTAAGTGGACAAGAGGCAAACAACCATCCACATGTAGATCGTTGCTCTCAATAGAAGCATCTAGATGAGTCTCACAAACAGCAATGATTAGAGGTAATGCTCACGTGTGCCTTCATTTTATCATATGTTGTTTGGTTTCAAGTAATATACTTATTCTTTCCATGTATTCTTACTCAACTTTCTCTTTCATTTCTATTAATCTTATGGCGGGCCCCTCCATTATTATTAGTATTATTAACTCACCAGTAGGTTCACACAGGTCTGCGTGTGCTCACTGATATTAACCCGTGGTATTTCCTACAGTGCGAGTGACAATAAGTCTCCCCATATTGCTTGTAGTCTTAGCCTCTTTCGATTACTATTGAACATTAATTTGGCGTGATCGCAACTGCCGCTTACGATTGATTTCTCGCTGGCAGCGACCATTGGTATTCACTGGGGATGTAATGGGAATAAGCCTCTCCAAACATATATTACACTCCGTACCTTTCCAGTGGAGGTCTGCTTAGTGATTTTTCTTTCCTCGGCCGTAACATCCTCTTTTAAATTTCATGATTATTTTGTGTTGTATCAGCCGAACCTGTGCCATCATATTGTGTTTTATAAGGGGAGGGGTAATTTATGATATTTGTGGTATTGTCTGTTCTTATGGTGTCATGTTGTGTTCTTTCTATGTGTTTGTTGTATTTCTGTTGCACCTTCGATGTGGTTGGTTAGCGTTCGTATGCCCGTTGGTTTCCGTATTCGAGGCTTTTTCTTTAAGATTTCAGCTGTTTTGATCATTACCGTCCCTTATATAGTATCAGTCTTCCCTTTGATCCACATTTCTCTTCGTCATTTTTCCATGTATTTCGAAACTGTCTTTCGTGCTCGTACGATACTTGATATTATTAACTTTCTTTATGTTCTATATTCCGTTAAGTTTTCCGGCAAGTTCCGTGTATATACTTCATTTTCCCGTCTCCTTGATTCTCACGCTGTAGTCTGCTGGGACGGACGGAACAATCTACAAGTTTGCAGTTATTTTCCCTTTAATGCTGAGTCTGTACCTCCATTTCCCAGAAGATTTTGTTATCGGTTTCTCAGGTTAGTCACGTATGGTTTTGTGTCTCCCGTTTGTGTCTCTACCATTATTATCATTATTATTAATTATTGTTTGTATTTATTATTTGCACTCACTAGCAGTTTTCACACAGATCATCGTCAGTGATTGCTCACCGACAACAACCATTAGTATTTCCTGGAGTCTGAGTGACAACAAGCCTCCCCAGATTTCCAGTATTCTTCACCTCTTTTCGATAACGATGCGGTATTGCAACAGCCTCCTGCCCATTGATTTCTCGCTGGTAAAGACAATTGGTCTTCTCTGGAATTTGGGTGGCAATAACCTCCCCAAGGCCCCAGCATTCTCTGCACTTTTCCAGTGGAGATCTGGTTTCTGCTGTCCCTTCTCGGTCTTCCTTCCTCTTCGACCCTCTACAAATATTTTGTCTGGTGTCAGCCTTGGCCGGCACCATTAAATTTTTTTTTTAAATAAGTAAATAAATAAAATAGTATTTTTTTTTAATTATTTAAAAAAAAATTAATCATTTTTAATTTTTAAATTTTTTCTTTGTTTTCCTTTCAATTCCTTATTTTTTTACTTTTCTCTTTCCTTATTTAAAAAAGAGAATCATTAATTCCCTTTAATTAAAAAAAAATATTATTATTATTATTATTATTTATGTATTTATTCACTATCACTGTTAACATGGCTTATTACCAATGATTGCTGATAGTAAACACAGGTGTTGTTACCGGTAGTCTGAGTATCAATAAACCATACTAGAGTTGTTATACTCCACGTTTATTTCTATCAATATTGTAACTCACGTTATGTTCTATTTAAGTCATAATATGTGATACTATTGTGGCACATGAGCATGAATAGTTGTGTGTCTGCGCTGTGGTGACGTTGTTGGGATGAAGTGTATCGTCCTGGGCAATGATCCACAAGCTCCTGTGGGTACGCTAGTCATGTTCCCTATTTTGAACAGTGGTTGATCATTATTTCTTATTGTCTAAGATTTACAAACGCAATAGCCTTATGCTGTCCGAAAACCTAATACCGTCGTTCGACGGTTGATGTCATTAATACACTTCAAGCACTTAATCATTTGGCCTTATCAGGAACATCGGCGCTGGAAGTATTAAAATAAGCATAGCTTTTGTTTCTGCAAGATACCGAACAACAAAATACTCGAGCCAGTAGGGCTTGTCTCGCTCACGTCTATTTTGTGTGACGACATCTCAGAACTGTTTTCTTGCTTCTCTCTCGTGGCGACAAAAAAACGAGAGAGACTAAAACGTTCAACAACCAAAAGGAAAGAAAACAAAATTGTAAACAAAAAGAGAGAGTTAAAGAGAAAAGAAGGAAAGAAGTAAATCACTGGTTGTATTCTATCAACAAGTCCACTCACTAACCTCGCCGATGTCATGCGTAAATGAGATTGGCGCCTGTACCTTTCACACAGTTCTTTCGAGCCCCGGAGAACCTGTGATATTACGAACAACCTCGCTTGTTAAAATGAAGCTATTAATATATAGTTGGTTGACGTCACACTCTTGTTAATTCAGTCATGCAAAAAGGGGCACCTATCCTTGTATTACGTTCGCCCCACCCTTTTGTCCTTTGCCAAAATGAGCAAATGGAACCCCTTTTTTCTAAGACATTGCAGAAGGATAGAGATTATACAGTTTTCCTTCTCTCTTTTCTCATTTTCTACTTTCTTGAAAAGGAAGATTGTTTGAATAATTTTCACTTCGTCAGAACTAATAGACGTTTTAAATATCGACGTCTTTTTGCATTTCACCTTCTTTCTTTTTCATTCTGAAGCCAAGCTTATTTCAGTTTTTTTATGATTCGGAAAAACATTAATTATCATTATATTTTCGACATTCTTCTTTTGTTTTTACTGTTTAGACCTTGAACGTGGTTAACCGGTGGCTTTCATCTTCTGCCCCCTCTTATCCCCCGCACTGGCTTGTTGGTAGTTTAAAGGAGTTGTTGTTCTTTTTTCGTTTTATTTTTTCATTCGGTAGTCCTGTTGTGGACCGCGTAAACAAGCTTCCTGACACTAGTGTCGTCTGTGTTTCATATTTCCGTAAAGTCCTTCGTTCTCCGTTGAGTTTTCATGGTTATATGTTTGTATACCAGGCTTTGTAGGACACCGTGGCCTTTTCCCTCCTCGGGCGAAGTCATTTGTTACTTCCTCAGGTGACCATAGCAAGTCCTGTTTTGGCCTGTGACGCCTGAAATGAAATTGTTCCATCCTTTTATTTTGCCGATGAGTACAAACGTTTTTTTATACACCTTTTATCGATTTTATACAGCTGAAACAACAATGGCTTTTTGTCCGACCGTTTCCCACTGTAAGATTTTTCAATGTGCTCAAATCCAGCTCTACAGAAACGGACGCTTATCCTTTGTCACAAATAAGCCTCCTCGGAATTCCAGTTTTCTCTCTGACATTCCGATCGAACTCTTGCTCGTTCTAACACTTATCGGTCTTTTCATTTTCCTAGGCATCTCACCACCATTTTCATTCGGTAACGTACGATGTTGGTGACTCTTGGATTTATTTAATTAGGTTTTAAGATTATATAATTTCTCGTTTATTATCATGGTTGTTATTGTTTGTACTTACTATGAGTTCTCACACTGCTTATCATCAGTGATTGCTCACTAGTAATCACCGATGGTGTTCCCTGTAGTCTGAGTGACAACAAGTCTCCTTAGATTTCCAGTACTCTCTACCTCTTTCGACAGCTTTTGCAAATGTATTTGCGCTATCACAACAGACGCTTACCACTGATTTATCGCTAGCAAAGACCATTGGTCTTCTCTGGGATTTGAATGGAAATAAGTCTCCCCAAGATCCCAGCCCTCTCTGCACTCTTTCAGTGGAGATCTAGTAAGTTAACTCCTTCTTCGATCTGCCCATTCTCTTTGATCCTTCACGAGTATTTTGTGTGATATCAGCCGTCTCTGGTTCCATACCATTTTGGGGGTAGTTTATGAAATTTATTGCATTTTCTGTCCCTTCGATTAATGTGGTAATGTTTTCGTGTGTTATTGTTTTTTCTCCTATAGTAACTGCTATTAGATATGGTAGTATTCGTTGCTAATATTGGTTAGTTTCCGCATTCAAGGATGTTCCGTAAGATTTCAACTGTATTCATAATTGCCGCCCGTTGTATGGAATCTATTTTTCTTTTTGATTCCAATTTCTCGCAATCTTTTTTATAGTTTTCTCGGAAGTGTTTCTAATAATCCGTCGATTATTAGCATTATATTGACTTTCTTTATATTCTATATCCCTATTAATTATCTGGCGAGTTCCGTGTATTTGTTTGGTTTTTATTTTCTCCTTGATCTTCTCCTTGTTGCCTTCTGGTACAGCAAAATCTATGATTTCGCAGAATGTTTCCTTCTTGTCGATTATTAGCATCATTATTATTATTATTATTATTATTATTATTATTATTATTATTATTATTATTATTATCATTATTAGCATTATTATTATTATTATTATTATTATTATTATCAAAAACAGCAATAATCAACATATTACTGATTAAAAGCAGAAACACAGTCATCAAAATCAACAGCGATACGAAAAGTATCTCAATGAATTAAAAACTGATCACATGTCTACCAAACAACTGGAAAAGTTTAACAGCACACAAAAGCGATGGTAGCTATCAATGTTGTAATAGATGCCAACTAATGACTGATGATAAAACGATACAGAAAGAAACAAACAGGGTGCATACTACTATACATCGACATACTGAAAGAATGTAACACGCACAACAACGTACATACACGTCATAGCATAACACATGTTCACAGCCTAGATAATTAAATGCTTCCGAATGCATAACATATAAGAATAAAGAAAAAAATATATAAGTGAACGAAATAGAAATCAGGATACTAAGACTGACTGCTTATGAACATCACCTTAGCGAGCCATGAATACAGAAGTAGTTTCGAGGGTCAGTCCTCATGTCGAATACTCTGTATGATAGCCAGAATGTAATTCCCAAAGTACCCAGGAGATGCAATAACAGATATAGATTTACATGCACAAAATAAACAAATAACTATATATCTTGTGTGTTGTCCGGATGATTATTAAAAATTATTTATTTAATATTTCGGGAAAAACTTCCCTTTCTCAAAAATAATAAACACCAAAGGAAAAATCCGTCTGTGTAGAGAATTACATAAAACGTATGTCATTTTGGTTAATTCTCTACACAGACGGATTTTTCCTTTGGTATTTATTATTTTTGACAAAGGGAAGATTTTCCCGAAATATTAAATAAATGATTTTACTAATCATCCGGACAAAACACAAACAGCCAATAGCACACTTGCTGTGATGTAATAAGAAAAAAAATAGTAAGTCCCATTTCGATTTATTATTAATGTTTCTTTCAGCTTACAATCTACCTGGCACTCTGCATTACCGTCAGCCTTCTTAAACATTCTACTAATATATATATATATATATATATATATATATATATATATATATATATATATATATATATATGGGAGGTCTCTAACTATAGGCAAACACGAAATAAACTCGAAACCCTTATAAGCATAGTTATAGAATATGTATCTCGGAATTCAGAATGCAAACTTGTGCATTACTTGATATAAGAATGAAAACCTAAAACAATAAAAGGTATAGCACTGTCTAATAAATACACCTATAGTAAGTTAAAACTCAAAATAGTTGTCATTCTAGAAGGGGACAACATCATATCAAGTTAGTTTCAAGATGAGAATACAAGAGACAAACAAAAAATATATTAAAAATATATCAATATATCAAAAAAAATATATAAAAAATAAAGTATACAGTAAAAACATAATCAAAATACTACATACTTGGTCAGCATCACAGGTGAGATACTTTGAACTTATCATAAGCCGAACAGAAGAATTACTCAGGTACATAGATCAGAGAACTATGATACTAATAATCAGGCGCAACGTACTTCACTCTTAAGGATGATCCTGACTGATCTTATGAATAAAAGTAGCAAGGGTACTTGTAAGTATTGAAGTTTACTTGGACGATGCGATAAAAGAACTATATAAATATATAAGATTAAAATAAAGATAGATTAAAGCCAAAACCAAACAATACGGAAAGCAGCGAAACTGGAAAAAATGCTCGAACGACAAATTGGAAAAGAAGTAGATCCATCGAGCATTTATTAGACTGACAAACGAAATAGTGCAGCAACACATACAGGAATGGTTACCTATATATGCTTGAGAATATAACAAGATTGAAATTTGAAAAGAGATTTGAATAATTCTCACCATGTGTAAAATGCTCGATTTTAATATATATTGTAAATGACAAATCTAATGTAAACTAGTTAAAGGAATATTCTATTCTTTAGCTAAAATACAGTTTATTCGCATATGTTTGCTCCCTCTTACGCTCTATGACTTTACTATTATATTGTTTCCTTATCACGACAACAAATTAAGTAAATGATTGTAAAATATTTATGCATTACTCCATATAAAAGCCCACCATGATTGAACTGCTTTATTATACAAGTGCAATTTGATAAAGTTTTTACATAGAGTTGCATGCCTCACATAACAACCGCTCTTAAAAGTACCTCATGACACAATTTTCTACCTTCATGAGAGCCATACACATCCTCGGGATTTAGTAATGTTGTCAGATCTGGAAGGTGATGCTCGGGGAACTCTTTTTGTCTCGACACTGTATAAAACCGACACCTCAATCTAGTGTGGTGGAACCTTTCTCGTCCCTACAGCATCTTAATACAGAAAGAAAATTGCTACTGTGTTGCTATGTTCATGGTAGGTGCTCAATAGAGGTCGAACACATCCCACCACACTCATGTAAGATATTTATAGCAAGAACACTTCTAGCGACAACACAATTTGTATTCTTTCTCTCTTTACCCAAACCAATCGAAACTTCCATCAACAAAGTTTCTTTACGGGAAACACCCCATCAGAGGAAACAAATATCAGGAAACGTCTTCCTAACCGACCACAGCAATTTTGTCTTCGCGCCTAATGTAAACAAATAACAACTGAATCGTTCTTCTATGATAAACAATTCTTTTTTAAGTAAACCTCTATCCATGCCACCATTGTTTCCGGTCATCTCGTGGTGTCGATAATCGTCAATCTGACAATCTCTTATACTAGAGTTGCATCCGGCCCTTGATAAGCGGTTACCAATTAGTACAATAAAAATAAAATATTATTCTTACAAATATTTCCGTTTTTGACACTAATTTAACTGCCAATCTAAATACTACAAACATAACGAAAATAATTTGAGAAAAAATGACAAAGAAGAAAAAAAGAGAAACATTCTAGAGGAAAAAAGTAACTCTCGTTTCAATTACGTACCATAAAAGAAAATAAGTTTTTTTCGGGAAACGAACTACGATGTTGGCAGTAATTATATTTTCCAATTTTTCATTGCTATTTCTGTCTTGTCGCATACATCGGTTAGAATTCCCCTTTCGTTGTCGTTAATTATACTACTAGCTGAAAAAAAACATGTTTAAAAGCATACCGTCTCTTATGTTATCCAACCGGCATTCTTTCACAAACGTAACCCATGAATAGAACATTAACACACTTAAAAGTACTTTGTTTTTTATTTACGTTTAGGTCGGCATTAAGTTTGACCGAAATCACATGCTAAATCATTCCATCAAAACTGCTAGCTTAGTTGGAGTATTGAATAGAAATTTGGTCTAATATTTTAACATAAAAATGCGATTGCAATATATATTATTCTTTTCTACGCAAAAACATGTTTTTCTCTCACAACAAACCGCCTAGTTTATCAGTGTGTAAGTTGCTATTCTATTATATCGTGAAACCGAAATTTCTACTATTTCTTGTACTGTAATATTTTTCTATTAGTTTATATTATTTTAAGGTTAAAGTGCAACAAGGTTATATGATTGATTGACGTAGTGTGAACTCGAGATTAGATTAGCTACGTGCGAGTGAAGATTTCTGATTTCATTAGTTTACCAGACACCAGAGGACATACGTAAGCCTTGATATGGTCTATACAAACGCGTAATGTATGTCTGTATATATGAAAATTATTAATCTTCTTTAAAGGTTGGCCTTCAATAATCAACTTCTAGTTATAATAATGAATATCTTAATTCAATCATATAAATGGTACCGGTTAACATAATTAAACACAATCTTCGCCGCTCATTACCCAGACTTACATCAACATGATATGATATTACAAGAATCAGTTTTCATATTCTCTTAATTACTGACATAATATAGACTAGTGGTTAATGGATGTACTTGAAATAGTTCATGGAGTGTAAATAGTCTAATAGATAGCAACACAGACTACATATTTTAGACGGGTATATTCATATTAATTGTCGTTACATTCGCAATGTTACGTCCGTTCTAATCTCCGGTTCTTCGTCAGATACATTTTCTTGAACACCTGATCATGGGATTTGCATTAAACTCATGAATTCGACTCTCGTTGCTTTTCTGAAAGGAAATCACTTGACACGCCTTATTTCATGATTAAAATTCCGAGATGCATGAAAAACAGTACACGTACGACGAAATCAGTTATCGCACTTCATTATGAAACACATGTAAATATAATTTGAACCACTAGTTTTCTGGTTTTAAATATATAATTTACTCATTAGGATTTCTCACACGAGTCCCTTTTTACTTGATCTCCACGATAGAAACGTTAGACAATTTTTATTTTTATGTGGAAATATCCAACTACTCAAAAAGTAACAGTCTGGCTTAGACAAAAATAATTTTAAAAATACACCAGTCAATTAGGACACACCATACCCCAGCCGAGCACAGGAAAGATATTACACTTTATTCCCAGGTAGAAGGCCGACAGTGCTTATGCGAGTCCTTATTAGTGATAGCTAACTAGATATTACAGATGTTGTTCAGTATCGTCTGAATGACACATGTTCCAATATTCCAGGGATTTTTTTCTGCGTCTTTCGATACCGAAATCTCTTTGCGTTATCGTAACAGCCGTTTAATGTCGATGCCTTCTTGGTGATTTCGTTGGGTTTCTATAATTTTAGTGGCAACTTTTATTTGCCAGGATTCGAATACTCTTACTGCCATCGCATTTGAGTTATCAGCGGTTGCCCCCCCTCTTCTATCTTTCCACCCTCCTACACACTTGACAGATATTTGTTGCGACAGAAACATTTTTTAATTAAATCTTTCATACACATAACAAATGATAATTCTGTACATGTTCCTCCTTTAAAAAGTTAAATTAATTACACGCTTTATACGCACATACGATTTATAAAGTTTTCTCTTCGATAAAAGGTGATATAATTATTAAATATATTGATTTTTATAACATTCTAACAATTGTTGATTGTTCCTCGTATTACTTGGATGCGTGTCTTCTCCCGGCAATATATTTCGATGCCGGTTGTTAGTTAATGGTCAGTGTAACTCTAGGACAGGTAAAGTGTCTGTGACGTTGTTTGGTTGATTTCTGACAGAGGTCAAACGTGTATAGAAATGTTGAACTTATGGACGCACTCAACGTTTGGTTTGAATACAAATGATTTTCGTAAAATAAGAAGTAACTCCGGGTTTAAATATGAAAAATAATGATGTTTATATCAGAAATCGTAGAAATATAAATCTCTACTAGTGGCTTGTGAGAAGTGACACATTTTTGGCATTTTTCAAGAAGTAAAATCTTCTTAATAAACAAATATCTTTGACGGGTAGTTTGGTAAAAGGTCTGCATTCAAGAGTATATTAGAAGTGACGAAGATTTAATTGGCAATGAAATTAAGTTATGTCGAGATTCTAAAACTGCCTCTTCATATGCAATGTGATTCTTAACTGCAACGCAGATTGAAGGAAGTTTAGGGGACGTATAACTAAAAAAAATGTATCTACTTTCAATCTCCATTTTTTTTAGTTTACAGAGGTTATCTGCGCTATGCATTAATTTAGATATCTCATATATGATTATTGATGGTGGGTTCCACGGCATCCCCATCCCCTTTTCCAGATATATTTTAATATGACCATATTATAACGTCTGACAAAAAAATATGTTGTTTATATGTATGTAAAATGGCGATCTCTAAAGTGAATTTTTCGAATATTTTACACGAAGATTGATTATTTGTATCATTTAAGTGCTAAGTAATTATCGGTTTTTAGTGACAGCATTCTGGAGGTGGAAGGTCTGCTCTTCAATGCGGGCGATACTAAAAATATATTTACGAATTACTTAAGACGTCTACCCGGTAATTACTGACAGAATAAGAGGAAACTAACACCGCGTATTGTATTTAGAGTTCTGTTCTGTACGCATTCCATGGTTAAAAGAAAGATTAGACAACATACTGAAGCCTGAATGTTACATCGGCCGAAACGTTGTGAAAATAACATCCAAGATGAGAACAGTAGTCTGAATAATCCAAATAATACAAATAAAAAAATGATCTAATTCATCCACTTGACTGTTTCAACATTATAAGTTTAATGTGAAGTATTGCATAAGCACTGTAATTGACTAAATCAGTACAAAGGAATCTTTCTAATAATTCATCTTCCTCATAACTACAACCTTGAGTTTGTATTCATGAGTTGTTTTTCTTCTAATATAACATTTCTTAAAACTGTGACAATTCAAATTCAGTTTTGGAACTTTACATATTTTCCCAGTCTATTTACTTTGTAAAAGAAGTATCTTCCAATATATGTGTTTATTGCTCACACACCCCGTCTCCTCAGAAGTAGTTACAAATAATTTTAGACAAAATCTGTTTGTTACCCGTTACCAAATAAATTACGCGAGAATGAAATTTCTGCATCTAAATTAAGGTTTATAAACTAATATCATGTGTTAGTAATACACTTTAAAACATATAAGCCAGCTCTTGCTGAACTTGCAGACTGAATTCAATTTAAAGTCAGTATTTAATGATTAAGTTGTAGCAATGAAAATTAGTTCGGGAACAAATACGCTATTTGAGCGTTTTTGTTTGTTTACAAAGTGCATTATTATGTTTGGAATGAATACACCAGACTTTCCGTTATGAAATATCTGTTGTAAAAAGTAAATGAAGAATTCTGTAGAATGACGTTTGTTTAACGTTTTATATCTGTAGAATGGCGTTAAACAACGTTAAACAACGTTAAACAAACGTTTTATATCACAAGATGTCGAACATTTCTATGTTGTCGATATTTCGCCATCATTGAATCTTTCAATAACTTCACATTTCATGCAAAAACTTCTTCTTTACAAGCCCTAACATTCGTGAAAAGTACTCCCTCACAAAAAGAACATTATCTTTTTTAGGCGATTACCTGTCGACACTCTGAAAAAACTTTGCGAAATAAAAATAAACACTATTTGTTAAGAAATAAGATCAGCATATTATTTTAACGTAAAATGATTACTCATTTCTGGCAATTCTAGAGTTTTAGGGCAGTTACCTATTGTTACCTATTGCTATTGTTATAATTTTAGTGTGTTCAATTTTTAGGGGGGTCGATCCTAATTCTTTAGGCGATTACATAAGGTGTTATGTCATTGCCACTCGGGCTTAGAGTTAATAGTATACAAAATTAGTGAACTGCGCTTAAAATGTTTGAATGGTCCGTAAATAAGGAATCATGAAACGATAAATATATATGCGAAACTAATTCCCTACTCTTTTAAAATAATTGTTTATTTGGTTTGCGAGAATATACATAAATATGTTATACATTTTCTTATTTAATATAAATCATTTAAACTATTTTTCCGTATTTATTTTTAATTGAAAAGTTACAAGGATAGTATTTTCCTATAATCAGAAGTTAAATGACATTTATTTATTCATTTATTTATTTATTTTTTTATGTCTTTATTTTGATATACATGCTAGTTTTTGTTCAATAATTTCATCATACAATAATGTTTCACTGTATATACTATGTATACAAACATAAACTTTTTATTTTCCCCAAATGTTAATATAGATGTTTTGATTTTGTGTTACGATGTCTATTTAGATAGTGTAGCAGAATGCTGATATTTTTTTGTTTCGATTGTCTTCATTGCATGACAACAGCTACTCTGTAAAGGATTGCCTGTAAATACCATATATACATTTTATTCGTTATAAATATTGCTATTGAACATTCCTTTGCATATTATTTTAGCTGGTAATTAGTTATTCATTGCATAACTGTTTATTATACAATAGAATACATTGGTATCATAATACGCAGTAGTATTTGTTGTAGTATTGCCACGATTACTTCTATTTTGAAACTTATTATTAACATTATTATTTCTGTTAATATTACTTATTTCTAATACACCACCAACTGATCTCAGTGTTATTCCTTATTAACACATGAAAATAGAAAATTATCTATCTACTAGTGCATGCATAAAATAGACTCATGATAATCGAAACTGCTCGCAAATATATCCAATTCTTGTCCACATTCGTGTAGAACTCTCAATCTCTAATTCACAAGACAGAGTAACACGAGTCAACAACGGAACAAGCAGAGGTTGTCGTTTCCTTCCTGGTCAGCTATTCATTAATATATATATATATATATATATATATATATATATATATATATATATATATATATATATATATATATGCATATTACTATTTCATGTATCCACATAAAATATTATGAGGAGATATACTTTTTTAAGTATCAATTTTCAGTATTTACTTTAACAGTGCTCCATATGTAACTACAGCAAGGTAGTAAGATATGAAAATATATTTATGGTAATTAAGCTACACAGAGGCTCCCGGGTTCCATCTCCGGGTGAATCTTCAGGCTGAAATGCATGGAGTTTGTTTTGCCGGGTGTTGTTTATATACACGACTAGCTAGTTAACCAATCATGTTCTTTGTTTTTCTCTTAGCCAATCGTTGGGCCTCTCACGAACAAAGGCCCGGTTAGTTTTACTTCCTATTTCCTGTTCTATTGTTTTATTTTCTATAGAGTGGCATATCTATGTATCTTTGTTGTGTCAATATAATGGGTGACCATGTTTTACCACGTTGTTCCTTGTATTTATATTTTAGTTTTGTTTTTACTTATTTGTTGGTTTATTTATTCATTTATTTATGTATTGTAAGCCTAAGGTAAATTTTATTATGTGCAGGCAGCTGTTTGATATCTTACTTCTACAGTTTAATAGATTTTGGGGGTCTTTAAAGTTTAGGATTTCAAATTTCTCATTCAGACATAATCTATACCGTGGGGGCTGAATTTCTACATGTACTGGCCTGTCGTATTATTTTCTATTCAATTTTTGTTGTGTCAATATAATGGGTGACCATGTTTTACCACGTTGTTCCTTGTATTTATATTTTAGTTTTGTTTTTACTTATTTGTTGGTTTATTTATTCATTTATTTATGTATTGTAAGCCTAAGGTAAATTTTATTATGTGCAGGCAGCTGTTTGATATCTTACTTCTACAGTTTAATAGATTTTGGGAGTCTTTAAAGTTTAGGATTTCAAATTTCTCATTCAGACATAATCTATACGGGGGGGCTGAATTTCTACATGTACTGGCCTGTCGTATTATTTTCTATTCAATTTTTGTTGTGTCAATATAATGGGTGACCATGTTTTACCACGTTGTTCCTTGTATTTATATTTTAGTTTTGTTTTTACTTATTTGTTGGTTTATTTATTCATTTATTTATGTATTGTAAGCCTAAGGTAAATTTTATTATGTGCAGGCAGCTGTTTGATATCTTACTTCTACAGTTTAATAGATTTTGGGGGTCTTTAAAGTTTAGGATTTCAAATTTCTCATTCAGACATAATCTATACCGGGGGGGGGGGCTGAATTTCTACATGTACTGGCCTGTCGTATTATTTTCTATTCAATCTTTGGTGAGCGTCCATTTTCTTTGAGTTCCTAAAAATGGTTTGCTAGTGCTGTTTAAATTCGACGTTCTCTGGTTTTAAATGTGCTTCTGTTGTCGTAATATCTGGTTTTATAGTATATCAATATATATATATATATATATATATATATATATATATATATATATATATATATATATATATATATATGCGCGTATGTATGTATGTATGTATGTATGTATTACAGAAGATCAAAAGAACATCGCTACATTTTGTTTCAAATTCTCCATTCTTAGTAAATTGCACTCTCCCTATCACCTAAAGATCCTAGAAACAATCTATATTAAGACATTGTGACCTTATCTTTGCAAGCAAAGAGAAAATCTCCTTGGGCTTATGTTGTTTCTATTTGATTGACCTTTTTTGTTTTTTTACCCCTTTTCCCTCGCTATAATTCTTTTAGCATCTTTATTATAGTTTTACACGATACCTCGATATGTGGCTCTGTTGAGCGAGGTAGCAAACCGGTCAGCTTCCCTTTCATCTTTTTAATTCTTAATTCATCATGATTAATAAATATTGTCTCTTTCATGGTAATATATATATATATATATATATATATATATATATATATATATTTAAAGATAAAGATGTGTACTCGATAAAAAACATGTTTATTTTTCTTTTTAAGCCAATGCTGTTCAATATATATATATATTTATATATATATATATATATATGTATATATATATATATATATAAGATAGAGAGACAGAGAGATGTGTGTGTATATAAATTTAAAAAAAAATGAAATGAATCACTTTACTGTGTCATTTACAGAATTAATAAGATATGTTTGTTATTTCTAAAGCGTGCAGATTATTTGACAAGTCCTCATAACAAAAGAATGTGTCACGTATTGAACGTTACACGACGAAGTTCCCCCGGGTGAACAGAAATACATTTCCGCCACGACATCGCCAACTTTTGTGTGGCATCAAAAAGAAAATCAAGTCACGACTTATGCGCTGAATTATTCGGTTTAGTTTAGAATGTTGTGGGCAAAACTACTGACTGTGACTCTCATGTTTATAGTCAATCGACCGCGCCCTCTATTCTTTCTCTCTTGCGTTATTTCTATATCTTTTTTCTTCTATCTGTCTGTCTGTCTGTCTGTCTGTCTGTCTCTCACTCTCTCTCTCTCTCTCTCTATATATATATATATATATATATATATATATATATATAGCTTTGAACGAAAAATTCAAAATGGCGTATTAGTGGGCTCTTCCACGTGTGAGTTTTTTGCTCTCTCTTTTTATTTGTTTTTTCTTTTGTTTTAACGCTAAAATGAACTACTGTATAGTGTAGTTTTTTCAAGACACTTTCATCTTAGAACTTTTTACTCTTTGTGAATGTTTTCTTATGATGTTATAGTGTTACAGAGACGATATTGACATAAAAATGTTGTTAGGTACAAGACAAATGAAACGGACCGTAAAAAATATATCTCACAGAAATTTTATATTTTTTGGAAATGTGAAAAAATAAAAATAATAAAATAAAACCATGGTTATTAGAATATAATATGAACTGACTTCGCATAAAGTTCTCTCTTTCTCCTATATAACTATTATTTCCTCGGTTACTGGTTGTGTTATAAAAATATTATAAGTAAAAGAAATCTGCATAACACATCGCTCAATACGTTTTGAGCTTACCTGATGTAAAAACAACTTTTAAGCAAAATTCGACTTTATTCTACCACATGGTTTAATTCGATGGTGAAAAACTATTCACGCTGTTTCTGTAACAATTAGATGTCTTCTTTGAAGAAGGATCAGTATTTAGCCTTTAAATTCGTATCAGTTTACGGTATCATTTCTTCATTGAAGCCACACCTATTTCTCCGGATCATCTTCTGAGGTCTGTAAGCAGATGCGGCAGCAATTCGAATTGTAATATATGTAGTTTTACCATTATTGCGATATACTTGTTATATAGTACATTCCCTTGGTATGAACGCCATTTTGTTCTTTTTTATTTGTGTTTTGTTTGGCAATGTATTTTTTCCGCCTCCGAATAATGCAATATAATATCCCTATTTGTTATTCTTTCTTTCGCAAGCTTATTAATGACGAAAATGCCTCGTGTATATCAAAATACGAAGGCCAAAACCTTGCCTGCTGGTGTTAGCGGGTTTTGTCGCTTTGGACGAGTATCACCTGCTGCGATCCACACTTAGGATTAGAATCTGCAGTTATTTGGTGGATCCATGTTTCATCCATTGTTACATATGAATGCAACAACTTCAGTTTTTGCGTTGAAACAGTTGCGATCAATGTTATTGATCATCAACGCGTTGATCGACTGCGATAAAACGCGGAACCTACTTGCTATTTCACGCAACTTCATTGTACCATAAACCAAACCATGTTTGTGGACTTTTTAAATTTTCCCAGACAGACTTACTCGACCGGAAGCATTGTGTCTGTACAACCGCTTTTTTCGTCGAAGCATATTTCAAATAACCCGTATAAAACCATTTAGTTGCCTGACCATTACTTTTTCTCATCAGAAATAAATGCTTTATGACTACACACCCTTCATATTTTCTGTCGCTTCAGTTAAATATCTTTTGTTTGTAAACTATTGATCCGATTTGGCTGAAATACTGACACGTGCCATTTGACGTGTGTACTTTATAAAAGTCATATTGCTTATTTAAATTGAAGTGTCATAAATATGTAAGGTCAATGACTTTGTGAGTGATGTGTTACATATAGGTGTAAAATTTATTCCACTTGATAGTTGTTCTTTTAGCGAAACGGATGCGCCGCTTGATTGCCCTTATTTCAATGTTACCGGCCGTTCTTGTGTCGAATCTTGGCGTGGATACACTCGCTACGTCTAGCAATATCGATTAGTTTTAAACGCTGATACGTCTGTCTCTGGATGAATATATATATATATATATATATATATATATATATATATATATATATATATATATATATATATATATATATATATATCTAACGACCTACCTATCTACATCGTATCCTCTCCGCTGGACTCTTCGACACCGGACTTTTTGGCAATCGGACATTTGCTTGCACCCTGGCACAGTTTTGCCCTACGTTTCCTTCCCTACAACTTTTTATTTTGTTTCATTTTTTCAAATTTTAAATCTTGGCCATTGCCAACTTATCTATCCCAGCGACTTCCTCTGATGATAAGATTTTGATCTTTGAAAAGCCTGGCTTAAGGAAAATTTAACTTGAATAAATTGCCTTTTTGCGGATTATACCTTGCTTTGAACTTTTGAATTGAATTTTGATTTGGCTTTTGCTTTCTCTAATTCCTTTCCACTCTCCTTCATTATATATATATATATATATATATATATATATATATATATATATATATATATATATACTTGTTTTGTGAATAAACTCCTAATCTCTGTTTAAATAAAATTGAAGGAGTCAATTTAAAGCTTTCACAAAAGTAAATGCGGCATTTTCTTCTTCTTCTTCCGTTCGCGCTCACACCACAACGAAATCTCTCAATCACGTTTTTTTCGTGCTTTTGTAGTAACGACATCTCGCATATGCAAATGTGCACGCCAAAGCCGCCCACTGCCGTTTACTCTTTGAAAATAAATAACTTCAACTTTTCGTCAATGGCGTTTCCGGGTTCGCACCCGCAGCTCTCCTTCCACAAGCAGCAAACCAACCATCTTCTCTTCGACCGTCGCGGACAAGCGTCTTGGTCCACATCAGTTGGCTGCCTTTCCTGCTCTGCGCTACATAAATCCTAATATCTCAGATGTTGAAAGCTAATTAAAGTCAGATGTATTCAGTGTTTAAGAATACTTCAAATAACATAAGAGATAATATATATATAATAAAATAAAGTCGATTTTAGTATATAACAACGGCAATTATAGATTTACAACGAAAAGCTTAATATTCTAAACAGTTAAGCTAACGCCATGCTTAAATTTCTAATGCGCGTTTCAAGAATATATACGTTGTCTTCTTCTCCTTACAAATGATATATATTTATTACACCATATCTACTTCTCTCAAATACATATTCCACAAACTAAGTAACAATCTCTTTTACCCACTAACTATTTTTTCGCCGAGATCACTTTTTACCACCGGGTCATTTCTTATTATTGAGGAAATTATTTAAAAAGTCTCAAATTATTTACTTCTAGCATTCTTACTATCTTCGACATAATATACAGGCTTCTATAACAAAAAATAATTACTCCCTTCCTAAGAATACACGAATAGCATAATTAAGAGTTCGAGCGTTAAGACATTATTTTTTCTCATAGTTTCCGATGAACTGGAATACGTTAATCGGTTTACTAATATAGAACATATGATCGCTTCGATAAATAACATTTATGTTATTTTGTTCAGACGGACGTTTCTTGCTTTCGAATTAAAAACATGCACACAAACAAATACTTAGCTCACGTAAACATTTTCTGGTTTCCATCATTACCATTCGGAATTCGAGTGATTATTATTAATAACGTTTTATTTTAAATATCCAGCGATTTCCATTAAAAACTAAACGATACCCACTCACAATCCTGAGAACCAATAAATATCCGCTACGATTTCAAATGTCTCCTTCGGTAAACTTTCCGCTTATTTTTTGAAAACATTTACTTACTAAACTTTATTTAATTTCTGGTATATTGACATAATCATGTTTATTCCTTTGATAAGTGTATGTCTTTTAGATTACATATGTAATACTCAATTTAATTTAACCGACATCACTGTCCATGCTCACTCTGTCAATTTCTATTTTTTTCCCCGATTTTAATTTAAGATTGTTGCTGTATTTATTTTCTATTTTCGGATTATTTTTATTTAATTTATTTTTCTCATGCTCGGTCATAAATACAAAATCGTACACTGTAAAAAAGATGTCTAAATAACATATCCATGCCATTCTTCGATCTTGTTTTCGACATTGTTTTTCACCTTTCCTAACAACCATCTCCTTGATAATTGCATCAATCTAAAATAATTTCTCTTGCTCTGAGTAGAGACAGAACAGATGACATAAAGTATCTCAAAATAGGGCAAGTAGTTCACAGTTACCTGTTCTGGTGTATTTGTTTACCAGCAGCCCCCGTGCCCCGGCGTTACCCGGGGGAATATTGAATAATGATTCAATTTTAAAAAATAACTATTAGATTATCATACTGTTACAAACACAATACGAATCCTAATTTTTCTTTTTATGCCCTCTTGAATTGATTTTTATCTTAAATTAATTATTTTCAGGTTCATCATACATTCATTTAATTATGTTTTTCTTTCCTAATCATGATTTTCCTATATTTCACTTCTTTTTTTTGTATCTGGTTTACTTTATTTCTTTATTTGTAATGTTTTTCATAGACATTACAATCCAATTTTCCTTAGAAAAATATTGGCATTTGTGTGGAATTAATTCTTTCTTTAGCATGAGCGCTATTGTAAAAAGACTTACATGTTTTCCTTCACGTAATATATTAACAGAAAAAATGACATACAATAGAATGCTATTCCCATTCCGCTTTTCATTTGCACATCTTTGCAGTTTTATATATTTCTCATTTTTCCTAAAACGCCATCTGAATAAGAACAAAGTTTTAAAAAAACGTAAATAACTGATATAAACCTTAGTGTCGTCACATTATCTTATAATTTATTGAATAGCTACGCCTCATTCTTTTAGAATAAAACATTTTTTAAAGACACGTACAACTTGTTTTTATATATTCGGTCGGATAAGAGAAAGAAATGAAGTGCCAACGTTGATACAGTCACAGCTCACTATTACCATCTAAAAAAACAACAATTTTTTAGAGTTTGGCTCTTCATGTGTTAGCAGCTAACAATTCTCGCTCTCTCTGGTTATTTTTTAGACGCTTACTCACATCCCTATACAAGGCTTCGTTCAATGGCCGCTCGATCGACTCATGAAGAAAAATGCAAATAAAGATAGTCAATTTATTTTATAAAAAATGTCTCTTTCGTCCTTTTCTTGTTCTTTCTAATACATCTATGCTGTTTAATAAAATGTTATGTCCGTCGTTCATAAATCCGTCTGTTTATAATGATTTTGCCAGAAAAATCATTTTAATCTAAAAACATTGATATTGAATGGCGACATATTATTATAGATATTTTCAACTATCTCTGTATGTTGCTATTTCCGTTGTCCGTCTTTCACGCCTAAGTTGAAAATATAATTTTCATTGGTCTGTTACATTTCAGTTTTGAATATCATCTTTGATAGTCCGTCAGACTCACGTTTGTAAATAGTTATTTTCTCAGTTTGTCACGCTTCAGTTTTAAATAGAGTTTTTGTTGGTTTGTCACATTTCAGTTTTTAATATAATTTATATTGATCTGCCAAACTGAAGTGTTAAAAAAGTTTGTCTACCACGCTTAAGTTTCCAACAACAATTGAATCTCTAAATGTCTAATGAAGAATGGACGCATCTTAAGTATATTACTTTTCTTTTGGACTCGATTATTTTTTTCGGTGTCTATTATAGTCGGTTTTGTATTCAGACAGCGCATTCCTTTGTACATTCTATAGTCTTGAGAATTTGTATTAAAAGCTGGAAGAGACGCGCCTTAGCGCGACGGCAGAGGTCAATTTCTGTCGTGAATAAAAAATATTTTTTTATTAACCAAAATGGCTTCCTCTCTTTTTTTCTGTTCCTGTTGGTTGAAAGCTTCTCATGATTTTATTTTGTAAAGTCATGAAGATGATAAAAATTGTAAAAAGATGGAAATGAATAAATCGAAGACTAAAGAAAGTAAAATACATCTTTTCTTAAAAAAACATAATTCATGCGAGTTTGAGAAGAATCATTTCTCGCTTTATTAGCGGAAGTCTCAGAAAAATATCAGCCATTAAAATCTGCAAACGAAATAACAGTAAACATAAAAAAAAACTAACATACGCATACGTTGTCGTACACATAAACACAAATAGATGAGAACAGCTACAGGTGTGAAAAATATATGTATACAGTTACACTGAGTCATTATGGAAACGAGAATTACGTTTTAACCGGTGAAATAGACAAGCAGCTGCCCGTCACTATGAACTATGACTTTATGTCTTCAGAATTACATATACATAAACTATACAACTACTTATATATATATATATATATATATATATATATATATATATATATATATATATATATATATATATATATATATATATATATATATATATATATTCATTGTTTATTATTGGCTATAGAAACATAGCTGTTTTTCTTATTTTTAGTTTTACTTCTTTGGAGGTAAAGATATATATATATATGTATATATATATATATATATATATATATATATATATATATATATGTATATATATATATATATTTGTCGATTAACTTATACTTACATGGCTTCATTTTATGTACGTTTTATTACAGTTTTCTCTGCATAGAATTTAATAAACATTTTCCGATCTGTATTGTCTAATGTAGCTAAAACAATTGTTATATTTACAGGTTCTACTGTACATTTTTAAGAAGTTAAATCCCCATGTGGACGAAAACAAGAGCCCCATGAAACGGTCATTTTTTATGCACAGTAACAGGAATTGAAGATATATCTTCCCTGAAATTAGATTACATAGCATGTGCTATGGACTGACGAGGCGAGTAAGACTTTAAGTGACATGATGTTTGGGTAAATGGTTAAGTTTATTTTTGATAAGTGCGTCACCAGCCATCACTATGACAACAGCAACGTAGGTAAGATAGCTTGTGGTTTGCTATCGTTAGCGCGATGTTGTTTCGTCGGACAGGGTGCCTTAAATAGTTAAAAATGAATGCCGCCGCCTATTGAAATCTTCTGAAGAAAGTCTTGTAACACTGTGTTTATGAAATACTATTGTTTTTCTACACGAACACAAGTATTAAAGGAAAACAAAACTTCTTCCAAGCAGGCAAGTGATACTCGAGAATAAATAAGAAAATCAAAAATGTATACAAAAACACATGCAACAATTTATCATAATTAATTAACAGATAATCGAGAATACATAAATATTATTACAAATTTATTAGAGCTATTTGGGGCACGTGTATATATATATATACATATATATATATATATATATATATATATATATATATATATATATATATATAAAGTAATCCATCAAAAGATATAAGCGTCAACTAATATCTTATAATTAGTGAAACATCCGGATAAAAACTGTATTAAACACAACTATTACCAATCTATTTCCCCAATTCTCTTAAATAAAGTTCTAAATTTATTGAAAAATAATTCAGACCTTACTGATCTGGAAATTAAACTTATCAGTCTGGCAAGAAGATCTATTGTCCAATTCGAGAGCAAGTTATGGACTAGAAAGGACACTCCCAACGACTTCGATATTACCATGAGAGCTTCGGATTCTGTTCAAGTTACTAACCTAGTGGGTGTATTCCTCTTAAATGAAATCAAACATAAGTTTAAAAATATAAAAGGTGGCCTATACAGAAACTATGCCCTATTTGTCTCGGATGAGAGACCTAGACGATATAGCAAAACAATTGATGCCTTGCATGATTTTTTCCAGAAATTTCGGCCTATCCATAACTGTTGATTCCGAGAGAAACACTTCTAACTTACTTGGTATCACCCTTAACCTCAATGACGGATCATATAGCCTCTTCCATGAACCTAATCTAACTCTTTTTAATGTACACAAACTGTCTAACCACCCGAAAGCTATAATTAATTTAATAGTCCCGTCAGTTTCCAATAGACTATCTAAGCTTTCTGCTAATAAAAGCATTTTTAACCAAAACGCACAATTTTATAACAATGCATTGCTCAACTCAGGATATTCTAAAAAACTTATAACCAAAACAAACAGGATGATATAACTATAAATATTATTACACACAATATGACAACTAGCAATAAGAGCCGGACCAAAAGAAATGTAAATAACCATAGACCTCAAAGGCACTCGATCATACCTGATAAAAATGATCAACATATAGATAGCCCTACACTGACGTCGCGTAAACGCCTTAGAAGGAAAAATAATATTTGGTTTAACCCACCTTTTAATAACAACGTTAAAACCAATATCCCTAAGGAATTCTTTAAAATATAGGAAAACTCCTTTAAATACCCACATAAATATGGCTCCATACTTAATAAAACTTCAATCAAAATTTCCTACTCTACTATGCCTAACATAGTCCAAACAATAATCTCATCAAATAGCAAAAAAATGAAATCTATCTAATCTAATTCTAGTTGCTCTAATCCCATAAACACATGCAACTGCAGGCATACCAGTGATTGCCCATTGGACAATAGATGCAAATATTCTGATATTGTGTATGCTTGTACCGTAACTGAACTAAATAATTCTACAATGACTCCTAGAGACCACATAAATGCAGTCCCTAATCAAACTTCACAACTGAGCACTACAACTAATTTGCACCATAACTCTAGACCTAATAATTCTACTATTGATCTTCCGCCTCGGCAAGCCGATTATGAGTTCCTAATGCTAGGTAACGATAACGCTAACAATAATATACAATCAATTAACCAACCTAATCCATATCATGAAAATACAGCAAATAGAAATAGACCCGTGAATAGGAATATAAATGGCTCAAGAACAAGAGTAAATCCTAAGATACACACGTATATTGGTGCCACAGAAAATTTAATTAAATCCCGCATTTCTATGCATAATGACCCTTTCAAGAACGATGTCGATAACAACAAAATATCACTGACCACTTTAGTTAAAAACTTAAGATCCAATAATATTCCACACAATATAAAATGGTCCATCCTAAAAAAATCAAACTCTTATAGCCCATGATCCAGATCTTGTGGTCTATGCAACTCAGAAGCCGTAATGATAGCCACTGTACCTAAACATTTAAATCTGCTCAATTCTAGAAATGAATTAGTTTCCAAATGTCGACATGGAAGGAAATTAAAGTATGCAATATGGAAACCACCGCCAATCTCACCGTAGCTGATTGAGTGAGTACAGAGACCGGGGTGTCCAGTTTTCGAGATGTGTTCGTTAAATCCTCCTTGCCTAAAAGGTTTAGACTCTGAAGTTGTAAAAGTTTAAATATCTAAATTTTCAAACTCTAAATATCTTTACAACTACTTAATTAAGAAAAATTAAACCTTAAATTAAATTAAACATCTTAATTAGGTAAAATTAAACCTTAAATTAAATTAAACATCTTAATTAGGAAAAATTAAACCTTAAATTAAATTTCCTAATCTGATAAAATTAAATCTTAAATTAAACTATTAAATTATTAAATTATACTCACTTTAATATTTCGTAATTTCTAATCTGATAAAATTGAATCTTAAATTAAACTATAAAATTATTAAATTCTAATTACTTTAATAACTTCGTAATTTTTAATTTCATAAATGTTCTATATTAATTGACAGGGCGAGATTTGTGAAATCTGTTTTTATTGTAAGCTAGATATTAAAGTAGCTATTTGGGAATGTATACGTGATTGGACGAAATGACCTAAATATGCCTACCCCTTTCCTTTGACCTAGACTTATTCTTTAACCTAGGCAAGTAACATCCGGTTTGAGTTGGGTTGATTTGTCGAGCTTGCCGATACAGGATGTTGTCTCTTTCTTTTTTTGTTAAACTTGACAAGCTTGCCGATACAGGATGTTGTTTCTTTCTTTATTAAAATAGATATGTAACTTCCGCTCTGATAATGTCGTTCGTTAAGTAGACATTTAACGCTTTTAGTATCGCCTTCCATTCGGCGAAATAGGGTCCTGTTTATTTGGTTCGCGTAAGAGCGAATATTTTCCAAATTAAATTATTTTTATTCGCTCCGGAGGAAGAAATGGCCGTGTTTGTTGACTCAATTCAATTTTAATTTTGTTAAATTCGGATTTAACAGATTCTCCATTTAACCAGCGAACTTTGATTAAATTTGTACTGCTCAGATCAAGTTTTTGGAATTGTGAGTGAGTTTATTGAACTTTTTATATTATTTGATTCGATTTATTTTTCGTTGTAATAATTAACATACACATTGGATACTTTTCACTTCATCGATTGCTGACGCATCTCACGCTGGACAACTTTTTCAATTCTTGGAGTTTCTCTTATTTGGACTGTCAGTCATCACCTGGATTAATCTTTAGTCAACCTTCTGGATATCTTTCATGATTATGCTTTTTGAATTGTATGACTTGGATAGATTGTATAAATTTAACAAAAAATAATTTTTTGGGGTTGATATATTTGATGTTATATATTTTTATGTATTTTTGTATATATTTTTTATATATTTTCAAAGTGTAATTTAATTACCTGTAGTAATATCACAGCGGTAATAGTCATCTGAGGAGAGGAATTATCTTTGAAAACTCATGAGCTAAGGACGTTAAGATACTTTGCTTGAACCTTGAATTCTAATAAAATTTGATCGGCACCTTATTTTATCATTTCATTTCATATTATATTATAATATATATATATATATATATATATATATATATATATATAGCACGAACCAGCATCGTGCTAATATATTTGTAGATAGCGTGCAATGGAAAGATCAAATAGATAAATAGTGAAATAATTCAATTTGATATTTCATAATTAAATAGACTCAAATATTTGTGTAAAAATGAAAATAGTGTTATTAATAAATACAAAAATTAAAAGTTAAAAAATAAAAATAAAATTAAAAATAATATATATAAAATTAAAAAAATTTGTTTTTAAATAAATTAAAAATAAATAAATACTTCCAAAATCACTACGGGTAAATAAGTAACATGATATGAATCATGCATTGATTAAACAATAAATTGCATTCGGGAATTATAAAAATGGATATTTCTGGTTAACCCCGTAACCAGTTTAGGGGCATACTTTTTTGTCAACCAGCCTAGTAACCCTTTTCCGTCTTTATTGGACTCTTTGAAGGGCATTTTTTTTAGCTAGCTTGTTTGGAGTCCAGGGGATTAAACGCAGGTGGTGGAGTCTCTTTCAGGATTGGATTTTCTTGAAGTGATTGTATCTTTCTATCCCTTTATATTAGTATGCTTTCTACAAATCAACGCAACAAACACCTTACTATTTCCTATAGTAAAATCAGAGATCTCATGCCAAACATCTCTTATGTTCAGTCCTTTTTAGTGGGCAAATTTAGTGACATCCTGGATTTTGTGAGACTAATCTGAATGTTTCTATTAATAAAAATACTTTCCCCATTGCACGTGCCGCTAGCCTTGACTCTCATGGGTGCCCTTTTATCTATCTGAGGTTGTCTTTTCTACAATCCACTTCCTATTCTTACTTTTTGTGCTGTTTTCTGTCTGACCATAAATGATCTGTTGTTGATGCTATATCCAGAAGTATTGATAATAGATTGCAACTTCATCCTCAAGCTCCATATTTGTTTTTGGTGACTTCAATGTGCATCATTCTGATTGGATCCCCCCCTCTTACCGTACAGATCTAGCTGGTTAAATGTTTCGTAACTTTTCTGTGTCATGACTTGTCCCAAAGTTTCACCTTCCCTATACATTCTCCTGATAATGAAATTCATAAACAATCCTTACTTGATCTTTTCCGTACTTCTGTTCCTGACTCATGTTCTATTTCCTCTTTGCCTCCATTGAGTCCTTCTCAGCATGCTTTTGTTGATGTTGAAGTTTATTTTTCGGTGAAGTCTTCTATAGATCGACCCTTCCATAGTACTATGTTTTACTACAGGAAGGTTAATTAGTATAAGATTCGCATCTTCGTATGTGACGGTCTATGGGGTACTATCTTCGATATGTTTCCGACTGATGCAGCTTAGGAAGTTACTAGCTGACTTCTTGTTGGAATTGACACCTTACACATCGTAAGTTGTGACTAAACCTCAATCCATTCCCTAGTAGGCATGTGTGTGCCACCTGTAACATTACCTTTAATCAGTATCGTCGGAGTATTTCTGAGGCTCGCAGGTAAAACTACGGAAAAGCTCGCAATGCATGCAAGAACACAATCTCTGGGGCTAAGCCTAGCTATTCTCAAAGTGTTCCTGACTCTATCTCATATTAAAGGATTGGCACTCGTGATTTCTGGAGAGTTTACAATAGTGGTCTTTATAGTTGTGAGTCTTTTATTTATCTTCTTCTTAATAGTCTCCAGGTTATTTCATCTTCTAAGCATAAGGTCTTCTAGGATAATGCTCTTTGCTCGTCTTTTTGCTGACGATAATTCGGGTGCTGTTCATTCTGATTTTAATTTGTGCACTTATGAGTCTATGTATTCTGCCATTTCACTTCAAAAATAGTTGCTAGAGTTTATTCTTATCTTGACCTATCTAAGGCTTTCAGTCCTGATTCAGTTTATGTTGTCGTTCTCAAGCGTTGTGCTCCTGAACTTTCTTCTATCGTCTCTAAAATATTAAATATCTGTGTGTACCAGTCTTGTTGCCCTTCTTGGTAGAAAGAGTCGTCTGTTGTCCCTATCTTACAAAATGCTGACCTAATTAAGTATGGTCCTGTTTGTCTACTCTCCGTTATTAGCTAAGTTTTCGAAAGTATGAGCCTCATCAGTGATATTTGGTATGGATTTCGTGGTTTTCGTTGAACTGCTGATCTTTCAACTGCTTTTACTGAGCGGAAAGCATTCAATAGAGTGTGGCATTAAGGTCTCCTATACACATTTACGGGTTATGGTATTGGTGGTGAGATTCTTGACATTATTAGGGTGTTTTTTTCTGATGAAAGCTTGGACGGTTTATTTCATTCTTTTTTACTGCCAATGCCGGTCTTCCCCAGGGCTTTATTCTAGGCCCAACACTGTTTCAGTTCTATATAAATGATTTTATAGCAATATTATTCAGAAAATTAATTGTACTTATAGTACCACTCTCTATTCTAGTATTGCTACTCGCCCATCTCTCTCGGATAACTTAAAATATGCAGCTGATCTATGAGTTCACCTGTGTTTAGTTGTTGAGTTTTGTACGAAATCGCTTGTTCGTTTAATCCTGTTAAGATTTAGTCATAGGCGTGTTATTTTTCCGCCTGAGATTCTAGTAGATGCCTCTGCTCTTGAGGAGAAATCGACTCTGAAACTTATTGGTTATATTCTATCATAAGATCTTTCTTAGAGTTCATACTTTAGAGCCATAACTTGTTCTACTTCTCGTATGGTCGGTTCTCTCGATAGTTGCAAACTTTTCAACACCTGAGGCTTTTCTCTATCTCTACAAATCCTCTATCAGATCATTTATCAGGTGTTGTCGTCGTCATATTTGAGTTCGTGAATCTATGCCATATTTTAGAGTTATTGATAAGGTGCAGACACGTATTTGTAATTACATTGGCCGTAGCCTTTTTTTCCTCCGCACCCACTCTCTCACAGACGTGATGTTGCTGGTCTTAATCTTTCTATAAATACTATCATGACATGTGTTCTTATGGATTTTGTGATATATGACATGCTTTTGATTTGGTTTCAGCTCATTTGACTCGTTGATCTAGTGGTATCCATAAATTTCCTTTTTTGATGCCTCATTGTAATAAAGAATCCTATTCCAGTAGCTTCTTTCCAAAAAATGCAGACTTGTGGAATTCTCTTCTTTTTGTTGACTGTTTTCATCCTACCTATAGCCTTGGTCCTTTTTAAACTAAGGCCAATATGCATCACCTGCTTTTTTGCTATAATAATATTTCGTTCTTATTTACTCCTTACATTTAATTGTTCCTATGTCTTGTTTTGGGTGATTCCCCTTAAAAAAATGAAATATCATCATGAACGCTAATGTGTTTTTGTTTAAATAATTTGAATCTGTCATCGAGAACATTTTGCCAATTGTTCAAGACAAATGTTTTTTTCTGTTCAACGGATTCTCCCTGTCTTTGTGCACCTGTCTATTAATCAAATTGAGAAATAAACAAAATAACTGAACAATTTATTTAATATGGTAAAAAGAAAGACACACATGGCATCAAACTTCTATATGTTATTATCTGGTATATGAGATTACTTTGTCTGTATGTGTGAGTGTGATTCGATAAAAGTATGAAAAACAACACAAGACACTTCACAACGCTGACATAGTTCTTTTTCTCATTGTCTCCGATAGAATATGGTATGTTTCTTTAATATTCCCTCTTATAGGAATCACCACAATCATAGAGGTCAACACTTAAAGCAATTCTTTTGAACTTTAGATGGAATTTTAGTGCGTCACCTTCTT